>JAVIAB010000041.1:20195941-20795941 GCA_032433765.1 Megaustenia siamemsis
TTCAGCCCTACTGGGAGATACTTGCATTAATAGGAAAGTACAAATATACAATTTATTTCCGGTCTGTGATCGTTACCCTATGCTATAGTCATTGAGAACGTCATCGTGTAAGACACTACTGCAATAGCCAATTTTTTAGTTGGCTGCGTGGTAGTGTGCCAAGCGTTCGGCTTCTCGTGGCAAGGCGCGGTGCCACTGAGTACGGGTTCGATCCCACTTCGGACTATATATTGTTCTTCGTTTTTTTTTATTGTTGTTTGTCTCTCAATTTTCCGAGTGCTAACACATACTTCTTTGTTCTATTATTCCCTATTATCGCCTCGGAAGTTCCCCATATAATAATATTTATGTATTATTATTTGTACCCAGTATATAAACACTGGGAACTACTATTCGTGCTGTTTCGTCCAATAAATGTTTGTCTACAACACAAGTATTCAGCCCTACTGGGAGATACTTGCATTAATAGGAAAGTACAAATATACAATTTATTTCCGGTCTGTGATCGTTACCCTATGCTATAGTCATTGAGAACGTCATCGTGTAAGACACTACTGCAATAGCCAATTTTTAGTTGGCTGCGTGGTAGTGTGCCAAGCGTTCGGCTTCTCGTGGCAAGGCGCGGTGCCACTGAGTACGGGTTCGATCCCACTTCGGACTATATATTGTTCTTCGTTTTTTTCTATTGTTGTTTGTCTGTCAATTTTTCCGAGTGCTAACACATACTTCTTTGTTCTATTATTCCCTATTATCGCCTCGGAAGTTCCCCATATAATAATATTTATGTATTATTATTTGTACCCAGTATATAAACACTGGGAACTACTATTCGTGCTGTTTCGTCCAATAAATGTTTGTCTACAACACAAGTATTCAGCCCTACTGGGAGATACTTGCATTAATAGGAAAGTACAAATATACAATTTATTTCCGGTCTGTGATCGTTACCCTATGCTATAGTCATTGAGAACGTCATCGTGTAAGACACTACTGCAATAGCCAATTTTTTAGTTGGCTGCGTGGTAGTGTGCCAAGCGTTCGGCTTCTCGTGGCAAGGCGCGGTGCCACTGAGTACGGGTTCGATCCCACTTCGGACTATATATTGTTCTTCGTTTTTTTCTATTGTTGTTTGTCTGTCAATTTTTCCGAGTGCTAACACATACTTCTTTGTTCTATTATTCCCTATTATCGCCTCGGAAGTTCCCCATATAATAATATTTATGTATTATTATTTGTACCCAGTATATAAACACTGGGAACTACTATTCGTGCTGTTTCGTCCAATAAATGTTTGTCTACAACACAAGTATTCAGCCCTACTGGGAGATACTTGCATTAATAGGAAAGTACAAATATACAATTTATTTCCGGTCTGTGATCGTTACCCTATGCTATAGTCATTGAGAACGTCATCGTGTAAGACACTACTGCAATAGCCAATTTTTTAGTTGGCTGCGTGGTAGTGTGCCAAGCGTTCGGCTTCTCGTGGCAAGGCGCGGTGCCACTGAGTACGGGTTCGATCCCACTTCGGACTATATATTGTTCTTCGTTTTTTTCTATTGTTGTTTGTCTGTCAATTTTTCCGAGTGCTAACACTTCCTTGTTCTCAAGTCATCTAGTTCATTGTTCTTGAGGCTTTTTAGAGCTGATAGTACTGACAGTGCATCAGTCAGAATCACCAATTTATTGTGTATGTTATTTTTGTGTTGAGTAGCCAGTGTTGCAGCATCTCTGATGGCCTCAGTTTCTGCTTTAAAGTTGTTTGAGAATTTTCCAGTAGATATTGACTTGGTGATCTCGTCCTGATTATTCAGCGTCAAGAACACACATCCTCCTTCATTTCTGGTGGCATTTGTAGCAGAGCCATCTGTGTATATGTGGGACCAAAAGTCTTGTGGGTAGGTATCGTATATGTGTTTTTCTGCTATGTGTTTTCTTTCTGTGTCTGATTTGGTGCCTTTTTTCATGATTCTTGTTATATTTCCTTAAGTTCTGGTATTGTATGTTTTCCATGAGGAGACATATCAGATGGGCATAAATGTTTCGATATTGTTTGGGAAAGAACTGGGTCTCCAGTAGTTAGTTCATTGGCAATTGCAGCGAAGTTGTTCCTCTTAGTCGTACAATTCCGGAACCAATTATTCTTTGGTGCATGGGGTGGCTAAGGCGCCTTCTATATTTCTCCGCTTGTTGCAATACTTTAGTGACCCGTCTGTCATCTAAGGGTTGTAAACCTGTTACTGTTTCTAGAGTCTTGATAGGTGTAGATTTCATAGCACCAGTGATAATACGGGCAGCTTGGTTCTGTGTTCTGTTAATTTTGCTAAGGTGTGATTTGGAAGCCATCGCCCAGGCTGTGACTCCATACTCTAGAACTGGTCTGACTCTTCCTACGTATAGTCTTTTCAAAATATTGCTGTCTGCTCCCCAGTCCGTTCCTGCCAATTTCTTCATAATATTTGTTCGTTTTCTGGCTTTTTTCCTTGCTCTGTCTATTTGATTTTTCCAAGTCATTCTGCGATTCATGGTGACGCCAAGATATATTGGGTTTTGGTCAATAGGGAGTGTATGGTCCTTTATCTTCAAGTTTGCAGAGTTTCTTGATATGCTGATAATTGTATATGTAGTTTTGTTTTCGTTGATTGGTAAGAACCAGGTGTTCGTCCATTGTTCAAGTTCACCTAGGACATCCAGCATCTTGGGTCCAGCCACCGACATACTTTCCTCGCGAGCTTATAACGCCAGATCATCTGTGTATATTGCTGAGTATATTCTGGGTGGAATGTCCATTATGATGTCATTTATAAAAATTAAAAAAGAGTGTTGGGGACAAGACTCCGCCTTGTGGGACACCTTGTTCGATAGAGACCTTATTACTTAGTTGACCTTGAACTTGTTCTCAGGCCGTTCTATCCTGAAAGTATTGAGAGACCCAACTGAATGAACGACCCTGGATGCAAAATCTGAAAAGCTTGTTCTTTAAACCCTCACGCCATACCCTATCAGAAACCTTCTCCATGTCGACCCACACTGCCAGTGTGTGTTTATTTTCTTGTAGAACATCCTCTATTTCCTGTGCAATGTAGGTGGCCAGGTCTTCAGTTGATCTGTGCTGACGGAAGCCACTTTGTTGTGGTACGATTTGTTGTTTTGTCTCCAAATGCCACATAAGTCTTCTGTTAATCAGCCTTTCCATGAGTTTATTCAGGCAGCTCAGTAGGCTAATTGGTCTGTAGCTATTTGGGTCTAGTGGGTCTTTTCCACGTTTGAGGATGGGCACTAAATTGCTTCTTTCCAGATTGCCGGCACGTGACCTCTTTCCAGCTAGCATTTATTATCCTTAGAAGCTGGCTCTTGGCTTTCTGTCCCAGATTTAGGAGCATTTCGTTGGAGATTCCATCTTTACCAGGGGAACTTTTGAGCTTCAATCCTTTGAGGGCAACATCTAATTCAGTTGGGGTAAAGATGGTCGTCTGATGCTCTTCTGGTGCTAAAGGCATGTGTTTTGTATCTTGGTTTTCCCGTCTTGCAGCTTTCTGTTTGTCTATTGGAATGTTTATTCTACTAATGTTTTGTATGTCTCTATCAGTAGATTTTCTGCCCTTTTGCCTGTGAAGATGTTCTGATTGTGTGCTAATGATATTGGAGGTCGACAGTTGTTTAATGTTTTCGTCGCTCAGAGCTTTCGCAAGTTTCCATAGTTTATGACCATTTTTGTCTAGATTAAGGCCCTCTGTTTTGTCTATCCATCTGTCTGACATTAACTAATTCATGTGTGTCCTTACTCGTCTAATTCGTATTTTCAAATGTCTGCTAGTGAAAATCTCCAACATCAGAAGTTTTTTTTTTTTTTTTTAATCTGTTGTTAAGGCAACGGCATTTGATTACTTCAGGTAGAATTGTGAGAAAACATATTTGTTTAAGATTTCATTGATAAGGCCAGAAAGATTGCATTATTTCACAAGATGGTTTTATATTAAGTTATTTATTTCAAACAATTTTATAATTAATTCAAATTTTTATTACTAGTAAGGTGACCATATTTTTGAAATCCTATTTCGGGACGGAATAATTTTACTTCAATTTTCCACCAATAAAATTACATTTCTTCTTGCTGTCATTTTCAAGTGAATAATACATACATTTTAAAACATCTAATAATATAGACATACAATCACTATCAGGATAATCAGAAGATAAAAAAAAAAACAGTGATACTCACTTAAATTGAAGGTGAAACAGAGATGCTGTACTTTTCAGATGAGTGAATTTTCTGTAAAATGTCCTTCTTTGTATGCAGCATCTTATACAATTCGACACATGTTCCCTGATAGTTCACTTTGGTGATCAACATGGCTTTTAAAGTTTCAACACCTAGTTGTGTTTTATCATTTGTCCACAAACTGTTCATCAGAGAAAACACTCGTTCTGTTGCAGCATTTGTTCCAGGTAGACACAAAAAGAACTCTGCCAACTTCAGAATATGTGAAACGGGCACATGATTGTTTCTGAAGTGGGAAGCTAGTTCAACCCAACGCTGCCCTGGTAATGTTTTATTAAGACTCCACTCACTAATTTTTTTGTGAAGTAACGAACTGTTTCATGTAGACATATTCGTCATACATTTCATTTTCTGGAAAGTCGACTGAAGGCACTGTTTGACTCACTAATGATGAAGACTTCTCAATATTTTCCCAATTTGGTGTTCTGTTCAGCATTACCCAGCTGTAAGACTCTAGGTTTTGAAAATTATTTGCAGCCCATTTCTTCAAATAACTTAAAGCTGTTTCATAAAATGAAGAAACACTGGCGTTAAACTTGTTCACATCATCACGTGGAAATCCTTCCATTTCCAGCTTTTTAAGGATTATCTGAACTCTTGATGGCAAGAAGCCGTCTTCCAGCTTGGACTCCAAGATAGCTTTCAACCTATTGATGTTGTCAATGACTTCAAATACAGTGACCATCTGTCCCTCTACTTTCTGTACTGCTTCGTGGAAAGAGGATGCCTGACTGTGAACCAAAATAAGCCATGCCTCAGACAGTGGGTTTTCAAAGAATTCCTGTATAAAAACTGGGCATCTGTCTTGAGATTGAAAATATTATTTTAGAGGCAGGAACATGTAAAGAACCCTTTCAACAGCATGCAAGAGCGCAAGCCACCTAGTTAGTGCATAACCTAAAATCATCTGGAAGTCTGTGTCGACAAACTGACAAAACTCCTTGAGACTTTCAACTCTAACTGTGTATGATTTGAAGTACAGATAAATTTTTGCAATAGTCATTTCAACATCAACAGACAATACGTCTGCAGCTGCTCGAACAGTGTTGTGGAAAATATGGCAAGCACACCCAACACCTATCAAACTATGTCCAAGGTTTTCTTTCAGTTTTGTGAAAACATTGTTCTGTCCTTTTCTTTCAGCGCCCCCAAAATTAGAATTTGTGTTGTCTGCACATAATCCAACTACTTTCAGTTCTAAACCATTTTCAGTTAGACAGTCAATAAGAAAACTACTTACTATATCAGATGTTTCACCCGGCAATGACTTCAACTCTAATATTTTAACTTCCAGTCCCTTATTGCGATCAAAGTATCTGACAAGCAAAGGAAAAATCTTGATTTCTTTGTGGTTGGAGGCATCTGTCAGTATGGAGATAAATGTTACGTTTTCTAGGTCACATTTCAACTCGTTTAGAGCATGGGGTGTTAACACATTCCGAATAATAGCTTCTGTTTTCGTACGTGCACAAGCAAATTTTGGTTCTAAAGATACCTGAAGCAATTTTGATGTGCAGTCCATAGATCTAAACGTGTGATTGTGCATCACTGTATGATATGCAAAGGCACCTTCTGTAGCAGCTAACTGTTCTTCTTTGTCACCAACCTGTTCAGCTCGAAAAAAATTTGTCAACGACGAGCTTGATGCAGCAGTAGCGACGGCTCTCTTATGTTTATCACTATTTATGTGGCTCTTAATATCACCACGTCCACTATGATTAATAGTAAACCCGGATGAACATATATTACATCTTACAGTGAAGTCTGATGACGATGTAGACTTTTTTATAAAAGGGTATTCCTTTTGTAAATCTTGATTTAAACTACAATTACGTTTCGGTGCCATTTTTTGCGAAAGTGAAAGTGAAAATGGAATAATATTTTTTTTGAATTGAAGAAATGTACGCCGTATACCAAAATAGCAAAATTGGTAAACGTTTGTGTCCCAAATTATTTTTTATCAAATCCGGGACAAAAGTTAAAAATATGCCAAAATCGGGACAAATCCGGTACGGCAGCTAATCCGGGACAAAGGTTCAAAAAATGTCAAATTCCGGGACTGTCCCGGACAATCCAGGACGAATGGTCACCTTATTACTAGTAATAGCAGGAATCTTTTATTGTTATAATTCGTTCGTTATGTATTATTGTATTGTATGAATATAATTTATATAAATATCGCCAAGGCAAGCTTTACTACTTAATTTACTGTGCTGAAATACCAAAAGATGAGGAATATAATGTGTAATCCATTTTTAACAACAGAAGCAAAACAAAAAAGTTCTTAAATGTTATGTAGAGCCAATCTTAACATCTGTATGAAAATCATGGACAATAGGACAACAGAAAGTAAAATCAATGGAGGCTGTAGTTTGTAGTCACTGTAGAAAAATGTGGTTTTACAGAAGAATGTTGAGAAACAAATGAACAGCTAAGCAGAGTGATGAAAATATTCGGAAAGAATCCAAAGCAAAAAGAGAGCTAATTTCCCAAGTTAGGAACAAACAATCATCATTTTTATGCCATGCAATGAGAACGGAACAGCTGGAATATATTGTAACAACTGTGGAAATTGAGGGACGAAGAGTAGAGGGAACCAAAGAGGAAAAATACCAGACAGTTTAAGAGAATGGCTTGGCAGAAGATCAACAAAAGAAATGATAAATAGCTGTCAAGATCAAAAGTTATGGAGAGACATGATCACCTATGTCAGCAGGAATGGTACTTGATGATGATGATGATGATGTACTTTACACACAAAAAAAAACGTTTTGTTTTGAAGACATCGGCTCTTCAGTGATAAAAATACCATGATTTAAAAAAAAAATTACATCAAACAGACCATTTTTTTAATTAAAATGTGAACATAAAATGTAGGTTTATTCTTCTTTTCTTCCTCATTTGCCTTTCAACATCGAGGGGAGATATAATTTGCTTTTTGTTGCTCTTCTGTGGTCTCTGATGCTGTTATTTTTTCTGGGCTTTGTGCTTCTAATATTCCATCAATCCATCTCTTTTTGGGCTCGTATCTTTTATCTGGTGTTCTTGCATTGACCTGTGAAGGCTCATTGTGTTGTGTTTTGATCTATAAATGTCATATCACATGACCCAACCATTTTATATGTTGTTTCTTTATATAATTCTATGGCGGGAATTATTCCTCGCTTTTTTCTCAATTCTTAATTTCTGATCTTATCTTCCAGGCTAGGGTTGCCATCCGTCCCGCTTTTTCCGGATTGTCCCACTTTTTCATCAAAAATTAATTGTCCCGCCTAAGGGTCTGGGGGACAGCAATTTGTCCCGCTTTTTAATCCAGCCAAATTTTTCACCTACAAATTTTAATATTTTCTTAAATTATTTATTATTGGTTTGAGTTTTGTTACAAAATGAAGCTTCTTAGTCCGAAACGTTTATTTGTAGAGTCCTGCGCTATCGCTGTTTAATAATAAAGTTTGTAGATACAACTCATAAATACTCATTTGAGAATATCCAGCACAAAATTGTTAGTGCGGAAGGCGGTATTATTTAAACATTTACAAAAGATGACGTCTTCGGCTTCCTCTTACTCTTAGGCGACTCTTAGCCGAGGCGCCGAGCCTTACTCTACCCATCTCACCGCTCACGTGATCTGTGCCTACGTGACAATCTGCATGCTTTTGTCCTTGTCGTATTTCTGTAGGCGCTAATAATTCATTCAACAACATCGGGCCATCCTCACCAGCAGCAAGAAGAAATTTTGGCTTCATTCTTTCTTTATGTGTTGGAGGCTGGAGGTTGCTTCCAGGAATCCAGTCTGTTGTTACCGGTGGTTGTGAAATATTAAATTTGTTCATTTTAATTGAGCATTCTAATTTTGTGAATTCTTTTTTTGGATTTATTTTTACTTGGAAATGCCGAAGAGAAAGTGTTTTTTTCCAAGAAAACTATTGGGAAGAATGGTCTTTCATAAAACAAGGTAGAAGTGAGAATGAAGCAGAATGCAAAATATGTCAATGTTACATTTCTATCGCGCATGGTGGGAGAACTGACATAACAAAACATATAGGAAGTGTCAAACACAAATCTAGAATGTATTCTGCAAACACTTCACGTACTATGGACAATTATTTTTTGACTAAATCGTCAGAACAAGGTAAATTAGTGGCAGTGGAAATCAAGGTAAACATTTTTTTTTATTAATTAAAAAAATTACTGGTACATGTATTAGAATTATAATGTAATAATAATTAGTCTATGTGTGTGCTATCTCTGACTTTTCCTATGGCTATTATGCTTTACATGATGTGTCCCGCTTTCGCGTCTAAAAAAGTACCATTTGTCCCGCTTTCTGCTTCGAAGGTTCTGGCAACCCTATTCCAGGCTGTCTCCTGTCATTCGTCTAACACATTTTATATTAGTAGTGGTTATTTTTCTTAATGTTTTTGTATCTAGAGTGAAGGTCTGACATTGTTAGCACAACATTGAGATAAAGATTTGGTGAAATCCTAGTTTAGCTTATTTCTACTCAGAGTAATGTCCCTTTGATCTTTATTCACTCATTCTCTAATCTGTCATTAGGAGACCCCAGAGTTAGGATTAGGCTAGGAATACCCTAAACCTTCTTGAAAAAATAAAATTAAATCAACAAAAATAAGAATTAGTTTCAGACAACGTAGGTAAATCAGGGGAGATCACTAATATAGCAGAATGATGCTAAATTAGGACTTTATCAAAGATTGTATGGTAGAGTGCCCGTTTCGCCTCCAGAGTTATTTTCTTGTTGGACAAAAGTGGTGATAGCTGTCCAATGATTTTGTAAGCCGTAATAAATCTTGAGTCTATCTCTGCTGCTTGTGAATTGCCATTTATCACTAGACTTCCCAGATATTTAAATTCCTCTACTTGCTTTAGTTGTTTTGCCATCCATCGTTATGTTGATGTTTTGTTTTTCTTTTGTGATATTCATGGCTTCTGTTTTGTTGATGTTGATTTTTATGTTGTACTAATTGTCTGTGCTGTTAAGACTATTTAAATGTTCCTTTATATGTCTTCTAATTTTTAATGTAAAAACCCCTGGTTGTCTGCAAACAGATGCTCGTTCATCTAGGTTTATTGGAGTAGCATTCCCTTGCACTTTATTCATGTGTTCTCTAATCTGTCAATAAAAGACCCCTGAGTTAGGTTTAGGGTTAGGTTTCCCCAGTACAGTCCTAGATTAGCGTTGTTACATCATTTCTGTTCAGAGTAATGTCCCTTTCATTTTATTCAGTTCCTCTCTAATCTGTCATTAGAAGATCCCTGGGTTAGGGATGGAAATACCCCAAAAATAAACCTCATCCTAAACCCAACCCTAAACCTTATTGAAAAATAAAATTAAAGGGACAAAAACTTGAAGCAATTGAAACAGTAAAATACATCTAGTCAATCAGGGGAGATCATTGTTTAGTGGAAATGATGTAATAACGCTAAACTAGGACTTTACCAGTTACCTTAACCCTAAACTTTGTTGAAATAATTAAATTACAATCACATAACTAGATGCATTTGAAAGAATCAAATATATGCAGTCAAATAGGGGAGATCACTCAATTAACATAAATAATCTATGACACAACTCGTACATTACCAATTTTTTATAGTATCGTGAGAGTCAGCTTACCTTTCTAGGATGGTCATATAGCCATATAAGCTCCTTTCCATTATTATTTTTTTGGTTATCTAATTCAGGTTTTCAGGCTATAAAATCTTGAAATCTGAGGTGGAAAAAACTATACAAACAATGAAAAAGGGAAAAGCAGTAGTACCTAACAGCATACAGATAGAGATGATACAGGCACTAGAAGATTTTGGCATTGAAGTGATTACAGACATATGCAACGACATATACCACGCAGGATACATACCAAATGAACTAAAAACATCAACTTCCATTGCATTGCCTAAAAGGAATGGTGCAGTTGAATGCAGTGACTTTAGAACAATAATCCTAATGAGCCATGTTACAACAATCTTTTTAAAAGTTATACAAGGAAGGATTCAGAATAAAATCAATACTGAATTAGATGAGTAGCAATTTGATTTAGGAAAAATAGTTCGACAAAAGAAGCCATATTCTGCATGAGAACATTAATCGAAAAGTACACAGAAGTAAACAAACCAATATATGCCTGCTTCATAGACTACACCAAAGCTTTTGATTGAATACACAGCAAACAACTTATAGAATGCCAAAAAGAGGTACATCTAGATGACATGGAGATGCAACTAATATGTAATTTATACTGGGAGCAAACAGCAATAATAAAATATAACAAAGAGAACTCTACACCCATTGATATAAAAGAGGTGTAAGACAGGAATGCATCCTATCACCAAGCTTGTTCAATCTATACACTGAGCAAATCTTTAAAAACATCATAGAGATGCCAGGCCTACAAATTAATGGAAAGATAATCAATAACCTAAGATATGCTGACGATACTGTACTACTAGCAGAAAATCCTAAAGATCTACAACAATTACTTAATGAAATAAACAAGACAAGCAAGAATTATGAACTGGATATGAATATAAAAAAGACTAAAACTATGATCATAAACAAAGAAAATACTCAAAACCCACAAGTTGATATCAAAATTGATGGAATAGACCTGGAGACAGTTTAGAACTACAAGTACCATTGAAATACTATAACCAGTGATGGAAAATGTAAAACTGAAACAAACAAAAGATTAGGAATAGCAAAAAGTAATTTTAATGTCATGAAGAACATACTAACATCAAAACAAATAACACCAGAGCTAAAACTAAGAATAGCAAAATGTTATGTCTTCTCAACATTCCTATATGGTGCAGAAACATGGACATTAGACAAGAAAACAGAACATAAAATTGAAGCCTTTGAAATGTGGATTTATAGAAGAATAGGTAGAATTGGATGGAAGGAAAAGAAAACAAACGATGAAGTCTTAAAGCAACTAAAAATTAAAAGAGAACTACTAAACACAATTCAAACAAGACAAATGTGATTTTTGGCCATGTTAAAAGACACAACAGCCTACTAAAAGTAATCCTGGAGCGGAAAATACAAGGTAAAAGTGGTAGAGGAAGACCAAGACTAACATAGACGAATAATATCGAAAGATGAACAAATCAGCCTATGACAACCTGCACCATCAAAGCAAGAGACAGAGCAGAATGGCGCTCCATGGTAGCCAACCTTCTTTGCGGAGATGGCACCTGATGATGATGATTAATTCACGTTTTTAATGCATTTTTGTACAATAATGATGGAAATGATTAATTTTGTACAAATAAATTTCACATTAAATTTACCACATATACCTAAGTTGATTGACTTGGGAATTCAGTTGTAATGAAAGCGTTTAATGTGTGTTCCAGTACACTATTATAAGGAAGCACTGTATGGATTAAGAAAATAATATAGTTATTTTAGTGTTGCTGTGTGTAACCCTAAACCATCCATTGTTTGTTTCTCTTCAGATTTTGTGTGTCCAGTTGGTCAAAAATGTACTCATGGATGCTCACCTGGTTCGACTGTAGAAAGATGCCAGCAAAAGAACATAAGTACAATTAAAAATAAAGCTTCTTGTAGATTTGGTCAAAGATTGTCTTGTCTGTAATGTTAATAGCTAATTTTGTTAATTAAACAAATTTTTTACATTTTAAATTAGCTAATAAAGGTCGGTGTCATGCAGGTGTTGGTCTAATAAATTAACAGCTTTAAGTGTCGTTTCCTCTTTTCCAAATCAACAATACGGTCCATTCATCTTTATACATTCTTAAGCTGTTCTCTACCTCTTTTGCCCTGTAGAGTGTAGGACAAAAACAAAGTACTCTTTCTAGCTTTTTTTAGTCCTCTTAGCACATAGTACTCCATATTGTGTCTTTGTATTCAATTAATTAATTTTTTTTTTGGTTATGCTGTTATATTTCCCAGTGTTTCTAATATTCCATCAATCCATCTCTTTCCATGATGCCTGGTATTTTCTTAGCCCATGCATAATACTTGTCTCTTATTTCATTGTTCTGTCTTATAACATGGCAGATGATTTTTCTTTTGTTTCTTTATAAGTTCAATGTAACAATTATTCTTAATTTTTTTTCACACAGTTCTTCACATGTGATCTTTTTACTCAGGCTGTTTCCTGTCCTGCGGAATATATTTTTAATTCAGCTGTAGTTATTATTCTTCTGCTTGCTCTTGAATCTAAAGTCTAGGTCTGGCATTGATTGTGCAAAATTCAACTAATTGTTGAAAAAAATTCAATGAAAGGAACAGACTATCCTTAATGTAAATTCTTAAGAGAATTAGAAAATCATAATGTAACGAGATATACCATTTTATTCCCCTCAGCGGGACTAATCTTATTTTGTTTAAAACAATAATGGAAAATATCTCTTACAGTCTAGTAATAACATTCACTTTCCTACATCTAATGAGTATCAGTTTTTAATTACTTTATTCTCAAATAGATTTTTTAATGAACTGTTCCTGTTATCAATTATTTGTTTTATTTTGTACATCTATTCACTTCAATGACATGAAATCAAAGTTTTTGTTTGCTTTCATTAGATATGTTCACTTTAATGGCACCAATAAACAAAGACAAAACATTAAAAAATACTACAAAATGTAAAGATGTTATAGAGAAGGTAACAACCTTTGCTTCTAAAAGGTAGGGAGGATGGAGAGATGAAATTGGTGGGTTTTGTGTAGAAAGAGTACCAGGTGTACCAGGTGAAAAAGAGATCAATTTAAAATGTAAAATTCTCTGCCCCCAAGCAATGGGTATACACTTTATCATTACACATATGCTATCACATTATAGCTATGCTACATCATTACACATATGCTACATCATTACATATATGCTGCATCTTTACATATATGCTACATCATCACATGCATGCTACATAATCACAGGTATGCTATATCACCATAGACATGGTACATCATCATAGACATGCTAATCATTACATACATGCTACATCATCATCATAGACCAACAAACATATCACAGACATGCTACATTGCCACATACATGCTTCATCACCACTGACTTACTACATCACTATAGGTATGCTATATATCATAACAGACATGCTACATCATCACATACATGCTACATCATCACTAATATGTTACATTATCACATACATACTACATGATCACATACATGCTACATAATTAACATAGACATGCAAAATTATCACAGACATACTAGTCTCATCATAAGCATGTCACATCATCATCACAGACAAGCAAAATTATCACAGTACATGCTACATCACCACAAATATTCTAGATCACTACAGACATGCTACATCATTACATACATGCTACATATCATCACAGACATGCTACATGATCACAGACATGCTGCATCACAACAGACATGCTACATCATCACATAAATACTACATCATCACAGACATGCTACTTCCCAACAGACATGCTACATTAACACAGAAACACTAAATCATCACAGACATACTACATCATCATGTATATGATACATCATCACATACATGCCACATTATCATATATGTGTTATACTACTACATGCATGTTACATCTTCACAGATATGCTACATCACCACAGACATGTTACATAATCACAGAAATACTACGTCATCACAGACATACCACATTACCAAATATATTCTGCATCACCAAAGGCATGCTTCATTATCTTAAATATTCTACATCACCACATATATGTTACATCATCTAAAATATTCTACATCACAACATATATACTACATCATCTAAATATGCTACATCACCACAGACAAGCTACATCATCACATAAATACTACATCATCACAGACATGCTATATCCCCATTCATTCTATATCATCACAAGCATGCTACATTACAAAATATATGTCTTAATACCACAGATATGCAATATCATCACATATATGTTACATCACCACAGACATGCTGCATCATCTAAAACATGCTACATCATCACAGACATTCTACAATGACACATACATGCTACATTGCAACAGACATTAACTTAGATATGCTACATCACCACTAGTTTGGTACATCATCACAAACATTATTCATCATCACAGATATGCTTCATCACTACAAGTACACTACATTATCACATACATGCTGCATCACCATAAACATGCTACATTATCATAGACAAACTACATCACACCATATATGCTACATCATCACAGACTTGCTACATCATAACAGATATGCTACATCACCACAGATATACTACATCATCACAGACATACTACATCACAAGATATATGCTACATCATCACATTCACATGGGAGCCACGATAGCTCAGTGGTTAGTGAACTGGACTACCACGGACAAGGGGTAGGGTTCGATCCCAACCGACGGCTTCCGGGTTCACCCAGCCTTAAATGGGTACCGGATTTTTTTCTGGGAAAGTAAAGCAGCACAGGTGTAATACTGACCACATTACCCCAAAAATCATGTGCTGAAGGTCTGTAAAATATAGGGTCACTAACACCATATTTCCCTATACGCCAATTGGCGTGACGGGGGTACTTTACTTTTTTTTTTTTATCACATTCACATACATGCTAAATAATCACATACATGCTATATCATCACAAACATGGTACTTCATCACATATATGGTACATAATCACAGAATTGGCATTACATCACATATATGGTACATCAAAATAAACATGCTGCATCACCACATACATGCTATATCATCTCATACATACTGCATCACCACAGACATGCTATATCATCACAAAAATCTTATTTTTGATAAACTTAATAATTTAAAAACAAACCATGCTATGTGATCAGTGAGCTAAAAGGTTAATAAATCTATTACAACTGCTATATAAAAAAAAGAAAGATGAATACATCTTTTTGAGATATTGTAATGTAACCGTGAATGATAGCACATACATATTTAGATCATAATTGAGGACTAAACAGGACCAGACAAATTTAGCATAGGGATGACTAACCGCACTGACTGATATAAACTAAAAGTGCCAGATGGCTGGGGAATGACCACTGGTCGTAAACTTACTTTAGCTGTCGGTAAGGAATGTAGAACTGGAAACTAAACGCTAGTCACGACCACCATGACTGACCACTGGTCGTAAACTTACTTTAGCTGTCAGTAAGGAATGTAGAACTAGAAACTAAACGCTAGTCACGACCACCATGACTGACCACTGGTCGTAAACTTACTTTAGCTGTCGGTAAGGAATGTGGAATGCACAAAATAAGAGGCTAGTCACAAAGAGTGACAGATGGCCAGGGAAGGTCACTTAGAATGCAGAAAGAAGTAGAGCCAAATGTCACTTTTATCTGGATAAAGAATAGTTGGCGGGAAAAAAAAGGTTCACGGTCAGTCAAAGCCGTATAAAAGTTAGAGGGCAGACTTGAGGGACAGACTTCCATTTTGACATCTCGACTAGGAACACACAGAGATAGCCATGCACTAGCGACCGATAGGAATTGAGATAGTCACAGAAGAACTTCAACTTAGAGAAGAGACGTAGAACTAGAGATACACATCGAGATAGCCATTGGAGAACGTTAGATACAGAAGACACAGACGAAAGAGAACTAGATATAGAGAGACAGATAGAATATCCACTATACGAATAGTTGAGGTACAACACCGACGGTAGTCGAAGTACTTCAGCGGCCAAGACTTATTAGATCGAACAAGTATCTACAGAACAGAGACGCTAGGAAGGACAGCCTGATAGTATCTATATATATATATGTAATATAATAAATGAAGACTGATTTTAACACGCAAAGTTTGTTGATTCTTGAATGTGCGGTGTCGTGTCATATACCAAGAACAGTCAGAACACGGTTATAGTAACACCTAACAGAAAAGTAATAGAACATTGTTTAGACTGACAAAGTGATGTAAAATACATTTGTCTATTTCTAAATCATTATTGCACCAAATAGGGACAGTTTGCAAACATATTGTGAGAGGCTGTGCAACTGCCAACAAAAATATAACAGTTGTGCCTAGTCTGTTTGCTAAATTCACAAGCAGCATCAACATGAGTAGGTAGTATTTGGAAGTAAATTTGGGGGTGTGCCCTCAAGCGCACTCACTCACATAATACACAGTGAACAACTCTCATCATAAACAAAGATAATACTCAAAATCAACAAGTGAATATCACAGTTGAAGAAATATACCTGGAGACAGTTCAGAGCTACAACTACCTTGGACATACTATAACCAGTGATGGAAAATGTACAACTGAAATAAACAAATGACTAGGAATGGCAAAAAGTATTTTTAATATCATGAAAAATATACTAACATCAAAACAAATAACACCAGGGCTAAAACTAAGAATAGGAAAATGTTATTTCTTCTGAACATTCCTGTATAATGAAGAAACATGGACATTAGACAAGAAAATAGAACAGAAAATTGAAGCCTTCAAAATTTGTATATATAGAAGAATAGGAAAACTTGGATGGTAAGAAAAGAAAACAAACTGTGAAGTCTTAAAACAACTAAAAATGAAAAGAGAACAACTAAACACAATTCAAACAAAAAAAAAATGACATTTTTGGGGCATGTTAAAAGACACAACAGCCTACTAAAAGTCATCTTGGAAGGGAAAATACAAGATAAAAGAGGCAGACCAAAACTAACATAAACGAATAACATCAATAGCAGCAAAAGGATAGCATTGATGTTTACACCAGGAACTGAATCATGCTTCCTGATCGAACTTGGATGAATTCCGAATCACACTAGCTATTTTTCCAATGGTCTGCAGCAAAACCAATGAACACTACGAGTAGAATTAACACATACACAACTGCACACTAAAGTGTGCTTCTTACGTTAGATGTGACATCATCATGCTTCCTATGTATGACCACTTGGCACAGCTTGGATGGGTTTTCTCTGAACATTCTTATTTAGTCTCAACCCAAATCAAATTAAGTAGAAGATAATCCATGTTTATATTTTAAACTAGAAAGTCATTTCTTTTTTCTGTCATCCCATTACCACCCCCCCCCCCCCCCTCCATTATTGTTTCCTTGCTTTGAATCTCTGCCTTCTTTTCATGATGGATTCTCTGTCCAACCTCAGACTGTGTTTAATGTCTCACATTGGACAGTATAGACCTTTTGTTTAGAAAATAAAAGAAAACAAATGATGAAGTATTATCTCTATCTATCTATTGACCTTTCGAGCCGTAACCGGCCCATAGGGCGTAGACCAAGATACACCTTCTCCTATATGAATTTTTGTTCTAGCAGTTTTCTTTTAAAGATATTTTATCAAATCTCGCCATCTGTATGGAGTATTAAAACAACTAAAATTGAAAAGAGAACTACTAAACCCAATTTAAACAAGATAATGAGATTTTTGGAGGCATGTTAAAAGACACAACATAAGAGAAAATACAAGGTAAAAGAAACCAAGACTAATTTGGACGAATAATATCAAAAGATAGACAAGTCAGCCTATAACAACCTGCACCATCAAAGCAAGAGACATAGCAGAATGGTGCTCCATGGTAGCCCACCTTCAATACAGAGACAGCACTCAGTGATGATGAACACCTATATCTCTATTTAGCTTTTAACACACACACACACAAACACACATGTTCGTGTCTTTAACATTTAATTAATTCCAGAATGCAGTACATTGATTGCAATATTGATTGCTATATGTTCGTTAATATAATAACGACAACACCAAAGATAACTGACACAACTTGTACCTGTTATTTTTATGTTCAGCTTGTCCAGTTGGATGGTTTGGCCCAAGTTGTCATTTGATGTGTCATTGTATAGATGGTACATGTGACATAGATGATGGTAGCTGTGTTGAAGGTGACATTTGTCAGCGAGGATGGTTTGGACCAGCTTGTCAATATTGTAAGTTTCCTGAATGCTTTGTCAGAAAAAAACTCTCACTTCTCAAAACATTTATCTAGAACATGTCCAATAATAGTATAATGATAATTACATAAATAAGAACATAACTGTACATCACACAATTAACTGTGTAGCAACTTTTGATTAATCGGCTCCCTCAATGAGATAGAGCAGCTTGCACAGAACAGAGACAAATGGCGAGATTTAATAAAATATCTTTAAAAGAATTGAAAACTGCTAGAACAAAAATTCAGATAAGAGAGGGAGTATCTGGGTCTACGCCCTATGGGCCGGGTACGGCTCGAAAGGTCAATAGATAGATAGAACTTTTGATTACTGAAATACATGAAACAAAATTTTAGTACCAAATGACTACACGTGAAGGAAACAAAAATTGCATCCTCACATGAAAAAAAAAATTACATTTACACATAAAAAAAAAAAATACATCTACACATAGAGGAAAAAAAAATTACACCTACACATAATGAGAACAAAAATTACATCTACACAAGTTATGGGATTTATAATGTTATTCAAACTCTAGCAGCAGAAGCTGAAAAATTGCAAATTAAAATTTTGATTAAGAAAAGAAAATTGTTTCTAATCTCAGCACTTCACAGAACATTGGATTGGATGAGTCAATCTGTTGGGCCGGCACATTTATTTTTACAAAGGCAGGGATAATATGAGGATATTTGTCTACATAAGCTCACCTTTGTCTAAAATACATAAGGTCACCTTTGTCTATGTCCCTGGACATGCGGGAGTACTGGGAAATGAAAGAGCGGACAGGTTGACTAGCTGCGCTGTCGTTGAGGACAGGCGACCAATGTATCGGGCGGACATCATCAATGTCCTCCGAGATGTGGAAAGAGCACAGGACTTCGACAAACACAGATCCACGTCACTTCTTCGGATGATGGAAATGGGAGTTAAGATGGGCACAGCCAGAAATGAGAAACTTAGTGGCCGTGTAAGAAGACTTATCAACCAACATAGAAAGGAGTCGTCAGTCGCTGGACACTGAGGGAATTGCTGAGGAGGGAATCTGAGCACCTATGGACATGTTCGGAGTGCAATGATGATGACCCATTAATAACCTATAACTTAATAACTCAAATAACTCAATAACTCAATAACTCAATATAGGAGTATTTTATTATTCCTTGTCCTTGAACCAGCAAATCCAAAACTTGGCAGTTTTCTTTACTTTGACAACAAACCCACAAATCAATGCTTCAACAATTTTTGTCATATGTTAATGATCCAACAAATCATTACTCCAATTGTTATCATATATTAATGATCCAACTAATCAAAATTTCCTTTGTTTTTATAGTAGTAACAAATTAATTTTTCAACATTTATCAAAGAACAAACATTGTTTCAACACAATTTTTTTTTTCCCTTCTCAAAAACCAACAAATCTATGCTCCAACCATTTTCATTTCATTGTCAACAAACCAATCAACAATTCAATGCTACAACAATTTTACACTTTCTTGCCATCATCATCATCATCATCGAGTGTCATCTCCGCAATGAAGGTTGGCTACCATGGAGCCACATTCTGCTCTGTCTTTTACTTTAATCGTGCAGGTTGTAATAGGTTGATTTGTCCATCTTTTGATGTTACTTGTCCTTGTTAGTTTTGGTCTGCCTCTGTCTCTTTTACCTTGTATTTTCCCCTCCAGGATTACTTTTAGTAGGCTGTTGTGTCTTTTAACATGGCCAAAAATCGCATTTGTCTTGTTTGAATTGTGTTTAGTAGTTCTCTTTTCATTTTTAGTTTCTTTAAGACTTCATCGTTTGTTTTTTTTTCCTCCCATCCAATTCTACCTATTCTTCTATATATCCACATTTCAAAGGCTTCAATTCTCTGTTCTGTTTTCTTGTCTAATGTTCATGTTTCTGCACCATATAGGACTGTTGAGAAGACATAACATTTTGCTATTCTTAGTTTTAGCTCTGGTGTTATTTGTTTTGATGTTATTTTGTTCTTCATGACATTAAAATTACGTTTTGCCATTCCTATTCTTTTGTTTATTTCAGTTTTACATTTTCCATCACTGGTTATAGTATGTCCAAGGTAGTTGAAGTTCTGAACTGTCTCCAGCTGTATTCCTTCAATTTTGATATCCACTTGTGGGTTTTGAGTATTTTCTTTGTTTATGATCATAGTTTTAGTCTTTTTGATATTCATATCTAATTCATTTTTTTTGCTTGTCGTGTTTATTTCATTAAGTAATTGTTTTAGATCTTTAGGATTTTCTGCTAGTAGTAGAGTATCATCAGCATATCTTAGGTTTTTTTATTATCTTTCCATTAATGTTTAGGCCTGGCATCTCTGTGATGTTTTACATGATTTGCTCCGTTATTGTCAAATTGAACAAGCTTGGTGATAGGATGCATCCCTGTCTTACTCCTCTTTTTATATCAGTAGGGGTAGAGTTCTCTTTGTTATATTTTATTATTGCTGTTTGCTCCCAGTAAAAAATGGATATTAATTTATGTCCATGTCATCTAAATATATCTCTTTTAGGCATTATATAACTTGTTTGTGGTGTACTCTATCAAAAGCTTTCTTGTAGTCTACGAAGCAGGCATATATTGGTTTGTTTATTTCTGTGTACTTTACGATTAATATTCTCATGCAAAATATGGCTTCTTTTGTCCAACTATTTTTCCTAAATCCAAATTGTTGCTCATCTAATTCAGTATTGATTTTATTCTGAATCCTTCCTTGTATAACTTTTAGCAAGATTTTTGTAACATGGCTCATTAAGCTTATTGTTCTAAAGTCACTGCATTCAACTGCACCATTCCTTATAGGCAATGCAATGAAAGTTGATGTTTTTAGTTCCTTTGGTATGTATCCTGTATTGTATATGTCGTTGCATATGTCTGTAATCACTTTAATGCCAAAATCTTCAAGTGCTTGTATCATTTCTATCTGTATGATGTCAGGTCCTGCTGCTTTTCAATGTTTCATTGTTTGTATAGCTTTTTCCACCTCAGATTTTAATATTTTATAGCCTGATGTACATTTTATATATTATTTTTGGTCCCTTTGATCATGAAATATTTCTGTTATATATTGCTGCCATCTATCTATTTTATCTTTGTACTTTTTTATAAATTATACGTGTTACATTCCACATTGAAGACATTTAGTTAAATATATAACCATAGTTACAAACTATGAAATGCAAAAAGATTATTAATACAACAAAGCCTAAGAGGCCAGCTGTAGTATAGAAAATTGAGGTAAACAAATAATCTAATTTGGAAAAAGCAATTTGGTAAAAGCATGTCCAAAGCAAAAGAGCATAAAAGCGACACTTTGTACTTTATACTTTCTTGCCAGCAAACCAAAAACAAACAAATAAATATATTGATGGCCATAACTCCTTGGGACATCTTTCAGAGAAATAAAATGTTCATTTCACTTTGGTTTTGTCATCAGACTTAGCAGGATTTCCACGTCTTTCATTTACTATTAATTTCCTTCATTCCAAGATGCCCTTGACCTACCTCTGTCTTTTTCACCTGACTCCACTGCACACAGTCAATGTGATAGACATTGACATTCTCAAAGCACTGATATATCCAGGTCAAGTTCCTGATTACTATCATCAAGACTGTGTGGTCAGATTTTAATCTTTTTTTTTTGTTTCTTATTTTAATCATATGCATTGGTTGTGTAAATTTTTTAATTTCTTTAAGACTTCTATATACTACAGTGGTGCATCATGCATTGGACAGCCTTAACTTCGAGTGTTCCAGAGTCCTAATGCTAAATTCAAGTGAATTGTTATCCTGAGTTATAATGACGTCTATATGTTTGAAATCTGCGTGTGCGTCTGTAAATTCTATCTTTATGTACCAAAGTTATCGCTAGCATTACACATGTTATTTTCAGTGCTGTTTCCATTTATTTTTGGTGTTTTTAGTTAAATATTATATGGCCCTTTTCATCTTGTCAGACGGTCTAGTGGAGGCTATTGTGTATTTTATTTTAGGTTTTGTTTTTGTCAAACAGATTCTCTTGTGGCTAATTCTACCAATGTTTGACAAACACACATGACCACAGAATGTCAGTCCCACTGAGCCACAGGGTTTTCCATAATTTTTCATGAGTCTTTTCTCTTCTAAGTTTTGCCTTAAACAGTCTCAAATGAGTTTATACCATTCCTTATAAGTGCTCTCCATGATCTGCGATCACTTACCAGATGTTCCCAGTCATTTTCACAGATGGAGAAGTCATTCAGAGATGATTTACAGAGATATCTCTATATTGTATTTTAGGTCTGCTGATTTGTCCTTTTCCATGTATTAGTTCACCATATAGTATTTGCTTGGGGATACGTTTTTCTTCCATTCGCTGGACGTGCCCCAGCCATCTTAGTCTTCGACATCTGAGCAATGACATGATTGTTGGGGTCTAAGCACTTTGCAGGACAGTTGGTTATTTTGTCCTGTCATTTGATGTGCATTATTCTTCAGAGACATCACATGTGGAAGACATTTAGCTAAATATATAACCGTAGTTACTAACTATGCAATGCAAAAAGATTGCGAAAGCAACAAAGCCTAAGAGGACAGCTGTAGTATAGAAAATTGAGGTATACAAATAATCTAATTTGGTAAGAGCATTAAATCGATACATGTTTGTTTGTATCTCCAACACAAGGTTACATTGGAAAGTTTCTTTTCAGTAGGAAAAGGGGAAAGTAAACCAGAACTATCAAATAGTAGTGCTAGTAGGTATACGAGAGAGATAGAGAGAATACGAAAAGTTAATTTATTTAGTATGTTTTTGGAAGTCTGCTCCTAAACAGAAACCTTTCTCTTCCTCTCCCATACAGCAACCTTTCTCTTCCTCTCCCAAACAGCAACATTTCTCTTCCTCTCCTAAACAGCAACATTTCTCTTCCTCTCCTAAACAGAAACCTTTCTCTTCCTCTCCCAAACAGCAACATTTCTCTTCCTCTCCTAAACAGCAACATTTCTCTTCCTCTCCCAAACAGCAACATTTCTCTTCCTCTCCCAAACAGCAACATTTCTCTTCCTCTCCCAAACAGCAACATTTCTCTTCCTCTCCCAAACAGCAACATTTCTCTTCCTCTCCCAAACAGCAACATTTCTCTTCCTCTCCCAAACAGCAACATTTCTCTACCTCTCCCAAACAGAAACCTTTCTCTTCCTCTCCCAAACAGCAACATTTCTCTTCCTCTCCCAAACAGCAACATTTCTCTTCCTCTCCCAAACAGCAACATTTCTCTTCCTCTCCCAAACAGCAACATTTCTCTTCCTCTCCCAAACAGCAACATTTCTCTTCCTCTCCTAAACAGCAACATTTCTCTACCTCTCCCAAACAGAAACCTTTCTCTTCCTCTCCCAAACAGCAACATTTCTCTTCCTCTCCCAAACAGCAACATTTTTCTTCCTCTCCCAAACAGCAACATTTCTCTTCCTCTCCCAAACAGAAACCTTTCTCTTCCTCTCCCATACAGCAACCTTTCTCTTCCTCTCCCATACAGCAACATTTCTCTTCCTCTCCCAAACAGCAACATTTCTCTTCCTCTCCCAAACAGCAACATTTCTCTTCCTCTCCCAAACAGCAACATTTCTCTTCCTCTCCCAAACAGCAACATTTCTCTTCCTCTCCCAAACAGCAACATTTCTCTACCTCTCCCAAACAGAAACCTTTCTCTTCCTCTCCCAAACAGCAACATTTCTCTTCCTCTCCCAAACAGCAACATTTCTCTTCCTCTCCCAAACAGCAACATTTCTCTTCCTCTCCCAAACAGCAACATTTCTCTTCCTCTCCCAAACAGAAACCTTTCTCTTCCTCTCCCATACAGCAACCTTTCTCTTCCTCTCCCATACAGCAACATTTCTCTTCCTCTCCCAAACAGCAACATTTCTCTTCCTCTCCCAAACAGCAACATTTCTCTTCCTCTCCCAAACAGCAACATTTCTCTTCCTCTCCCAAACAGCAACATTTCTCTTCCTCTCCCAAACAGCAACATTTCTCTTCCTCTCCCAAACAGCAACATTTCTCTTCCTCTCCCATACAGCAACCTTTCTCTTCCTCTCCCAAACAGCAACATTTCTCTACCTCTCCCAAACAGAAACCTTTCTCTTCCTCTCCCAAACAGCAACATTTCTCTTCCTCTCCCAAACAGCAACATTTCTCTTCCTCTCCCAAACAGCAACATTTCTCTTCCTCTCCCAAACAGCAACATTTCTCTTCCTCTCCCAAACAGCAACATGTCTCTTCCTCTCCCAAACAGCAACATTTCTCTTCCTCTCACAAACAGCAACATTTCTCTTCCTCTCCCAAACAGAAACCTTTCTCTTCCTCTCCCATACAGCAACCTTTCTCTTCCTCTCCCATACAGCAACATTTCTCTTCCTCTCCCAAACAGCAACATTTCTCTTCCTCTCCCAAACAGCAACATTTCTCTTCCTCTCTCAAACAGCAACATTTCTCTTCCTCTCCCAAACAGCAACATTTCTCTTCCTCTCCCAAACAGCAACATTTCTCTTCCTCTCCCAAACAGCAACATTTCTCTTCCTCTCCCAAACAGAAACCTTTCTCTTCCTCTCCCATACAGCAACCTTTCTCTTCCTCTCCCATACAGCAACATTTCTCTTCCTCTCCCAAACAGCAACATTTCTCTTCCTCTCCCAAACAGCAACATTTCTCTTCCTCTCCCAAACAGCAACATTTCTCTTCCTCTCCCAAACAGCAACATTTCTCTTCCTCTCCCAAACAGCAACATTTCTCTTCCTCTCCCAAACAGCAACCTTTCTCCTTCTCTCCCAAACAGCAACCTCTCTCCACCAGCCACACAGGACCTCACTACTCCTTACTATGTTTACATAAAATCCAATTGCAATGTTTTATACGTTATTTATAGATTTTATTTATTGTTATCATCTTCTTCTACTTTCCTTCCTCATTTGCTTTTCACCTTCAAGGGAGATATAATATGCAGTCTTTTGATCTTCGGTTTGCCTCTGCTGCTGTTATCTTCCTTAGTGTTTCAAATATTTTATCAATCCATCTTTCTTTGTGATCAGCCCTTTGATCTGGTATTCTTGCAACATTTATTGAAGGCTCATTGTTGATCTTTCTGCTCATTATGTGGCCAAACTGTTTTATCTGTTGTTTCTTTATATATTCTATGGTTGGGGATTATTGTTAACTTTTTTTTCAGTACTTCATTTCTGGTCTTATCTCTCAGGCTGTTTCCTGTTATTCGTCTAACACATTTCATCTCGGTGGTGGTTATTATTCTTATTGTTTTTGCATCTAGGGTCCAGGTCTGGCATTGATAGCACAACATTGGGAAGAAGACTGCATTGTAGAGTGCTTGTTTTGCCTTTAGAGTTATGTCCTTCTTGAACAATAGTGGTGGTATCATCATCATCATGTGCCATACCTGTTGACGTATGAGATCATATCCTTCCATAATTTTCTATGCACCGCACATCAAATCAATTCTATTGTTGACTGTTTTTCATGCCATGTCACTAAGCTATCTAGTATTTCTCTCTTTGTTGTCTGTGATCTCTCTTTGCCTGTATTTTGCCAGTTGTAGCCAAGTATTTGAAGTTTCCTCTTCTCATGATGTGCTCGAAAAATGTTGATTGTTTCTTTCGGATGTTTCTTAGGACCTCCCTTTTTGTAGTCATCTCTTTGAGAATTTCCTTCTTGGTCTTATTAGTTATCCAGGGAACTTTCAAAATTCTGCTAAGAAATCCCATCTCTGTGGCATCTAATATACATTTCATTTCTTTGTTTACTATCCATGATTCACTTCCATAGGTCAGAATTGGTTCTATATAGCACCAATGAACTCACTTTCTCACTTCTATGGTTATAGACTTGTTGCATAAGATGTTTTTCATTTTTTAAAACACTATTTTGGTCTGAGCTATTCTGCTTTTTATTTATGCGGTGCATCTTCCATCTGATGTTATTATTGTGCCCAAGTGTTTGATGCGTTGCACTTATTTCTGATGTGTCCTGTTAATTTTTATCTTGCATGATGGTGATGATTGTTTCTTCAATGTGGCCATTACTTCTGTTTTCTTACTATTCAGACTGAGACCTTTCTTGTTGCTTTCTTTCTTTTACTATTATGTTTATAATTTCTTGTAGTTCATTCTCTTTCTCTGCTCTTAAGACTGTCATCTGCATATCGTAAATTGTTTATGTTGTGACCGTTGACTTCAATTCCTTTTATATCTACTATTGATCTCACAATATCTTTGATGTAGAGTGAAAACAAATCTGGCGACAAAATACAGGTTTGACTTCTTTAGTGGTGATAACTTTCCATTAATTTGACAAACCCTGTTGTATCTTGAGTCTATTTCTGCTGCTTGTAAATTGTCATTTGTCACTGGACTTCCTAGATATTTAAATTCATCCACTTGTTTTAATTGTCTGCTGTCCTTTGTTATGTTGATGTTCTCGGTTTCTCTTTATGATATTCATGCCTTCTGTTTTGTTGATTTTCATTTTCATTTTGTATTGAATATCTGTGCTGTTAAGTCTATTTAAATGTTCTTGTAGATCTTCTATTTTTCTATTAAATAGTGTCTGATTGTCTGAAAATAGAAGCTTGTTACACTCTTCTATATCCTATGGGTTTGCTAACTTACATATGTAGTCTATGTAAGTAATAAACAATAGGAGGGATAGTGTGCACCCCTGTCTTACACTAGATCTAACTTCAAAGTGATCTATGTAGTCTGCTGCTGTTTTGACTGTGAAGCTGCTATTGATGTAGAGACTTTTAATTACGTTGGTTAGATATTGGCTTACTCCTTATGTTGTTAGTACCCCACATAGTTGTTCTCTGTTTAATCAATAGAATGCATTGTCTGATCGCATCAAGTGCCTAAAAAAATTACTTTATTGTTTGGTAACACTGACGTTTGGGAACAATTTTGTTTCCAAAACTTGTAGACAAAATAAAAAAAAAGAAATTGATCTTTTTTAAAAGATAAAAAAGGTTGATAGTTTTGATGATGAAAATATTAATTTGGAGAGAGATAATAATAATGGATTGAAAGATAGTACAATATATTTATTAATGAAAAGACAGAATAATGAATTTATGTATTGTTTAAGATGATTATCAAATGAATAAAGTAACTGTGTGAATAGTAAAAAAAAATAAATCTGATTTATGAATGAAGTAAGGATATGTGTGTATGTGTGTGTGCATATGTGTGTGTCTCATAGAAACACATTAACATGCATCTACACATACACACTCACTTAGATACATATATGCACATAATCTGATCACATTGCTTTTAATATGTACAAATGATATTTATCTCCATTGTACAGCTGACCTAGTCACCAGTGACACTTTTGTTCAAGGCGATAATGCAGTAGAAATAATAACTGACGGCAATGACATGACGTGTATTGGTGACGTCACTAAACAAATCACTATGACCTGGCGCGGCTCCTTTTATTTTACCTGGTTACGTGTACATGTCCATGACCCCAGTAAGTTATCATATGTATATTAGAATAATGTTGATACACAATATGGTTTAATCTTGTATACCTAATGAAGATGTAACTTTTATAAATAGTTTATAAGAATAGACTATTTAGATTTTTATCGATGTTGGCAGCTGCCATGACCTTCAAGGCGGCTAATCCTTTGCGGGATTTTGTTATAACATGGTCAACGTGGTCCCGAAAACACAGGCTGCGATCAAACTTAACTCTGAGTTATGTCATCAACTTGTCCCTGGTCACCTCATCAGCTCCCATTCGTACTACTGGTGTGGTCATATTAACGATATGATTGTTAAGGGAGAACCATGAAACTGATGCTTTATTAGGATTAACCAAGGCACCTGAAACCCCACACCAGGAAGCAATGCGATCGAGTTCATCTTGCATTGTGGAGCGATTCCCCGTCTGTCTCTTCCCTGTCGATATACCAGAATATCATCAGCAAAAGTCATAGTTCTTCCCGTCCCATCCAGCTGTTGTTCTGTGATCGTTATTGTGCACACATTAAATAGAACTGGTGACAATGGTGAGCCTTGTGGCAGCCCTGGGAAAATAGATGTTGGCTCGGAAGACCAACTACCACATCTGAGTATCACCTTCCTCTGAAACAGTACCACAGTGACCCATCTAATGAGGAAGGGGTGCACCGCCAGTTTGAGCATATCCATGAGATATTCAAATGGTACCTTGTTGTATGCATCCTCCAGATCTATAGCAGCAGCACATGTATCCTCTCGTCTGTGGAAGCCTTCGAAGACGTCATAGGCAAATACTGCCACATTGAGCCATGTATCTTTGTTATATCTATAACCTCCGAGTGTGGGTGGGAATACGCGTTTCTGTTCAAGGTGACAGGTGAAGACATGGGCAACTATTTTCTCCAGCAGCTTGCCCGCAGTGTTCTGCATTGTGATGATTCTGTAGGCACTGATCTGAGAATGGTCCTTGTTTGGCTTCGGTAGTGGTAGTAAGTAGCTGTGTAGCCACTCCTCCTTAATCTGGCCACTCCAAATACTGGCATTAAACTCATTGGCCAGTTTTGTCAATTCGTCATCAGCTAAATAAAAAGCTAGTTAAAAAGTGAGATAAAATTAATGCCAAAACTAAAGGGAATGTACAACATTATAACAAAATTATAAAATTAATAAACCTACAAAATTAAATAATGTAATTCAAGACTTAGATGAAAATCTACCCAGGAGCTTCAAATCGGCAAAGTGACTTAACTTACATGTATTTTAATGTAGTAAATTTCCCTTTCATTTTCTCATTAGATTTCATTTCACCTTTTATCCTATTTTTTTTTACTCCTTGATCTATTAGTTCTGCTCATTCTAGAACATGTAGGAGAGTTTATCTTCATTTCATTGTTTGTTTGTGTTTCTCGTTTTCTGAAGAAGGCTGTGTGTGGACCGAAACATCTATATTTTGCTTTGTTCCTTTTTTGTAAAGATGTCACCATCCTTTGTAGGAGTGTAAGTAACACTCCAGCACTTGCTTCTTACTACCAGGTTTACCACAACACTGCAATTAGTTACCTGTTAATTTATTGTGTCCTGTTGTTAGGTAACTGACCACTTTTTCTGATTTTTCAAGGCAGCAATATTGTCCTTTTGTTGGTGATTCTTCTCTCATCTTTGATAATAGTTTTCTTTTCTTAAAATGTGATGATTTTTTCTTTCTATGCTCAGATTGATCCTTCTTTTACCATGTTATTTGCTCCCGCATTTCCTTGTCTGTCAAAGTGTGGCTTAGATTGTTCCTGTTAAGTTGAGATGGAGGTTAGCCTAAAAATACTCTAGGACCAAATATTATGTTCATTATTAACTACACATCTTTAAACTTTTGACAGTTCACATGTAGACAAGAAAAATAGGTGCTGTTAAGGGATGTCACATTGTAAAAGTATTGATGATTGTGTTACAGACTGGTATTTAGATGTTGGTTATGTAATGGTAAGGAGTGAGGACAAATATTAGTGGTAACAGCAAAACACATCAGAGGTCACATGACAACACACACTGTTGAATTGATACTCTTTTATTGATCATCTCCAGTCATGGTACATTTTTCAAATAAAACATTAAACATTCACATGGGTAATCTTATAATCATGGCAGTGTATCTACTTACAGTCTTCAATAGGAATAAATTCCACCTTAACTTTCAGTTCATGTCTAATTGAGATTGATCAGTTATCACCATTGGTTATTGAAACTCGGATGATCAAGTGTCTGCTACAGTTGTGGCAGTTTGCCTATCATAACTGGAACTGACTACTTCACATTTTTCTCCACATCTTTAGCCTATGACATGAGCTTAGTTTCAACCGATATTTTTAACTCTCACATGGTTTATTCCTAATTTTCTTGGTTTGCAAATCATGCTATCTCTGTCTATCATCTCCTAATCACTGTAGATTAGATAATTGCTTGACTAAAAAATAAGTCCTTCAAATTACTAGAACTACTGCACTGCTGACTTCTATGTCTTCCTGATGCTGGTTGTACTGTCTACTTGCATTTTAACTGAGTGGATTAATTATTGAGTACAGATTTGGTATGGCCATTCCCTTTCTCAAATCTGACTTCTGAATTCTGGTTTCAGACTTCAGTTTATGTATTCACACCTCATTTACATGAACATCCAGCATGCTCTGGAAGATGATCAGTTTCAACCAATCATGTATCTGGTCACCTAAAGGCTGCTTGACCTATACTCTCCAACAAGCTGCCATTGTCCTACATTCTTTACCAACACTTTCATGTAAACATCATGCATTGGGTTGTCAGGACTGTGTGGATACTGTTCTAAAATGATATACAATAACTAAAAAAATTCAACATTTGTTGGTTGCTTGTTAGGTTAGAGTGACCTGTGGAGATGTCTCTAGAATACTGATTCCACTTGTTCTACCCTCTCATTATAATTAACCCCTGTCCTTCATCACTCGACTAATTACTACTGTATCCCACTGCTTTTATTCCTTTATGGGTTCTTATCCTGTAACAAATGCAGCAATAGTAAAAGTAAGAAAAGAACTAGTAGTAGTATTAACTACAGCAATAAATGTAGTTGTGAAACTAATTTGTTGCCAGTAATAACACCATATGTACATAAAATAATGCATGTTGTTTAACATCAGTAATTAGTTATGTCCAAAGTTAAAGTTTGTTTTCCCACTGCCAACAGAATTCCTGGTGAAGTTAGAAGGACATTTCCAGTTTCTTCTCAACAATGGTAGTTTATTGTCAACTCCATGTACATATGACATGAACGGTAAAGTCATGGACGTCTACTGTAACGTGAGCGAACTTGTGACACAGGTGACTATAACAGGCGAGGGTGTCCAGTCTTTGTGCTCTGTTTATATCAGTGGAGGTAAGGGTATCACACATTTTCTTGAACAGTAACATTCTGACATGTCTTATCTACAGCTTGTTTTCTCCAGTGGACACATGACATATGATGATAACATACTATACTTGCAACATATATAATAAATGATTCAGGTACTTAACACTCAGTGATGATTACATCTCTAATAATATAATACATGTTGAAAGCTCTGTAATACATATTGAAAGGTGATAGTGATAAAGATGAGCCAGTCAGATTGTGCCTATGTATACAGTTTATGTCATAAACTGAAATACCATGTGCTACTACCATATGTCACATGTTTAAGATTGGTCATTTTATGACAGTGCAGCATTTGTAGAAAACATGATCAGTGTATAGTAATGATTATGGCAAAGCCCATCATCTTTATGTGAAAATGTGTATGTAGATGTTAGCAGCCATCTTTTAGCTTCCTGGTTTAGGAAATATCAGAAAAATATGTGATGGTGAATGTGAAGAAGACAGTGTCACAGTGTGAACAGAAATAACTGTTTATGGCCACAACTGTACATATTGAATAGAACAATGACTAGTAGAACTAAAGGCTGAAGAAAGAAGTGATTATTCGTACATGTGAGAGATGAATGCATGTTCATGTTAGTAAAAGAACCCCGAGACATCCTGGTCACGGCACCAAATGTTAAAGAACGTTTCATCTGTTGATTGATGTCCTTCTGATGAATAGATGGACTGGCTTGATGGACTGATGGATTGTTGACACCATCTTAAGATGTCTCGGGGTTCTTTTACTTGATACTGAAACACTGGAAACTGGACCATTGGCATCCTGTCCCCTCAGCATTTTCTGTTACTCAAGAGACTGTACTCTACGACCAGCGTGCCATAGCAGCCATCTAGTGGTAATACTGTGCCTACTGTTATGCGTTCATACCCACTATGCTCATCACACCTACTCAAAAAATATTAACACACTGTGTTCATAAAATATGCCTAGCTTTTCATTGCTGCTACATACAGATCTTCTTGACAACTCAAGCAAACCCAAACGACGACCACTTCACGCACTCCCTACCCTGACACTGTTCACTTTACACACTCTCAGATATTGCATATACAAGCACCAGTGCTCTCTTAAATTACACTAATGACTGGCCTGTTCATCGTTGTACATCCACCAGTTTACCACTGGCTCATACTATATGATTAATATAAGGTTTTAAGTGCAGGCAACATAACAGCATCCTCAGCAAGTCCTCCGCTCGATCAAGACTGCTCAGTAATGTTCCCTTGTTTATAACACTTTGGAATGTTCACCTTGACCACAATAGTCAGTCCATGGCTGATTCACACAGCCTTACAACTAATCTAGCAACTAATTAGTTTGAAATGTAACTCAACACCAGTTGACGAGCTCCTTGCTCGCAATTAAAGAACTTCAAAATATTCACCTTGACAACCATAGTCAGTCCTTGGCCGATTCACACAGCCTTACAACTAATCTAGCAACCATTCAGTTTGAAATGTAACTCAACACAAGTTGACGAACTCCTTGCTCGCAATTAAAGAACTTCAACATTTTCAGCTTCACAATGATAGTTAGTCCATGGCCGATTCACACAGCCTTACAACTAATCTAGTAACTAATCAGTTTGAAATGTAACTCATGACTAGTTGATGAGCTCCTTGCTCACAATTAAAGAACTGAACTTAAGAACACAAACACCATCTTTTGGAGGTTGGTAGCCAACTGGCCTCCGCCTCCCAGTTACCCTGCTCGTGGGCCACCATTTGAGTAAATCTCCCCACCTAACTTATGACTCAACTCTCTTAAAATCCCAAGAATTTGTTACTCTAACTGAGCTGCATTCCTCCTTCTCTCTCCCCATTAAATGTCCACGCATATCTTCTGCTTCTTTCGCATTCACTCCCCCTACCTTCTCCTAATTTCCAGAGAATCCCTCGTCCCCTATGAACTGTTTTTGAATTCACTATTTCACACCTTCCACGGGAATCATTCATTTTCCTCTCAATCCCCCACTCATTCGATTTGTTTATCTTTTTATCTTCCCCTTCCTATTTCTCCCCTTCTATGCATGTTTTATTATTATTTTTTATGTCACACACAATGTCACATTTTATTCTTTACAAATTCAGGTCGAAATGTAGCTCTGAAGGAAAACACCAGCATGTCAAGTATTGAATCAGTTTGTAATTCATCAACCGCTGTAGACGGTGAAGCTAATGGTCACTTTTGGGGAGCTACATGTTCATGTGCTCATACCCTTGAAGGTGACCCAAAACCCAACCTGAACCTCACTTTCACAGACAAAGTGACAGTAAACAGATTTGTTCTCTACAATAGACTTCATGGTAAATACTTTTGTCTAATAGTAGTGGAGATATGATCAAATATAAAATACTGCATGGGCCACATGTAGAGCATGCAGACAGCGTGTATAATAATCTAAAAATGGTATGAAGCAGCTAAACTAATAGTAGGTCCAGACAAACTATGACGCTGTGACAAAAACCTTCATCAAATATAACAAACAAATTATTTAAATTAAAGAAATTCAAGCACAAAAAATAAAACACTGATCTAAAAAGCAGAAAGGAAAGAAGGCCAGGATTTTGATAGATGTTGGTTATATTGTTAACAGACAATAGGTGGACCAAATGGAGCCAAACAGGGAAAACAATTAGAAAGGGGGTCTCTTGAAGAAGGATTAAAGGAAGTGTCTCATAGGGTATAATGAAAAGGAGATAAAGAGAGAGAGAGAATGTAGTGGTGGCAAGAGGGAAGAAGAGCTAAAGAAGTAATAAAGATAATTTTGGGAGGAAAAGGGATAGGACACAGGAAAGAAATGAATAGGAGACCAGTGAAAAGAATTTAAACTTCTTGGTTGGAGAGTGCGAAAACAGACTGTAAGTCTGTTCTAAGATCATCATAAAGTAGTGAGCTTATAACTAACTTCTAATAATGTTTGCTAGATCATAAAAAAAAAAAGCATTTGTGACTATTGTAAAGGACTCTTGTGAGAATATGTAGACTGTGGAAAATAAAATTTTTATAGAAATGTTTTCAAGAAATGACTCCCTGAGTTTATTATTTATTTTGTACTGTTTCTCTGTCTTCATTTTATCTTGAATGAACATGCAGGCTTTGTCGTAAGAGTTTTTAGTCAAGAGAGCCACACTATAACTTAGATAAGTACATTAATCTAAATTACTTTAATTTCTAAATTGGAAATCCAGAGATTGGCGCTATGACCAGACAGGCTCTGAAAGAACTAAAACATTTAATAATCTTCCATGTTCAATACAATATGGAAAGCAGAAATGATACCTGCACTAGAAGAAAAGGGAGCCGCGATAGCTCAGTGGTTAGTGAACTGTACTACAAAGGACAAGGGGTAGGGTACAATCCAAACCGATGGCTTCCAGGTTCACCCAGCCTTAAATGGGTGCCGGATTTTTTTCTGGGAAAGTAAAGCAGCACGGGCGTAATACTGACCACATTACCCCAAAAATCATGTGCTGAAGGTCTGTAAAATATAGGGTCACTAACACCATATTTCCCTATACGCCACTTGGCGTGACGGGTGTACTTTACTTTTTTTTTTTTACTAGAAGAAAAAGGTATCATTGTCAACATTCTAAAACAAAAAGTGTCATCACAAGGATTGCTACAACAGGAGAGGGGTAACTTCTACCAGTTGCCTCTAATGTGTTCTGTAAGATTGTTATGATCAGACTAAGACGCCATAGACTCTGTTTTGCATAAGGAATAAGCAGGGTTTAAAAAAGGGAGAAGTTCCTCGATCATGTTTTCTTTCTTTCTTCTTTTTTTCTTTCTTTCTTTCTTTCTTTCTTTCTTTCTTTCTTTCTTTCTTTTGTACTCATGCAGGTGTGGAGGAGGATGCAACGTTTTAGTTCTTGAATTGGATACTTTCGATCATTGTCAATTGATGTTGCAGCATTTCTTTGATTTTGTCTCTCCATCTTACTCTGAGTCTACCTCTTGCTCTCTCCCTTCACCACTTTTATTATATGCTGTGTATGGTAAGGAATCACAAGACATTCTTTCTAGATGGACAAACTAGTTTGTTGTGTGCATCACTTCTGTATGTAGGATTCACTCAATCCCAACTCTTTCTCTTATAATATTATGCTTGATTATATATGTTTTGTCACCCCAATTTTCTCAAATATCACAACAGTGACAAGCTTTCTTTTATGCTTAGTCTTATGTGGCCATGTTTGACATTTGTAGCACAAGATAGGAAAGAATATACTGAGTATAAGATGTTTCTTGGTGGTGTTTTGTTTTATATTGAAGTATAGGATATTATCATCAGGTTGTATATCCTTTGCAGAAAGTCGCATTCACCACAGCCCATCTGAAAGAATCTCTGTCTCTAGCCAGATCTCCCACTTCCTCTGTTGTCATGTTCAAGGTTTCCTTGATGTCTTGAAACCACCTTCTTCTTGGTTGGCTTCTGATGCATTGCCCAGGACACCATGTCTACTATTATTGTTTTTTCCAGCCCACTGTATCTTTTGGCATTGTCATAGTATTTAAATTGCCTCTTTAGAAAGGTGTTTATTAGCCAGTTTTTTTGTGTGTGCATCTTTTAATATGTCTTCATAGCTCTTTTTCATTATCTGATGTATGTTAGGATTTATATTTAGTATTTTTTAAGTTTATGAATTGATTGTCTTCTATGCTGATTACGAGATTGTCTGTGATTCACTACCATATATTGCTACCTGTTTAAATGACCTCAGTAATTTTAATTTTGCTGCCTGGTTAGTATTGTATCACATGTTCTTCATGGCATTTAATTAGGGTAAAAAAATAGCATTTGCAAACTAAAAAATCATCTTCACCAAAGTAGAACTTGAAATTGTAACAGATAATGAATATCTGGGACCTGTAATAACAATTGAGAAGGGGATGGATCAAATGATGACTGGCAATAGCAAAACAAAAATATAATGTCATAAAGAACAAATAGCACAATGCCAACAGGACAATAAAATTAAATCTACTGGGAACACTTATCTTTTTGATAGCAACATTTAGTTGTCAATCATGAACAATTTCACAACCAACAATGAAGAAAACTGGTTCATTTAAAAAAACAAATGCCACAGAAAAATTCCTTACAATTTCTTGGATAAATAAAAAGAGCATAGACGACATTAAAAGACCAACCTAAACATTGAAAAGAACTGGCTTATAAATATCATCTTAGACATAAAAGAACAATAATGTAAGGTATGGTTCCAATGAGGCGAGACAGGGAAAAACCAAGAAGATGGTGGTTTCAAGACAAAAGGAGATGTAGAGTGAGACAACAAAATAAGTGGAAGATCTGGACAAAGAGAAATAATCTGTCAGACAGGCTGTGATAAGTGCAGCGATCAGTAAAGAACACTCAACACATAGATAAGTTTAAATGTACCTTGGTGCTCTCCAGCTTTAAAAAAAAAAGAATGAGTTCTACATTCACTGAGCTGGGAGAGTGTAACAGCGAGGAGATGCACTGACCTCTCACTTCCAAATGGTGTGATCTACTATGGTGACATTTTATATTTATCTTAAATGAGACGTAATACATGTCAAAGGACATGACTTCTTTTATCTCAGATAAGTCAAAGAAAGTTCAGATTTGTTGGACCCAGAACTGAGAGAAAATATTTGTTATATTTCAGCCTGTGGAAGCGATTCATTTGGACCATCATGTAAATACAAATGTCGTTGTATCCACTACGATTGTTCTCAGGATGGCCAATGTATAAATGGGGAATGTGAGAAAGGATGGTTCGGTCCAGCTTGTCAATATGGTAAGTGTTTGGAATAAGTTTTGAGTACTAAATGCTTTCACTACCTCTGCTGTTATTTTACCTATCCTAGAGGCTTTATTTTTAGCCATGTTTTTCACAGCTAACAAGAAATGATAGACATATTAGTAAAAGAAAGCAACAAGAAAGGTTTCAGTCTCAATAGTAAGAAAACAGAAGAAATGGTCATATCAAAGAAACAATCATCACTATCATGCAACATTAAAATAAGATCCACTTCAGATCTTACAGGGAACATTTTATTCTTATTTTCCTTTTTTTTCTCCTTCTAGTTCAATTTTTTATTGTTTATTTTTTATTTTAAGTACATATTTGTACGTGTGTTGTATGTTGGTTCCTGTTGAAGTCCTTTGTGCTGAAGCGTTTTTCTGATTTGTGTTTTCCACTTATTACGTGAATGTTTAACCATACTGTTTTTTTATTAGTTTTTTTTCTATATATTTTTTTTCATTTCTCCAGCATAAAAATAAACAGGACAAATCTGAAACAAGTGCAACTCGTCAAATACTTGGGCACAGTAATAACATCAGATGGGAGATACACCACATAAATAAAAAGCAGAATAGCTCAGGCCAAAATAGCATTTCAGAAAATGAAAAACATCTTATGCAATGAGTCTATGTCATTAGAAGTGAGAAAGAAAGTTCATCAGTGCTATATAGAGCCAATTCTGATGTATGGAAGCGAATCATGGACAGATAAAAAAAATTGAAAAGACGATTAGAGGCTGCAGAGAAGGGATTGTCAGAAGAATTTTAAAAGTTCCCTGGACAGCTGAAATGACCAATGAGGAAATTCTCAAAAAGACCAGCACAAAAAGGGAGCTTCTAAAAAAGCATCAGAAAGAAATATTCAGCATTTTTCTGACACATCATGAGAAGAGGAAAGTTGGAATACTTGGTTACAACTGGCAAAATAAAAGGAAAGAGAGATCATTGATGACAAAGAGAGAACATACTACATAGCTTGGTGTGATGGCATGGAAAACAGTCAACAATAGAATTAAAATGATGCATGGAAGGGCATGATCTCCTTAGCCAACAGGTATAGCACATGATGATGACGTTTCACTGCCAATTCCATTTCTTTTATAGTGATATCTTTTATATTGATGTCTAGATGCTGAGTTGGTAAGTAAAAAAGTAAAGTACCCCCCGTCACGCCAAGTGGCGTATAGGGAAATATGGTGTTAGTGACCCTATATTTTACAGACCTTCAGCACATGATTTTTGGGGTAATGTGGTCGGTATTACGCCCGTGCTGCTTTTACTTTCCCAGAAAAAATCCGGTACCCATTTAAGGCTGGGTGAACCCGGAGCCGTCGGTTGGGATCGAACCCTACCCCTTGTCCGTAGTAGTCCAGTTCACTAACCACTGAGCTATCGCGGCTCCTACTAATTTTTAGGGAATTAGTAAAACCCAGGTGTCCTCGCCAGGGTACGAACCTCGGCTGTTGCCGTGGTAAGCCAACCGCCTATCGATTGCGCTAACCGGACAATGCTGAGTTGGTGCTTGTTTCAAAATGCATCAGATGACTGGGATGTAGGTAGTTAAGAGTAACCTAAGAAATGTTCAGCCCATCAGACCTTTTTGTTAGCACTAGAAGTGAGTAAAGTGCCATCTTTACTCAGAACAGGTCTGCCATTAGATGTAAAGGCCTGTTAGTTGTTTCAATATATTATATAAACCTTTCTATTTCTGCATTTGGGGGCTAATTGTGCTTCAACTGCCAGATTATCTATAACAGTTCTTTTATCACTTGCTGAGTTTTTCACCCTATTATCAAGGTTTTTATATGTTGCTTTGGCTAGTATTTTACCTAAGTCAATCTTGACATTTAACAAGGCTAGTTTTTATTCACGCCTATTGTGGATATATCTCCATGTTATGTCTGAGATCCATACTTTTTTTCAGTTTACTTAAATCCAGCACTTAATTCAGCTGATGTCAGTTTTGCTGTTTTGTGAATATCCCATAGTTCCTCGATATTCAAATCAACTATTGCACCCAAACCTTCAACATGATTGTTGAGTTCTAGAATAAATTGTCCTTTGATATTTTCTTCATTTAATTCGCTACTACCTATTTTCCTCTAGGTTTACTTCTTGTGGTGACCTCTAGTTTAAGGTAGTCTTGGTCTGCCTCTGCCTTTATTACCCTGAATTTTTCCTTCCAATATTACTTTTAGTAGGCCGTTGTGTCTTTTAACATGCACCAACAATTTCATTTGTCTTGTTCTAATTGTGTTTAGTAGTTCTCCTTTAATTTGTAGTGTATTAAAACTTCATCATTTGTTTTCCTTTCTTTCCATCCAACTCTAATTATTCTTCTGTAAGTCCACATTTCAAAGGCTTCAATTTTCTGTTCTGTTTTTTTGTGTATATATATATTCAGATATATATATATATATATATATATATATATATATATATATATATATATATTATATTATATACATTCAGAATAAAATCAATACTGAATTAGAGCGGCAACAATTTGGATTCAAGAAAAACAGTGGGACAAAAGAAGCCATATGAGAACATTGATTGAAAAGTACACAGAAGTAAACAAACCAATATATGCCTGCTTTATAGACTACACCAAAGCTTTCGATAGAATACACCATAACCAACTTATAGACTGCCTAAAGGATATAAATCTAGACAACGCAGACATATGACTAATATGTAATTTGTACTGGGAGCAAACAGCAATAATAAGATATAACAAGGAGAACTGAGCAAATCTTTAAAAACATCTCAGAGATACCAGGCCTAAACATTAATGGAAAGATAATATCAATAACCTGAGATATGCTGATGATACTTTTCTACTAGCAGAAAATCCTAAAGACCTACAACAATTGCTTAATGTGATAAACATAACAAGCAAAAAATATGGACTAGAAATGAATATCAAAAAGACTAAAACTATGATCATAAACAAAGAAAATTCTCAAGACCTACAATTAAATATCACAGTTGAGGGAACACATCTGGAGACAGTCCAGAGTTACAACTACCTGGGACATACTATAACCAATGATGGAAAATGTACAACTGAAATAAACAAAAGAATAGGTATGGCAAAAAGTAATTTTAATGCCATGAAAAATATACTAACAACAAAACAAATAGCAGGGCTGAAAGTAAGAATAGTAAAATGTTACATCTTCTCAATATTCCTGTATGGTGCAGAAACATGGACATTAGACAAGAAAACAGAACAGAAAATTGAAGCCTTTGAAATGTGGATTTATAGAAGAATAGGTAGAATTGGATGGAAACAAAAGATAACAAACGATGAAGTTTTAAAACAACTGAAAATAAAAAGAGAACTGATGAACACAATTAAGACAATACAAATTAAATTTTTGGGGCATGTTAAAAGAGACAACAGCCTACTAACAGTAATATTGGAAGGAAAAATACAAGGCAAAAGAGGCAGAGGCAGACCAAGACTAACATGGACGAGTAACATCAAAAGATGGACAAGTCAATCTATGTCAGCCTGCACCATCAAAGCAAGAAATAGAGTAGAATGGCGATCCATGGTAGCCAACCTTCGTTGCGGAGAGGGCACACAATGATAATGATGATGATTTCTTGTATAATGTCTATGTTTCTGCACCATACATGAATATTAAAAATGTTTTTCTATTCTTAGTTATAGCCCTGGTGTTATTTGTTTTAATGTTAGTATACTTTTCATGACATTAGAATTACTTTTTGCCATTCCTTTTCTTTTGTTTATTTCAGTTTTACATTTTCCATCACTGGTTATAGTATGTTCAAGGTAGTTGTAGTTCTGAACTGTCTCCAGGCCATTTCCTTAAATTTTTAAATCCAATTGTAGGTTTTCAATATTATCCTTGATGATGCTCATAGTTTTAGTCCTTTTGATATTGATGTCTAATCAATATCAGATATGAATATCAAAAGACTAAAACTATGGGGCGCATAGCATTAAATAATTGTTAATCGTCCTTACTTGGTTTTATAACGTGTTTTTATTAATCTATTGTTCATCGGCTCCTAATCGGTAAAATTGTTAGCAGCGGAGACGTCCATTATAATTCCCATTCCTCCATAATGTTTATTATCATCTGTACCTGAATAAATTATTGTTTTGTTGTTGTTGACAGAATGTTTACCTATTCTAGTTTACCTGATCTAGTTTCACTAATTCCTAATCAACCATGTTGGTGTTTCTCCATTGCGCTGATATCTAGCGCTGGTTTGGTCTTTGAGGTCATTGTTTGAACATTCTAGCAGCCTATTTGCATTATCTAGCTGATGGTATTTGCCCCTAGTAACGTCTTGAGCATGTCTTTCAGCATAACTCATTATAAAACCACAAGATTTGACAATATTCATGGATGGCTTCCTCAACTACAGTTACCCCAAGAGAGTCTCAGGGCAAGGTTTTCTACACCCAATGATCCAGGCAAGATGGAAAGTAAACATTCACCTTAGAACGCACCAGAAGAGGTTCTACTTGTATATACTGAGTATACAATCAGATTTAAAATAAATGGCAGGAACTGTAGAACAAACAGTAACAACACACTTAGATCTACTAACGGCATAGTTACTGTTACAACTGCTGTCTAAAATGTTTGATTCCTCATCAAAAGACACATAAACATCATCATAATAATTAGTCAATTTCCTCATTATATGAATTACAAAAAAATTTTTCATTGCCACTTATTTCATGGCATTCATCTACAGAAAAAAAACTTTCACTTTTTACCTCATGTTGTTGTTAACATAATGCAATGAGGGCAAATTAAAAAATAACAATTTACTATATTTTTCTAGAAACTAGCCAATAATTTTTAAAGATAATAATTGATGGAAGGGAAACAAATGAGAAAAGTCATGACAATAATTATTGGTTACATCTCTTACAGCACAAACTGTATTATTTTATAATATGGCCATAAATTTGCATCTGCGGTACCGAGTGAAGTTTTTCTGTGGGTGTCAATATACGTAGCTGGAACAGAATTGTTATAAAAGATGAGGTGATAAAGCTAGATGTATTCATCTGTTCGTGTTTTTAGACAATAATTGTGTGTTTTCTGTCTGCAGATAAGATGTTTTCATAAACAATTGTTGTTGAATGCATCTGTTTCTGTTTTCAAGTTTTAATTATTTACCAAATCCACAGTCCTGTGGTTGAAGCTGCAAGTCGTTGTTAAGTTGCAATGGCTGTCTCATGACTTCAATTCCAGATCTGCATATGCTAGCCAGGTTCAGTGTTGTAGATCAATTGATTATGATTTATTGTAGCTTGTATGTCATGAATATTTGTCTTATCCAATACTATGATGATGTACTCTAGATCAGACATGATTACTGCTTTGTCATAGAAGTTTACTCTCTGATAGCTAATATATATTTTTAAGATGAGAGCATCTGTTATATTTAATATAGAGCTTTCTTGATCTTGATCCTTTCAGCACCCATTAGGTGTCATATGGCCTGTAGTGTTTTTTGCCACCCATCTTTGTTCATGTTCATGGTGATATATTTGATCTTATCTAATGAGTCTAAGCCTATCAACTTTGCTTCTCTTATAAAGAGTTTCTTTGCAGTGTCTCTCTAGGTCTTCCTCTTTATCTATATCATGATCTTTTCTATATAAGAACCTGTTTTAGATTTATCTTGTTGTCTCTTCTCAGCACATGTCCGACATATGTCCATCTTCACTTCCTAATTGTAGATGAGATCATTGTTTGCATGACCATTTCTCTTATCTCTATATTAGTATTGAATTCAGTCCATTGTGTACAGAGTATTTTTCTTAGACATTTGTCTTCAAAAGTGTTTAATTTTCTGTCAATCTCTTTTAATGTTTCCATTGTTTCATACACATAGGTAAATGTTGTTTATAGATTTGAGTTGCATATTCTAAGTTTATTTTTTTGCTTAGTATTTTTGATTTCCATGTTATTTCTAAGTTTTTAAAATTCACTACTGCATTTGCTATCCAGCTTCTGATCTCTTTGAATGTTTCACCTTCTTGATCTATGTTACTACTAAGATATATATAGTAAGGTGATCAGGCGTCTCTATTTTTCTGGGACAGTCCCGATTTTTTACTATTTTTCAACCTTTGTCCCGGATTTGTTACAGTCCCGAATTTGTCCCTATTTTGGCCAAAATTAGCTTTTTTTTAGCTTTTGTCCTGGATTTGTTAAAATACATTTGGGACACAAACGTTTACCAATTTTGCTAATATTGTAAACGTCTCTTCGACTTAAAAAATATACATTATTCCGTTGTTGTGTAGAAAATGTTTAAAAAGTTAAACTGGCTGTTCATTTGATGAAAAAGCAACAGTAAAATGTGCTCCAAGTTTTAAATCTTTTATACTGAAACTGAAACTCAACAAGTAGCATCTCTGCGGCTACAACATTTCATATTCATGTATATTCATTGTGTTACTTTCATTTACTGACGAACTAATTCTTTTTATTGTATTGTTTAGTGATAGAGGTTATTATTTCATTAGATTTTATTTGCATTGTGCTATTATTCAGTTACTTGACATTTTAATGCTATACATATGATATAGTAATAGAAAACTATTATTTAAACTATAGTTAGTTTGTAAAGTTTGTAATTGTTGCAACAACTGGCATCAAAACGTAAATGCAGTTTCAATCAAGATTTACAAAAGGAATACCACTTTCTAAAAAAGTCTACATCAGACTTCACTGTAAAAGCAGTATATGTCCCTCTGGGTTTTTGATTAACCATAGTGGACATGGTGATATTAAGAGTCACATAAATAGTGTGAAACATAAGAGAGCCATCACTACATCTGCATCAAGCTCGTCGTTAACAACAATTTTTGAGCTGAACAAGAACTGGTGACAAAGAAGAACAAATAGCTGCTAGAAAAAGTGCATTTGCCTAACATACAGTGATACACAATCATACATTTAGATCTGTGGACTGCACATCAAAATTACTTCAGTTACTTTAGAAACAAAATTTGCTTGTGCACGTATGAAAACAGAAGCCATTATTCGAAATGTGTTCACACCCTATGTTCAAAACAAGTTGAGATTTGACCTAGAAAACTCAACATTTATTTCCATACAGACTGATGCCTCCAACAACAAGGAAATCAAGATTTTTCCTTTGCTTGTCAGATACTTTAATTACAATAAGGGGCTGAAAGTTAGAATATTAGAATTGAAGTCATTGCCAGGAAAAACATCTGATAATCTAAGTAGTCTTATTAATGACTGTTAACGGAAAAAGGTTTAGAAAGGAAAGTAGTTGCATTATGTGCAGAAAACATAAATTCTACTTTTGAGGGTGCTGAAAAAAAAGGAAAGAACAATGTTCTCATAAAGCTGAAAGAAAACCTTGGACATGGTTTGATAGGTGTTGGTTGTGCATGCCATATTTTCCACAACACTGTTCGAGCAGCTGCAGACGTATTGCCTGTTGATGTTGAGATGATTATTGCTAAAATTTATCTGCACTTCAAATCATACACAGTTAGAATTGAAAGTCTCAAGGAGTTTTGCCAATTTGTGGACACAGAATTCCATATGATTTTAGGTTATGCACAAACTAGGTGGCTTGCACTGCTACTTTCTGTTGAAAGGGTTCTTCCCAGATTCCTGCCTTTAAAATCATATTTTCAGTCTCAAGACAGATGCCCAGTCTTTATACAGAAATTCTTTGAAAGCCTCCTGTCTGAAGCGTGACTTATTTTTGTTCACAGTTAGGCATCCTCTTTACACGAAGCAGTGCAGAATGTAGAGGGAAAGGTGGTCACTGTTTTTGAAGTAATTGACAACATCAATGGGTTGAGAACTATCTTGTAGTCCAAACTGGAAGAAGGTTTCTTGCATCAAGAGCTAAGCTAATTCTTGACAAGCTGGAAATGGAAGGAATTCCACAGGATGATGTGAACAAGTTTAAAGTCAGTGTTTCTTCATTCTATGAAACAGCTTTAAGTTATTTGAAGAAATGGGCTGCAAATAATTTTCAAAACCTTGAGGCCTACAGTTGGGTAATGTTGAATAGAACACCAACTTGGAAAGATATTCAGAAATCTTCATCATTAGTGAGTCAAACAGTACCTTCAGTCGACTTTCCAGAAAATGAAATGTATGACGAATATGTTTACATGAAGCAGTTTGTTACTTCTCAGAAAATTAATGAGTGGAGTATTAATAAAACACTAGCAGGGCAACGTTGGATTGAAATGGTTTCCCACTTCAAAAACAGGCATGTGCCAATTTCACATATTCTGAAGCGTGCAGAGTTCTTTTTGTGTCTAGTGGGAACAAATGCTGCAACGGAAAGATTGTTTTCACTGATGAACAGCTTGTGGACAAATGATAAAACAAATCTAAGTGTGGACACTTTAAAGGCCATGTTGATCACAAAGTGAACAATGAGCAAATGTGTTGAATTTTTTAAGATACTCCAAACAAAGAAAGATCTTTTAAAAAAAAATCCACTCCCCAGAAAAATACAGCAACTCTGATTTACCTTCCATTTAAGTGAGTATCACTAATGTTCTTTTTTATCGCCTGATAACGTTTTGTAAGCCTATATTGTTTGATGTTTTAATTAGTTTAAAAATATATGTATTATTTGCTTGAAAAAGATGGAAGAAATTTCATTTTATTGATTGAAAATTTAAATCAAATTAATATGTCCCGGATTAGGGTTTCAAAAATATGGTTATCTTAGTCTAGGTTTTGGTCTACTCTTTCCAATTTCTGACGATTGAGATATATATTTCCCTCTGGTGTATTGTTATTTTTCATTATTTTTTATTTATCCCTGTTTTTTTTAAGTCCTACTCTTTCCACCATGGGTGATATGATATATGTGATACTTTGCATCATGCCGACGTCACCTAGGGACTCTATATCATCTACAAAATCTAGATCTTTCAAGTAATTCTTGTTGTACCATTTTATGTCATTCTTACCTTTGCAACATATGTTCGTTGTGTAATCAATGATATTTCAATATGGAGGTTTACTAGTTTTTAATTATTATTGAACAGCTGACTTGGCTTATGACAAGGCGAACAATATAACCGATGGTGACGATAAAACATGCTTGACTTCTTCACCTCCTGGGAACACCATCACAGTTCCATTAAAGAACAAAATAATATTTACTTGGTTGAGGGTTCGGGTCAGTAACTCAGGTAAGTGACAACACTCCAGTTATATTTTATCTTTGTTTTATGTTGTTGTTGTTGTTGTGTGTGTGTGTGTGTGTGTTTGTGTGTGTGTGTGTGTGTGTGTGTGTGTGTGTGTGTGTGTGTGTGTGTGTGTGTGTGTGTGTGTGTGCGTGCGTGCATGCATGTGTGCATGCGTGCGTGCATGTGTGTGTGTGTGTGTGTGTGAATGTGAATGACGCAGGGGAAGTTGAGGGATCATTTGACTGAGAGATTTAGAGTTCAATAAATGTCACTTTTTGGTTATGGCCAGTTACATTATAGTGAATGTGATTGTGGAAGGGTGTCTTATGGTGTTTGCTATTGCATCCACTGCAATCACAGACACCATATATCCTATACACCTTAAGGAATGCAGATAACTCTTTACATATTTACAAAAACATAGAAGTAAAAATATAACTTTGCTCTGTCACTTGTAGATGCCACAATATTTTTACTTCATTTTTTTGTCACTCACTCTTGTTGCAAATTCTTGTGTGTGTGTGTGTGTGTTTTTATTTATTTATTTTTTTTGGTGGGGGTTGTAATTCTTGTTCATGAATTGGTAGGAGATATATTTGCAGATATATGGGAAGTCAAGCCTGTGGGTATATAAGACAGTCACGTAAAGTACAAACACTTTTAGACAGCCGCAACCATGAGGACAACTAAGTGCTAGCTTAAAGCTCAGACAGTCTTGTGCAACTGGGTATGGATAATATATTTGATCAGAAAGTATGCAAAGAGTAAGTTTAATTAGTATATGCCAATTATAGTGTGATTCCAAAAAAGGGCAATCTCAGAGATTGTAACAACTGGCGAGGCATGACACTTTTGTCAGTTGCCTCAAAGTTTTTGTGCAAAATCATCCTAAATAGAATAAAGGATTTAATAGATACAGTAATGCATGAAGAACAGGCTGGGTTTAGAAAAGGGAGAAGCTGCCTTGACCACATTTTTACTCTACGACTTATATTGGAGGAACACATTGAAAAGCAAAAACCTTTTGTACTGAACTTCATCGACTTCAAAAAACATTTGACAGATTTCAGATTCTTAGTGGAAAATTCTGAAGCAATATGGCTTACCATAAAAAAATCATAAATATTATGAAAGACATGTATGATGGTTACACATGTGCAAGTCAACCAGAGGAAGTACTGAGTGAATGTTTCCCATTAGAAACTGGGGTTAAACAAGGATGTATTTTATTGCCCTTGTTATTTGGAGTTGTTATGGACTTCATAATGAAGAAATGCTGCACTGGTAAAAAGGCATCGAATGGATACAAGGAGACCATTTGGAAGATCTCGACTTTGCTGATGACATAGTTGTTTACAAATGAACTATCATCAATAGCCAGCAAAATTTGGCTTGAGATCTATCATGAAAAGACTAAGATCATGAAAAGCTTAATTCCAACAGACGACAAAATATACATGGGAAACAAACCAGTAGAAGAGATCAATCACTTTATCTATCTTGGAAGTCACATTGATCGAGAAGGGGATACGAGTAAAGAAATTAGAATCAGAATAGCTAAAGCAGCAATGTCTTTCAGAAGCCTTGAAAAGTTGTGGAAATCAAAACTCATCAGCACAAACACAAAACTTAGACTATTCTAATCAAATGTACTATCAACCCTTACATATGCATGTAAAAGCTGGAAAACAACAAGAGACATAGAAACAAAGTTGAATGCATTCAAAAATAAATGTCTAAGGAAAAATATTTGGTATAGCGTGAAACGAATTCAAAACAAACGAGGAAATTAGAGAAATTGGCAATCAACCACTAATATAGAATTCAGTAATAAAGAAAAGACAATGGTCATATGTTGCACATGTGATGAGAAGAGATAATAACCAAATAGCAAAGCAAGCCCTATGTGGGAAACAACAGGTAAGAGGAAAAGAGGAAGACCCAGAGAGACAATGAGAAGAACATTGATGAAAGAGGCAAGAGCAGCAGGAACCGGCTCTCTCAATGAAATAGAGCTGCTTGCACAGAACAGAGACAAATGGCAAGATTTGATAAAATATCTTTAAAAGAATTGAAAACTGCTAGAACAAAAATTTAGATAAGAGAAGGAGTATCTTAGATAGACAGAAGGTCAATAGATAGATAGATAGAATTATAGTGTGAGTTTTTCAAGTTCAATGACACAATGCATTGGGAGGCTGAAGCCTGGGAGTCTTGACCCAGGTGGGCCCATCTCTCCTAGAGTGTCAAGAAGCTAAAGGGATTAAAACACATGTTCAACAGAGGATTCTGCTTCTGAAGATGTGATTGCCTCCTTCTGCAAAGCTCTGTATAAAAAGTTTCCTATTGCAGCAATGGGCTTGCAACAGAGAAGTGTTTCTGCAAAATCCATCCCTCATAGCCAGACTAGTTCTCCATTTGTCTGTTTTCCATCCACATCTATCTGACTATGGTACAATAACCGACGACATATGATGGACAACATGTCAATGAATGGTTCTGACTCACAAATATTTGCAGATACCAAAACATGTCAATAAGACAAAAAAAGAGAAAATATTGGATCACAATCAGTAACACAAACTTAAGACCTAAAACAATACTTGCAGCCATTTAAACTGTTATAAGTTTAACGTGATATTTAATTGGGCTTTAATCTGATCATATATTCCTTGCTTGCTTATGTTCGCCTGATAAATAAAAGAGTACACCTCTTTGTTATCCTCCCTTTAAAGGACGTTAAGTGGGCGTGTCTGCGTTGTGTTGTTGTTTTCAGTATAATTGTGATATTTGCGCCTTTCGGCCCAACACATCTGACTTCAGCATGTTGATCCCATTATTATTGTATATCTCCCAAATGATGTCATTTTCAAATCTTCCATATATTTAAAGGGTTTTCTTTAATTTGTAAGTTTTTTTTTCTAAAAAACATTGACTTCTAAGCTTTATAAGGCAATTTGTAATTGAAAACAGACCATTTGTGTGACTGTTTTGTACTAAAATAACTTTAGTATCTATACTTGAAGCCAAACAAAAGTTATTCAGTAGAGCAAAAATTGCGCTGGTTATATATGGGGTAGTGGGTGACCGAATCTACAACTAGTTGTGCTCCAAACCATGAAAATGCAGGGAGCCAGTAGTGGGGTGTGGTATACACTCCAAGGTATGCCTGTTCCAAGGTGAATGTAGGTTTGAGTCCCATTTGGTTAAATTTTGTTTGTCTATGGGAGGTGAAATAAAAACACCAGATCCAAACACCTCATTGTGACTGCTAAGGACAACCAGTCATTATTTTCAAGTCATATATATATCCCCCTGATAGACTCTAGTAAAGAGATAAATCAAATCAGAAATTAACCTGAATGTTATATGGCCTGAAAATACTGAGGCAAACCATTAAACTTTTTACTAAACTTATATATGTATTTATGGTCAAGTATATAGGGAGCCGTGATAGCTCAGTGGTATGCGAACTGCACTACAAAGGACAAAAGGTAGGGTTCAATCCCAACCGACGGCTTCCAGGTTCACCCAGCCTTTAATGGGTACCTGATTTTTTCTGGGAAAGTTAAGCGGTACGGGCGTAATACCGACCACATTACCCCAAAAATAATGTGCTGAAGGTCTGTAAAAGTTATGATCACTAACACCATATTCCCTATACGCCACTTGGCGTGATGGGGGTACTTTACTTTTTTTTTTATAATGTAGTAAAGGACTGCAAAGGCTTCCAGGTTCACCCAGCCTTAAATGGGTACCAGATTTTATCTGGGAAAGTAAAGCGGCACAGGCATAATACCAACTATATTACCCCAAAAATCATGTGCAGAAGGACCTATAACAATTGTAGTTGCTGATACCATATACACTGTATGTCACTTGGTGTGACAGGGCTCTTTACTTACTTACTATAATGTAGTAATATAGTTGGAGCTTGAATAGTTTGTGTCTTGTCAAGAAGTGAGCAAAAATCCCAAATTAACAAGCTCCACCACTCCTGGACTGGTTTTTGGGGGTGGACATGTAAGAATAGTTTGGTCTGATGTACAGGATAGCATTTTAAAACAAAAAACTATGCATATATATGATCTATATAATTTTTATGAGCGTCTATATTTTCCCAGAATATTGTGGCATTTCACATACTGTCATTTTGCTCACTTATTTAAAAAAATATATTGAGTTTCCTTTTTTAAAAGCAATTATTTGGTAATACATTCGCTACCTAGGGGTTTAACAAGCTGAGGCAAGCTTTTCTTAAATTTGAAATAACAGTAAGAAAATAAATGAAAATTTATATAAACACATGGAGCTAGTAGTGGGGTGTGGTATTCACTCCAATGTATGGTGATAGCTTTACAAAAAAGGAACACAAAAAAATACTGACGTTTCAGCCTGCGGTCTTCTTCAGAAGCCGGGGACAACGACAACAAATGGAGAGGCACACATATCTATTGCGACATGTTGGATGATAAAGTTAGAGAGAGGTGGACAGAGAGATGAGAGATAGGATGGTGAGATGAAGATGAGATGTGTTACATGTGGGAAGATAGGTGAAGGGTAGAGATATAAAATTTAAACATAGAGAAATGATGAAAATATATTAAAAATGACTTAGCTGGAGTGACTTTGTTAACCTGGTTGGGCAAATGCGTCCAAATGAAAGTTGGAGACATGCAGCATGCAGAAACAGTCACATGGTATGTCTGAGGGCAGTTAGATGAGACACAGACCAGGGGTAGTAAAATTGGCCAGGCAACAAGAACAAGGCCCGGTGGTAGTAGGTGATAAGAGGGTAAAAGTAGACCAGGTAAGGAGAGATTTGCCAGTTAGACAGGTATGTAAACAAAAGGCTTTGGACAATGGATGAAGCAGTAGTACAATACACTAGCCCGAGGGAGACATGTCAGAGAGCAAATAAACAATCAGGGGAGGGAAAGAGGGAGGCAGGGAGAAGGGTAACAATTTAGTGGCCTAATCAAGGGACTGGAACACTGAGGGAAGATAACCCAGGTGGAGATAACTAACAAAGTATGAAGATAAGGTCAGGAGAGCAGCTGTAGACAAGTAGCCACTGAGCACCAGAGAAATGGTGAACCCAGAGGCAATGTGGTGAACTGGGAGTAGATAAAGAGAGGTGGTATACTAAAAATGGAAGTACTATAGATGGATGAATAGAAAAGTCATCATCATCATGTGCCATACCAGTGGATCATGTCCTTCCACAATCTTCAATCTACAGTGCATCATATCAGTTCTGCTGTTGACTGTTTTCCATGCCATGACACAAAGCCATCCAGTATTTTCTCTCTTTGTCATCCGTGATCTCTCTTTCCTTTTATTTTGCCAGTTGTAACCAAGTATTTCAACTTTCTTCTTTTCATGATGTGCCTGAAAAATGTTGATTGTTTCTTTCTGATGTTTTTTAGGAGTTCCCTTTTTGTGTTGGCCTCTTTGAGAACTTCCTCATTATTCTTTTTAGCTGTCCTGGGAACTTTCAACATTCTTCTGAGAAATCCCATCTCTGTGGCCTCTAATAGTCTTTTTATTTGTTTGTCTACTGTCCATGATTCGCTTTCATAGGTCAGAATTGGTTCTATATAGAACCGATGAACTCTCTTTCTCATTTCTGTTAACATAGATTTGTTGCATAAGATATTTTTCATTTTATGAAATGCTATTTTGGCCTGAGCTATTCTGCTTTTTATTTATGTGGTGCATCTTCCATCTGATGTAATTATTGTGCCCAAGTATTTGATTTGTTGCACTTGTTTCAAATTTGTCCTGTATATTTTTATGCTGCATGATGGTGTTGTAGCCAAGCATGTTTCTGGTAGTATCCAAGATGGAGGAATTATTTTTCTCCGGCTTGGTATAGAACCGTTGATCAGAGGTTTAACAAGTCGCTATCGTAAAAATGATTTTGTTAATGAAACACATGTGATGAGAAGAGATAATAACCAATTAGCAAAGCAAGCCCTCATGTGGGAAACAACAGGTAAGAGAAAAAGAGGAAGACCCAGAGAGACACTGAGAAGAACATTGATGAGAGAGGCAAGAGCAGCAGAAATCGGCTCCCTCAATGAGATAGAGCTGCTTGCACAGAACAGAGACAAATGGCGAGACTTGATAAAATATGTCTAAGACAATTGAAAACTGCTAGAACAAAAATTCAGATAGGAAAAAGAGTATCTTGGTCTACGCCCTATGGGCCGGCTACAGAGAGGTCAATAGATAGATGCTGGTGATGATTGTTTCTTCGATATGACCATTACTTCTGTTTTCTTACTATTTAGACTGAGACCTTTCTTGTTGCTTTCTTTTACTATTATGTCTATCATTTCTTGTAGTTCTCTGTCTCTGCTATTAAAACTGTGTCATCCGCATATCATAAATTATTTATGTTGTGACCATTGACTTCAATTCCTTTTTTGTCTACTATTGATCTCATAATATGTTCGCTGTAGAGTGAAAACAAATCTGGTGACAGAACACCGCCTTGTCTGACTCCTTGTTTTATAAGTTGAAATTGTCCTGTCTGGTTGTTAATTCGTATAGCTGCTGTTTGTTGCCAGTACATGTTTGTTATGATTCGCAGATTCTTGCCATCAATGTTTAATTTCTCCAGCATATTTATTATTTCCACATGTTTTACTTTGTAAAATGCTTTTGTGTAGTCTATAAAGCACATATATAGATCTTTCTTTACCTCTACAGATCTTTCTATCAATGTTCTTAATATGTAAGTAAAATAGAGTACCTCCGTCATGCCAAGTGGTGTATAGGGAAATATGGTGTTAGTGTCCTTATATTTTACAGACCTTCAGCACATGATTTTTGGGGTAATGTGGTCAGTATTACGCCCGTGCTGCTTACTTTCCCAGAAAAAAATCCGGTACCCATTTAAGGCTGGGTGAACCCGGAAGCTGTCGTTTGGGATCGAACCCTACCCCTTGTCCGTGGTAGTCCAGTTCACTAACCACTGAGCTATCGCGGCTCCCTTTCTTAATATGTATATTGCATTATTGGTGCCCTTTCCTTCCACAAATCCACATTGGTCCTCACTTATTTCTGATTTTATTTTGTTCCTTACACATCTAATGATAGAGAAGTAGATTTTTTAAAAAGAAAAAAAAAGAAACTATTTCTTATAGACACAATGTCTCCCAAGGTCTTGAGTAAAGGAGCCAAGAGAGCTGGCAAATGGCAAAGATTTCATGAGAGCCTAAAGAACGGAAATCAATGATTTAAAAACAGATATTTTCAAGACAGAGAAATGTAGTAAATGAAATAGAAATCAGACATAATTTCAGACAAGAATAAACTAGATTCCCATGGAAAACGAGCCAATGTAAAGAAGATGCCAAACACAGGACAGAAGACAAGTCCAACTACTCAAGCTGTCCAGAACATTTCAGAAGAAAGACCGAGAACAGAGCAAGTTCAGATGTCTCCAAAGCTATCAGCTAAGTTGGAACTCCCAACCTATGATATCAACATAGACGAGAAGCACAAGAAAGGCACATTGATGGCTAATATCAGCGGCCCAGATGCCTCCAAAATTACCTTTTCCAAGATGACGAGCATCCTCTTAGGCCCAGCCGGGGTTATGCCCAATGGAATAAAGCACCTTGTACCACTTCAGTGATACAAGCAATTGGTTCTTTATGCTAAAACTTGATGCACAAGAACAGAAATACCAGGAGTTTGGAGACGAAATGATCAACTTAACATAACCAAAAGTCACAATAGTGATAGGCCATCAAGAGAAAGAGCAGTCAAGAGGATGCATACACTGGATGCTGCCAACATTGAAAAGCAAACAAGTCAAAAAAATTGTATCTGGAATGACTGGGGACAAGGAGGCCCAGGTGAAACTAGACACATACCAAGCAGACAAGTGAACTTTCTGGTATAAACCAGCTCCAGATGTACAAATACAAAATTATATAAGACTAAGACTAAAAGGGAAAATTTGTTGAAACGATCAAGGTCTTTGTTACCCTGCCAGGCAGGATTTTCTCACTGTGGACTCAACACACACTGGGAAAAACAGAAAAAAAGTATTTTTAATATGTTTTCATAGATTATAATATACTTTTATCTTTCTATTCCTAATTTTTTTTTTAGACTTCAGCCCTTCATCATTTCTCTATTTATGATTTTATATCTCTACACTTCACCTATCCTCCCACATGTGACACATCTCTTCTTCATCTCACCACCTATCTCTCATCTTTCTGTCCACCTCTCCCTAACTTTATCATCCAACATGTAGCTATAGATATTTGTGCTTCATTGTTTGTTTTTATTGTCTCCGTCTTCTGAAGAAGGTTGCAGACTGAAACATCAGTATTTTCTTGTGTTCCTTTTTTGTGAAGCTGTCACCATACCTTGGAGTGTATACCACACCCCACTACTGGCTTCTTGCTACCAGCTTTACCGCAGCATTGCAATTTGTTGCATGTTCCTTAAACCACAAGGTTTGTTTGGACAACTAACTCAGGAAGTCAGAGAAGAGGTTAATTAAGAGAATTACAAGGGATTTTAGTGACAATGATTTTGGAAACGTCAATAAATTACAATCCACAGAGCATAGCTTCTATATTTCTCGTTTCGATTGCTAGAGCCACATTTTGTGACTTGATACAGAATGTGTGGTTAAGTGTAACCATTTTCAGCTAACATTTGTTTGCAATTGTTACTTTATCCTTACTAAGTTTTCCTGGACATTTATGCAAAGTAAATTCTGTATGTAACTAAAGTTGTCTTTCCAAGAAAAATAGTCTCTTGATGCTGACAATTTTTCATGCCCACATTTGGATCATGCTTTCCTTATGTTTTGTGGATTTTCTACCTGGGTTTTCTTGCGTCTCCAGTATGAAATTACCTAGTATTATCTCCTTAGTTTTTGTCGTACAATAGAAAAAATATGTTTTGCTGCAAAAAAAGGGCTGAGGAAGAGTCTTTTTTCTATCTGACCCCATGTAACTAGGGGAGATGCAATAACTCAGTGGCGTGTGAACTGGACTACTAAGCGCACAGGGTTGAGTTTAATTCTGGTCGACAGCTTACAAGATGACCCAGCCTTAAATGGTTACTGAATTTTGTTTGGAAAGAAAAGTATTTCCTTGACCTTGTAAGACAGTCCAGTTTTGATTATTAATCACTTCTACTCTCCTGCACAATAAAGATCGGCATAGGCATGTATGTCTATAGACACATAGGCGCCTTATACAACAAAATGCATAATTACATAAACATGTGGGACAGTGTTTGACATGTTTGAGTGTTTCTTCCTAACATTGGAAATTAGCTCTCTTTTTGCTTTGACCTCTCTCAGAACCTCTTCATTACTCTTCTTAGCTGTCCATGGTATTCTCAACATTCTTCTGTAAAACCACATTTCTACAGACTCCCAGTGATTTTCTTGTCTGTTGTCCTATTGTCCATGACTTGCATCCATATGTTAAGACTGGCTCTATGTAACATTTAAGAACTCTTTTTCTTGTTTCTATTGTCAAAAATGGATTTCATAGTATTTTCCTCATTCTTTGGAAAGCTGCTTTTGCCTGAGCCATTCTGCATCTCACCTCTTTTTACATCTTCCATCTGAGGTTAACAAAGTTCCCAAATATTTAAATTCATTTACCTGTTTTAATATTGTTCTACTTGTCTTTATTTTGCACTGAGATGATGTCTTTTTCTTTGTTGTTACCATTACCTCTGTCTTTTTGCTATTAAGGCTGAGTCCTTCATTTTTGCTTTCTTTCACTATAATGTCTAACATTTCTTGTAACTCTTTTTCACTCTTAGTGATTAAGACTGTATCATCAGCATACCTTAGATTATTTATATTATGACCTCCAATTGTTATTCCAGGCATGTCCCTTATGGATCTTAAAATAATCTCACTATAAATATTAAACAAATCTGGTGACAGCACACAACCTTGTCTAACACCCTGTTTTATTTGTTGAAACATTCCCAATTGGTTTCCAGTTCTTATGGCCGCTGTTTGTTGCCAGTACATGTTCGTTATTATTCTTAGATCTTTGCTGTCTATGTTTATGCTTTCTAAAATTTGGATTATTTCTTGGTGCTTTACTTTGTCAAATGCCTTGGTGTAATCTATGAAACATAGGTATAGATCTGTTTTCACCTCTATGGCTCTTTCTACTAAAGATCTTATGATATAAATGGCATTGCTTGTTCCTTTATCTCTAACAAAACCACACTGTTCACCGCTAATTTCTGGACTGATTTTGTTTTGCACTCTTCACATGATGATTCTTAGTAATATCTTAGTCATATGACTCATAAGGCTTATTGTGTGATGATCATCGCATTCAATCACACCTGATTTCTTTGGTAGGGCTATGAATATTGATTTGAGCATGTCGTCTGGTATATATATCCGCTATTGTAGATATCATATATATATATCAATATTTTTGTTATTATTTCTATTCTAAAATCACCCATGGCTTCAATCTCTTCTTTAGTTATATTATCTGGTCCAGGAGCTTTGCCTGCTTAACCTATGCTGTGTAAGTTATAAACAGCTTTAAAAGTATAAGGTTGAAATGGGTATAAGATGTGTATATCTACTGATGAAGATATATAGTAGAAACATTTTATTTTATACAACACATTGTGGTAGAAAATTTACATGTTTCTCCAGAAATGTATTAGGACTGTCAAGGCTAAATATTTAATGAACACAGTGACATTATAAGTAATAAGACTACTTTATGTTCATCAATTGCAATGTTCTTCACAACTGTTGAATTTTTGAAATGTGCGTGCACAAGATACGTCACAATAAATTAGTGATTGTGACTGATGCACTGTCAGTACTATCAGATCTAAAAAGCCCCAAGAACAATGAACTAGATGACTTGAGAACAACTCTGGACCAACTATGCAATAACTTACAGAGAGTAGTCATTCAGTGGATACCATCACACTGTAATATGCACAGGAACGAATGTCCAGACAAATTAGCTAAAGAGGGAGAGAGATTACCGCAAGAGAACCATCCGCTCAGTTATGATGAAGCCAAATCCATCCTTTAAGGTCAGTATCATGAAAAATGGAAACGAGAACATCCAAAGCATAACGAGAGGGACGGTTACCACCAACTATCAAGGAGGGATCAAGTCATCATACTTCGCCTACACACTGGCCACAATAGAATGAGAGATCACACATTCACCAAATTCAAAATTGGTACAACCAGCCTATGCCACTGTAGGCTGACAATATGACTACAAAACATGTTCTACAGGTTTGCCCCCAGTACACAGACCTGAGAAGAGCAATGTGGTCCACGCCCACCTCCCTGGAAGAGAAACTATATGGGGCAATCGAATCACTTAAACAGACAGCTGACTTCATGAGAGAATCTGGAATCCTAATCGGATTGAGTCTTGATCACAGAGACAGAGAGAGAGAGAGAGATTAGGTCAATCATGAAACTATGTTAAGAGATTCCTATATTTTTTTTATGCTTATGTTGATGAATGGCTAATTGTGTTGCAGTTTTCCTTCATCGACTGACAGTCACATTTAATGATGGCAACCTTGCTTGCCTGAGTCCAAAAAATGCGAGCATGGATGAACTAACGCTGGACATTCACTGTAACGTGAGCCAGCTGGTCCAGTCTGTGACTTTGAGTGGGGAGGGAGTGCAGTACCTCTGTTCTGTTTACATCAGTGGAGGTAGGTCTGTTTATCAAAGTGAAGTTGACCTGTTTCCATCAGTGTAGAAAGATCAGTTTATTGTGTGTGGTTGGTCTGTTTCAATCAGTGTAGAAAGATAATATTATTTTGTCTGGTTGGTCTGTTTCTATCAGTGTAGAAAGATCAGTTTATTTTGTGTGGTTGGTCTGTTTCTGATAGTGTAGAAAGATTAGATTATTTTGTGGGTTGGTCTGTTTCTATCAGTGTAGAAAGATCAGCTTATTTTGTGTGGTTGGTCTGTTTCAATCAGTGTAGAAAGTTCAGTTTATTTTGTGTGGTTGGTCTGTTACCATCAATGGACTGTAATTGAGTATACACTGCAATTCTGACACAGCAAAATGTAAATGGAATGACAGGAAATTATATAAAATTAAGCAATGTGCATCAATAATGGATAGTCAAAAGATACTGAGTGCAGAGCGATTTATTGCCTCCTTGATTTTTTCACCATAGCAGACAAAAAAAGACTTTTCTGAGCATGTGCCTACCTTGTAATATTGCAGACATAAACCATCAGTTATGCCATGAGTTTATGGGTACAAAAAGCAGCAGGTTAAAAGGAGGAAAAGCATAGATAAGTCAGGCTATGGATATTGTTCGGCAGGTGTGTATAGTGGAGGACATAGAACCAGGTGGAAAATGGGTACTAGTGACATCAGAGTGCATTAAATCCTCTCTCATCATCATCACACAGAACAGAGAATGTAGACAACAAAACTCATTGTTCTCGTGAGGCAGAAATACAGGCCTTGATTGTCAAGAACTTTTCTAAGAGTGATGCAGTCATTTACACAGATGGGTCTGTTATTCAGCACATCTGAAGCACATGGGCTTTCACAGTTCATGTTGGAGGCAGAACTGTGAAGGTGGACAGTGGTGTTTTGACATTGATTTCCAGTAGTTTGTCCATGGAAATTATGGCTGTCACTAAAGCATTTGCATGGTTTGAGACAAATACTTATACACATGTTTGTTTCCTCAGTGACTCAGTGAGTATGCCCAGAAAGGTTGCATCTGTCTGGGATTACCAACAGTGGTTAGAATTCTTTGGGAGGTCTAGTCTAGCAAAAGTCTGTTTCATTTTTGTGCTTGGACATGCAGGTTTAAGAGGTAATGAGTACTTTGACTTATGTTTATTGTGAAAGGACAATAGACTGTCCTGACATTATGAATGCCTTCAGAGAAACTAAACAAAGAACCAACACAAAAGTTGACTCTGCATCCACTAAAATGCACAATCTGCATGGATAATATGTCAAGGTTGGATATATCAGATGGAGGCGCTATGCAGAAATGCAAAGAAGACCTGTCAACTAAAAAACAATACCGTTGTCATTAGTTACTATACTTTGAGGGTTATACTGCTAACATGAGCAAATACTAATCATTAAACATCAAAGAAAGGATAACTGCTGATAAAGCAAGGAAGCTTAGCACAAAAATGGACAGACTACATGAATGTATTGAGTAAACTCTGTAATATTGAATGACCATAAATAATCATTTAAAACAATGGAGAACGACTACAAATAATAATCGCAGATTTAGAGGATTCTATGTGCATCAAAGTTAAATCACCAGGACCAGATAATATATTCATAGAAAAGAAAAAAAGGATAGTGTAGAATTTTTTTTTTAAAAAATTAAAAGAGGTGTTGAGTAACATCAACAACAAACATTAAATTATTGCAGGATCAGATCAAATGTAGATTGAGAACTGTACCAAAGAAAAAATGGAATTTTAGAATTATCGCACAAGTCTTGCGAGTCACTTAACTATTATATTAGTAAGATTTATAATGCAAATAGTAAAAAACAGAACCAGTCCCTAATTGGTCATGAATAATATGGAACATTTGTGAGGCAAAGGTATATCACATATTTCAAGAAAAAATTATTAGGATCACTAAATAATAAAAGGCATATATAGACAGACAACAAAAAGTCCCCACAAGAACTGGCAAACAAATTAGTTGACAGATGAACAAATGTCAGGCATGGTTGTTTACTGTACACCAGATTTATTTAATCTTTATAATGGGATCATAATTCAATCAGTCAAGAACACAATATAAATATTTGTATCAATCAAAGATATGCTAAATCTATTCACACTAAAACAGCATGCAAAAAAAATGACAGAACACAATCAAAACTTATACATAGCCTTCATTGACCAGGAAAAAGCATTCGACAAAGCGACACAGTAAACAGAGAACAACTGCGGGAGATACTAACAACATACGGAGTAAGCCAACATCTAACCAACCTTATTAAAAGTCTCTACGTCAACAGCAGCTGCAGGGTCAGAACAGCAGCAGGCTACACAGATCACTTCGAAGTTAGATCAGGTGTAAGACAGGGGTGCTTACTATCCCCCCTACTATTTATTACATACATGGACCATATATGCAAGCTAGCCAACCCATCAGAGACAGAGGAGATCAACGAGCTTTTATTTGCAGATGATCAGGCACTAATACATGAAACAATAGAAGATATACAAGAACACTTAAACAAACTCGACATCTCAGGCACAAAATACAACATGAAAATCAACATCAACAAAACAGAAGTCGTGAATGTCGCCAAAAATAAACAGAACATCAATATAACTATAGAAGGCAGACAACTAAAACAAGTAGAGGAATTCAAATACCTAGGAAGTCTAATGACAAACGATAATTCTCAAACAGCAGAGATAGAATCAAGATGCAACAAAGCTTGTCAAATCATCGGACAGTTATCACCACTATTGTCCAATAAGGAAATAACTCTGGAGGCAAAACGAGCACTATACAATACAATCTTCATCCCAAAATTGTGCTACCAATGCCAGAACTGGACCCTAGATGCAAGAACAATAAGAAAAATAACCTCTACAGAGATGAAATGTGTAAGACGAATGACAGGAAACAGCCTGAGAGATATGATCAGAAATGAAGAACTGAGAAAAAAGCTAGGAATAGCCTCCACCATAGAATATATAAGGAAACAACAGATAAAATGGTTTGGCCACGTGACAAGGCAGAAAGAACAAAACACAACACAACGAGCCTTCAACAAATGTTGTGAGAACACCAGACCCAAAGGTCGACCACGAAAAAGATGGGTCGATGGAATATTAGAAGCACTAGGAAACATAACAGCAGCAGAGGCGAACTGAAGAGCAAAAGACCGCAAATTATATCTCCCCTTGACGCTGAAAGGCAGATGAGGAAGGAAAGAAGAAGAAAGATATGCTGATGACACAGTCTCACTCACTAGGAGTGAAAAATTAAAAAGCATGATTGTGATTATAGGAATGGAAACAAAAAATAATGGCTTTAGTTTCAGCAGTAAAAGTAGCAAAGCAATGGTCGCAACAAAGAAGGTTTTATCTGAATGATCAATTAAAATAAAGGCACCATTACTAAAACAGATAAATTAATAAAAATACAAAGAAATAATAATATCTTCAGATGGTGGTTGCACCGCAAAGGTGAGGGGAAAATAGTTCAGGCAAAGAATGCATCAAATGAAGAAAACATATATAGCAATCCTACCATTCTCAATGGCTTAAAAACAAAAACATGGATTTTTTATTGTAATGTAAATGGACAAATTGTCTTTGGAAGCCAAATAAATGTGGCTGTACAGAACTTCCAGAACACCATTGACAGGTAAAATAAAATATTTAGGTCATTCTAAAATAAGTCGACTCATTGGTTGACAAAAAGGCAAGATGCTGGTCTTGAGGTAGAGAGATTGTGAGTTCAAATCCTGTGAATCAGTTGAATTTTTATTTGTGATTTCTCTCTGCAACAATCACCCCTGGTCTTAGCAGTGAGGCCAGGCTTGAAATGTCAGTTACTCCTGAACAGAAAAAATATGAGTACCTCCAAAGTCGGAGTTATCTGCCTGTGTGGCAAGGTACATCTGTGCACAGGGCTTCAAGGTAAAAATGGATTAACACACAAAATTCAATTCCTAGTCTTTAGGGACTTCACCAGAGGTGAAAGCTGGTGAATGCAAACAAAAGACAACAATTATGGAAAAATAGGAAACAGCTGGAACATATATCAAGGTTAAAAGTGTAGGGAAGAAGTGAGAGAGAGGAAAGGTACTAGAGAGCATGAGAGAGTAACATTGTAGGAGATAAATATTTGGTATACAATGGGATGAATTCAAGACTAGTATAGAAAATTAGAGATACGTTAATGAAACCATCAGTCTCATCTAAAATAGACATAATAAGGTGGGCACATATCGGCCTTGTGGTAGGAATGAATAACAAGAGAATCATGAAAACATTGTTAAATGGAAAACAACAGGAAAAGACAATGGATCTGATCTCATGAGATACTAATGCTGATAAGAAATGCAATGACAGCAGTTAGGTACTCCTAAGCGTAGGTGATATAGTGTCACCACACATCAAGATCTTTCTCTCATACTTATCTGAGTGGAACAACAACAGTCGTCATAAAAACACCAGTGAGTTTATTCACCATCAAACTGGCACTGAACAATATAAATATATCTTCAAAATGATCTTGACGTCGTGTCACCACACATGAAAATCTGTCTCTAAGTAACAGAGCTTGACTAAGCTTTTACTAACAAGAAAGAGAGATTTCTCTGCATCTTAGCTTTTTATATTTCCCCCTGATTACAATCCCAAGCTCCTTTGCGCATCTAATTAAATTGCACCCCTCTAAATTCCTTTGTTTCCTATTTGCCCAAACAATACGTCACAGCCTTTATTCCCATTGAGAAACTTCCAGATCGCTTTACCTTTGACTTTTCGACCTTGGACACATTCATGGACCTAATTCTGTCCTCATGCCCAGCACAATTTCCACAATCTCCTCACCCATAGACATTCTAGCCAGTATACTACTACAAAGGTAGAGTCGCTTATACAGAACAGAGCAATATAAGGAGGTACACTGCCAGCACTGGGTGATGTTTTCATGACACTTGACAAATGATGATGATGGTAGGAAGTCAACAGCAGAGTTGATAAACAGCTGAAGGGACAACAAGTTGTGGAGACACACGATCAGGTATTTCATCAGCCATGGTAAATAATATTGATGTTATAAATTGTACTCATTAGTTTCGTATGTCACAAACTATGTTAATCATTTGTCTAAGACATGAATCGTTTAATGGATAGTTTGTAACACAAAATGTGGTAATTAGTTCATTATGACATAAGTCCTACAAACTCTCCAGGAGGTCAACACAAAAAGGAACATTTTAAAAAGAAAATCAGAACAAAACAATCAACATCTTTTCGGCACACCATGAGAAGAGGAAATTTGGAATACTTTGTTACAACTGGCAAAATACAGGGACAGAGATATCGTTGATGACACCTAGAGAAGATTCTCAATAGCTTGGTGTCGTGGCATGAAATACAGTCAACAACGGAATTGATACAATGTACTGTAGATATAAAATTGTGGAAGGACATGATCGCTTACACCAACCAGGTTAGCACATGATGATGATGGCATAAATTGCGACCATGGTAAACACTTTCCCATCTTCTGTATTTCAGGTCGTAATGTAGCTATCAATCATCCTACCGTCCAATCAAGCACTTACCCACTGAATAAGCGTGTATCGGCCCCTTTAATAGTTGATGGCAATCCCTATGATTTTTATGGATCATATTGCTTCAATACATATTATTTTAAAACTAATTTCAACTGGAGTGTCATCTTTCACCTGCCACAGACCATCCAGAGATATGTTTTATACTACAACGAAGGTAAATACATTTCAGTTTGGTGTAAAGTCTTTGCCAGATGTTCTTCATTTGTTGGTACATTTATTCATGTTGATACACATATGGTGATGTAGTTTTTTATGATTTCATCCACAAATCAATACATATACGTATTTTATCAAGAGGTAACGCCCATAACTGTTCAACTACATAATTGTTCATACACATACTGTATTTATAGTTTGTTATGTGCACAATCATTTTTTAAGCATATATTGTATATAAATGTAGCTTTTCATATGTCTGCATCTATATGTCACTGTGTAACATGTATTATAAAGTGATGTAGGTTCCATATGTTGTGTCAGTTTTTGTGGTTTATGAGCATGATGTTGATGGTGGGATCGTTGAAAACCCACCAAATTAACATTTTAAATTCAGGAATAACAAAAGTCATAATTGATTGATTTATTTTCACTATAAAGTAGTCTTTGAATTGAAGTTTAATCAATTTGTTAAATATTATAATCATTGTTTGAGTTCGTAACTCTAAGTCTGTTGAACCATTTGTTACCTCTACCAACAACACTGTATTCTATTTGTGTTGTCTGACATATACACTTTTTGAGTTATTTGTGAGTCATATCATTGCACCCTGAACATGTCCATAGGTGCTCAGATCCCCTCCTCAGCAAGTTCCACAGTTTCCAGCAACTGACGACTCCAGTTCTGTGTTGGCTGATAAGTCTTCTTATACACCCACTAAGTTTCTCATTTCTGGCTGTGTCCATCTTAACTCTGATCTCTTTCATCTGAAGGAGTGGTGTGGACTCAAGGTTGCCAAAGTCCTGTGCCATTCCCACATCTAGGAGGACATTGATGATGTCCGCCTGATCCATTGGTTGACCATCTTGAACGACAGTGCAGCTAGCCATGCTGTCCGCTCTTTCATTTCCCCGTACTCCCGCATGTCCAGGGACGTAGACAAAGGTGACCCTACACATTTGTTACTTCTGCAATGACTCTACCCATTGCCTGTATATAGAACCAGCCTCCACTTTTCTTCTCATCGAATCACTCAGTAGGCAGGCGTTGGTGTTGTCTTGTGACTCTAACCGATGAAGGCCCTGGTCACTGGTATCACCTCCATCGTCATGCTACTCGTGGTCATAACGTATGCACCACTGTCTTCTTTGACTGTTCTGCCTGCTGAGCATGCTGTAAATGTTCTTGCACTCTGTTGTATTATGTATCCATCTGTATAGTTGACTGCATCCTCCTCATTGGTGTTATACCAGATGCTTATATGATGGCCATATCTGACAGCTTAGGTTACAGCTGATAACAACAGTGTAATGGTGTGTAGGAGGCCCTAAGCCCTAAGCAATACTATTTTAATATATTTATATACACAGGTGAAAGTAGAAGCAGAAGAGATTATGACAATTTTAAAGTAGAAAGCTGAACCCCTATTGGAAAGTAGTAGTCACATTGCTGAAAGTTGTAAAAGTTAAATACACAATAAGAATTCACATTAATTGCCAGTCTAAGGGAAATGCAATCCCTCATATGCTCTGCTGAACAAAAGAAGCAGGCCTGGTCAAATATGATAAACCCAGTAGAAATCATTCAGACATAGAAATATTGGTGTTCCAGAGTCTGTCTGAACAAAGAACTGAATTGGATGCCAAGATAAGATAAGGCGGTGTGCTACATACAGTAGGAGATTAATTGTGACCAGTTTCTTATGCTAACTATAGAGCATGTCAGGATGGGGAAAACTTAAATCAATCCATGGGTATTTTAGATAGCTAGCCACGAACCAGACAACTGCCTTGGGTCAACCAATCATTGGAAAACCTGCCCAAAGCAACAGCCAATCAGAAGACAGGAGCAAAAGTAGTTCTGACCGGGTAGTAGGTTTATATAGATTTTTTTCTTTCTTCTGTCTATCAGTGATGAATTATGGGTTCTAGTCTCAGCCATTAGGAACCATCAGGCCTGGCTGAGCTTGTCTACAAGTACAACTGAATAACTATCTTGTCTACAAGTACAACTGAATAACTATCTTGTCTACAAGTACACCTGAATAACTATCTTGTCTACAAGTACACCTGAATAACTGGCTTGTCTGCAAGTACAACTGAATAACTATCTTGTCTACAAGTACAACTGAATAACTATCTTGTCTACAAGTACAACTGAATAACTGGCTTGTCTGCAAGTACAACTGAATAACTATCTTGTCTATAAGTACAACTGAATAACTATCTTGTCAACAAGTACAGCTAAATAACTATCTTGTCTACAAGTACAACTGAATAACTATCTTGTCTACAAGTACAACTGAATAACTATCTTGTCTACAAGTACAACTGAATAACTGGCTTGTCTGCAAGTACAACTAAATAACTATCTTGTCTACAAGTACAACTGAATAACTATCTTGTCTACAAGTACAGCTAAATAACTATCTTGTCTACAAGTACAACTAAACAACTTTCTTGTTCAACTGACTAGTTGTCATTTCACTTACTATGTCATATGATGTCCTAGTGACTCTAATTTGTTTATTGATTTCTATTTGTTACCAACAAATTTATTGTAAGTCTAGCTACTGTTAACATTATAAATTCATCTGTCTAATTACTGTTAAAGTCATATGTCTAGTTACTATTAACATCATCTGTCTACTTACTATTAACACCATTTGTCTAGTTACTGTTAATGTCATCTGCCTAGTTATTATTAACATCCTAAAGACATATGTCTAGTTACTTTAAACATCATCTGTCTAGTTATTATTAATGCCCTATATCTAGTCACTGGTATTGTCATCTGTATTGTTACTATTAATGTCATCTGTCTAGTTATTATTATTGTCATCTGTCTAGTTATTATTATTGTCATCTGTCTAGTTATTATTATTGTCATCTATCTAGTTATTATTAATGTCATCTGTCTAGTTACTATTAATGTCATCTGTCTAGTTATTATTATTGTCATCTGTCTAGTTATTATTAATGTCATCTGTCTAGTTACTATTAATGTCATCTGTCTAGTTATTATTAATGCCCTATATCTAGTCACTGGTATTGTCATCTGTATTGTTACTATTGTTGTATGTCTAGTTATTATTAATGTCATCTGTCTAGCTACTATTAATGTCATCTGTCTAGTTATTATTAATGTCATCTGCCTAGTTACTATTAATGTCATCTGTCTAGTTATTATTAATGTCATCTGTCTAGTTACTATTAATGTCATCTGTCTAGTTAATATAAATGTAATCTGTCTAGTTACTATTAATGTCATCTGTCTAGTTATTATTAATGTCATCTGTCTAGTTACTATTAATGTCATCTGTCTAGTTATTATTAATGCCATCTGTCTAGTTAATATTAATGTAATCTGTCTTATTACTATTAACATCCTGAAGTGATCAGTATATTTGCTATCAACATCATCTGTTTTGTTACTATTAGTGTCATCTGTCTAGTTATTATTAATGTCATCTGTCTAGTTACTATAATGTCATATGCCTAGTTAATATACATGTAATCTGTCTTATTACTATTAACTTCATCTGCCTAGTTACTATTAACATCCTGAAGTGATCTGTATATTTACTATCAACATCATCTTTCTTGTTACTGTTAATATAATCTCTCTTGTTACTGTTAATATAATCTCTCTTGTTACTATTAATATAATCTCTCTTGTTACTGTTAATGTCACTTGTGTATTTAGTATCAATTTCATATGTCTAGTTACTATTAATGTCATCTGTCTAGTTACTATTAATGTTATCAGTTTAGTCATATTAACATCCCTACTATTACTATTAACTGTCTGGTTACTATTAACATCCTGAAGTCATCTGTTTAGTTACTAAACAGTCTAATTTCTCATTTCTATTAATGTCATCTTTTTAGATACTATTAACGTCATCGGTCATGTCACTATTAACGTCATCTGCCTAGTTGCTATTAATGCTATCTGTCTACTTCCTATTAACATCATCTGCCTAGTTGCTATTAATGCTATCTGTCTACTTCCTATTAACATCATCTGCCTAGTTGCTATTAATGCCATCTGTCTACTTCCTATTAACGTCATCTGCCTAGTTGCTATTAATGCCATCTGTCTACTTCCTATTAACATCATCTGCCTAGTTGCTATTAATGCCATCTGTCTACTTCCTATTAACATCATCTGCCTAGTTGCTATTAATGCCATCTGTCTACTTCCTATTAACATCATCTGCCTAGTTGCTATTAATGCCATCTGTCTACTTCCTATTAACATCATCTGCCTAGTTGCTATTAATGCCATCTGTCTACTTCCTATTAACATCATCTGCCTAGTTGCTATTAATGCCATCTGTCTACTTTATATTAATGTCATCTGTCTATATAATATTTACATTCTGAAGTCATCTGTCTAATTGTTATTAAAATCATCTGTCAAATTACTATTATTGTAATCTGTCGAGTTATTATTAATATCACCTGTCTAGTTACTATTAACATCATCTGTCTAGTTACTATTAACATTCTTAAGCCATCTGTCTAGTTGCTATTAGAGTCATATGCCTAGTAATATCAAAATCAACAGTCCAGTCACTGTTAACATCATATGTCTTGTTACTTTTAATGTCATCTATCTAGTTACTATTAACATTCTAAAATCATCTGTCTAGTTACAATACAGTCAAGTGTCTAGATGCTATTAATGCAGTCTTTCTAGCTACTATTAACATCATCTGTCTCTTCAATGTTAATGTCATATGTCTAATTCTATTAAAGTCATGTGTCTAGTTACTATTAATGTCATCTGTCTACTTACAGTTAACACCATCTGTCTAGTTACTATTAATATCATCTGCCTAGTTATTATTAACATCCTGAAGCCATCTGTCTAGTTACTTTTAACATCATCTGTCTAGTTATTATTAATGCCCTCTGTCTAGTCACTAATAATGCCATCTGTATTGTTACTATTGTTGTATGTCTAGTTATTATTGTCATCTGTCTAGTTACTATTAATGTCATCTGTATAGTTAATACATGTATAAATGTAATCTGTCTTATTACTATTAACTTCATCTGCCTAGTTACTATTAACATCCTGAAGTGATTTGTATATTTACTTTCAACATCATGTCTAATTACTATTATTGTAATCTGTCGAGTTATTATTAATGTCACCTGTCTAGTTACCATTAACATCATCTGTCTAGTTACTATTAACATTCTGAAGTCATCTGTATAGTTACTATTAAAGTCATATGTTTAGTTATATCAACATCATCAGTCTAGTCACTATTATCATCATATGTCTTGTTACTATTGTAAGCGTTCACTTATTCACTTTTCTTCTCTCTTATTACTACTTTGTGTGGGCGTTTTTTTTGTGTGTGCTTCTTTTATAACCAACTAGTGTGACTTTGCTGTGAGTTAACAACAACTAACAACACCTTAATCATTGATCGGCCGCCTTTATTTCTTCTTTCCTCACATACTCTGACATGACAATTGTTGTTCATCTATTCAATTTCTCTCCTTTCTTTCGTTATCTATATTATATTCCATTTATTGTATTCTAATCTTCCTGTTCAGGTTTGTCACTACCTTATGTTGGACCGTTCCCCATCGAACAGCCCTCCCTACTTTATCTATTTGCTGTTGCTGGTTCCGTTACTGCTCTCTACTGATCCACCTTCTGACTGAAGCTATCTTCTTTCTTGGCTTCCAACTGTCGTACTGTCGCTATTGGAGAGCATAACAGATGTTCATGTCGTTGTGACACCTAGGGCACCATTCTTGAAATGTAATCCGTCATATTAAGGCCACCTGCCTACTGGCCTCTCCTTGCCGAATTTCTAACTGCTGCTATTACTAACTGTTCAGCCGTTCTTTGCTTGTTCCACTTTTTAACTCAAGCTATCTCCCTGGACTTCCATTTCATGCTTTTGTCACTCGCTTATGTTGGACCGTTCCCCATCGAATGGCCCTCCCTACTCTATCTATTTGCTGTTGCCGGTTCCGTTACTTCTCTTAGTCCAGTTCCCTAATTGTCTGTTGCTGTTGGCATTTGTTTTATGCTCATCTGCTGATTGGACTTCTCTGCTTGTTCCTCCTTTTAACTCAAGCTGCCCCCTTGGGCATCCATCCTAGCTGTTCTATGCTCATAGGCTTCTACTGTCGTTCTTGCTTCCATGGCTCTCAATTGTCCAACTGCTCTCTGCGGCTGCCAATCTCCAACTGAACTATATTGGCTTCTCTTTCCAACTGTCCAGCCAACAACGTCATCCTATTTTCCTACGTCATCCTCTTTTCCACGTCACCTATCTCTTTCTGCGCACTGTATTGCACCGATTTTGCCTCTACCTCCTTTAGTGCGCAATTCTCTTCTACAATTTTGCCTCTACCTCCTTTAATGTGCAATTCTCTTCTACACAATTAACGTCATGTACCTAGTTACCATTAACATTCTGAAGTCAAATGTCTAATTATTATACAGTCATTTGTCTAGTTGCTATTAATGTAAATAATGTAGTCTTTCTAGTTGCTATTGACATCATCTGTCTAGTCAATATTAATGTCATATGTCTAGTCACTGCTAATGTCATATGTCTAGTTACTATTAACATCATCAGTCTAGTTACTATTATTGTCATCTGTCTCATCACTATTAACATCTTATGTCTAGTCACTATTAACGGTATAGGTCTAGTAACTATTGACATCATCTGTCTAGCTACTATTAATGTCTAATGTCTAGGTACTATTAAGGTCATTTGTCTAGTCACTATTAAAATCATCTGTCTTGTTATTATTAACATCACCTGCCTAGTTAATATTAACATCCTGAAGTCATCTAGTTAACATACAGTTATCTGTCTAGTTATTAATGCCATCTGTCTAGTTACTATAAGTGTCACTTGTCTAGTTACTAATAATATCATATGTCTAATCACTATTAATGTCATCTGTCTATTCTCTAGTAATGTCATCTGTCTAGTTACTAATACCATTCTGAAGTCATCTGTCTAGTTACTATACAGTCATCTGACTAGTTTTATAATATGCTATATTTCTAGTTACTATTAAGGGCCTCTGTCTGTTTACAAAGCAAAAAGAGAGCAATTATCCAATATTAGGAAGAAACAATCATAATTTTTTGGACATGTAATGAGAAAGGAACAACTGGAATATATTGTAACAACTGGGAAAATTGAGGGATGAGGAGATTAATGTCATCTGTTTGGTTACTATTAATGTCATCTTTCTAATTACTATTAGCATCATCTATCTAGCTACTTTTAACACCATCTGTCTAGTTACTATTAACATTATCTGTCTTGATACTATTAATGTCATCTGTCTAGTTACAATTACCATCATATGCTTAGATACTTTTAACATTTTATGTCTAGTTACTATTAACGTCACCTGTCTAGTTACTATAAGGTCATCTGTCTAGTTACTATTAGCGCTGTCTAGTTACTTTTAACATCATCTGCTGTGATACCATTAATGTCATCTGTCTAGTTACTTTTAATGTTATCTGTCCTGTTACTATTAACCTCACCTGTCTAGTTACTATAATGTCAGCTGTCTAGTTACAATTACCATCATATGTCTATTTACTAGTAACATCATCTGTCTAGTTACCATTAACGTCATCTGTCTAGTTACTATTAACATTATCTGTCTAAATTTAGGCCTACACCTAAGTGGGACATCCTTCTCTCTGTGGCACATCTGTGTCTACTCTCTCTGTTGCAGCCTTTATCTATTTATAGGGGTAAGCTTCAGCAATGCTACACATACAGTCTAGTGGTCTGACTGGAAGGTGTCAACAGTTAGTGTGACAACTATCTCTCCTCACCTGCAGCTTTGGGGAGTGTCAACCCATTTAATTCTATCAATTTCAAGGTCAATTTAGCACATGTGTCTACCTACACCTGTCTGAATGCATTATTACTTTATCTGCTTATACTTATCCACTCATGCTTTCTCGATATTTTATTTTCTTTATTCAAAACTGTTTGCCCGGGTATTATTTTCCTCTTCTCCTCTTCTTACCAAATAATGTTACAATAATTTTACATCTTTATATAATATTTAGAATATATATTGTACAGTGATGTAGGTTTCATGTCTGCATCTATATGCAACTGTTGGAACATGTATTACACGTGATGTAGGTTTCATGTCTGCATCTATATGCAGCTGTTGGAACATGTATTACACGTGATGTAGGTTTCATGTCTGCATCTATATGCAACTGTTGGAACATGTATTACACGTGATGTAGGTTTCATGTCTGCATCTATATGCAACTGTTGGAACATGTATTACACGTGATGTAGGTTTCATGTCTGCATCTATATGCAACTGTTGGAACACTTATTATACATGAAGTAGATTTCACATCTTTTCATTTAAAGCAATTACTTATTTCTCAACTTAGTCACCACTACTGCTGAATGTTTCTCTAGTGCCTGCCTGAAACTACAAGAAACACATATATTTGACTGACCATATAGCAACATATAAAGGACATCATATATGTCATCCTTTGTACTGAACTTTATGTCATTGAGTTGCTCATTTTAGAGGCACAAACATATGATAATCACTGGGTTTCTGGTGCATATAAAGTGTAAGTGACACCGCGACGGATATTATTGTTCTTCATTCCTGTGCCAAGAGATAAATGGACATATTGAAGTCATCAGAATGCATCAATCAACATCGAACCTCGCAATGAAGCCTTTAAAAACAACATCCATCATTTATTAACGCCAACGCTTCTTTATATAATTCTTGGAGCCTTTTATTTACTTCACTTCATGTCTTCTATATCATACTACTGCTAATGACAATCTCTCTATGTTCTCCATGATATTACTTTCTTTCCATTCGCCTTACCCTATCGCTAATCTCTGTCGTCAATCTAACATCTTCTAAACTAGCTACATTCGGCCGTTTCCCTAATTTGGTACGTTCCCCATCGAACGCACCACCCTAACCTATTCTATCTATAGCTAACTATCGGCCTATTTCATTGTAGTTTCTTGTCTTCCCTAACCTATCTACTCTGTATGACTGTCCCTTTCCCTGATGTTGACCACTTCTCTTCTCACGTCCTCTCAGTACGATGTTCCGGCTCCAAGTGACTAGTCTCTTCTCACGTCCTCTCAGTACGATGTTCCGGCTCCAAGTGACTAGTCTCTTCTCACGTCCTCTCAGTACGATGTTCCGGCTCCAAGTTGACTAGTCTCTTCTAGTCACCTAACTACCGTAACCCCCTGCCACGTCATGCCCCTTACTTTACGTCATTTTCTCTTCTGTACAAGTAAGTGCTCAATCTATATTTCCCTATACTCTATCTCCCGGTGTGTACTTTCTTTCACACCCTTCCTCGCGCAAGTGCTTAATCTATATTTCCCTATTCTCCATTCCCCTCTATTATATACTCCTATCCGTACCTTCTCTGCTATACAATACGCCCTCCCTGTGCTTAGTCGTTGTCCTATTCTAAACGACTAACTAATCTCCCATTGTAGGGTGTCTCCCTAAATTACCATTTTCCCAATAATATTTCATTCATTCTATTTTGACTCTTATCAATAATACTCTCGTATAATTCAATAATAACTATCATTCAACCAAGAACTCTTAACATAATGGATTCTAATTAACCTTTCCATTCCTTAAATTAATAATTTTCAATCTTTAAATTAATAACATTATATTGATAACTCTCAACTAACTAACTATTCCGCAATATATCCAACTCTCCGTTCGTTGCATTCAACATCTTCAACTCTTCATTGCCCATTCCGGGTTTTCTTCTCCGCTCATTGCATTCCGCAATATCTCTAGCTCTTCACTACCCATTCCGGTTTTCTTCTCCGTTCCTTGCATTCCGCCATGTTTTCTACTCTTTACTACCCATTCCGGGTTTTTCTTCTCTGCTCATTGTATTCCGCAATGTTTTCTACTCTTTACTACCCATTCCGGGTTTGTTTTTTTTTTCTTCTCTGCTCATTGCATTCCGCAATGTTTTCTACTCTTCTCTACCCATTCCGGGTTTTTCTTCTCCGTTCATTGCATTCCGCAATGTTTTCTACTCTTCTCTACCCATTCCGGGTTTTTCTTCTCCGTTCATTGCATTCTGCAATGTTTTCTACTCTACTCTTCACTACCCATTCCGGGTTTTCTTCTCCGCTCATTGCATTCCGCAATATCTCTAACTTTTCACCGCCCATTCCGAGTTTTTTTTTTTTCTTCTCCGTTCATTGCATTCTGCAATGTTTTCTACTCTACTCTTCACTACCCATTCCGGGTTTTCTTCTCCGTTCATTGCATTCTGCAATGTTTTCTACTCTACTCTTCACTACCCATTCCGGGTTTTCTTCTCCGCTCATTGCATTCCGCAATATCTCTAACTTTTCACCGCCCATTCCGAGTTTTTTTTTTTTTTTCTTCTCTGCTCATTGCATTCCGCAATGTTTTCTACTCTTTACTACCCATTCCGGGTTTGTTTTTTTTTTCTTCTCTGCTCATTGCATTCCGCAATGTTTTCTACTCTTCTCTACCCATTCCGGGTTTTTCTTCTCCGTTCATTGCATTCCGCAATGTTTTCTACTCTTCTCTACCCATTCCGGGTTTTTCTTCTCCGTTCATTGCATTCTGCAATGTTTTCTACTCTACTCTTCACTACCCATTCCGGGTTTTCTTCTCCGCTCATTGCATTCCGCAATATCTCTAACTTTTCACCGCCCATTCCGAGTTTTTTTTTTTTTTCTTCTCCGTTCATTGCATTCTGCAATGTTTTCTACTCTACTCTTCACTACCCATTCCGGGTTTTCTTCTCCGTTCATTGCATTCTGCAATGTTTTCTACTCTACTCTTCACTACCCATTCCGGGTTTTCTTCTCCGCTCATTGCATTCCGCAATGTTTTCTACTCTTCTCTACCCATTCCGGGTTTTTTCTTTTTTTTTTCTTCTCCGTTCATTGCATTCTGCAATGTTTTCTACTCTTCACTACCCATTCCGGGTTTTTCTTCTCCGTTCATTGCATTCCGCAATGTTTTCTACTCTTCACTACCCATTCCGGGTTTTTTTTTTTTCTTCTCCGTTCATTGCATTCTGCAATGTTTTCTACTCTTCACTACCCATTTCGGGTTTTTCTTCTCCGTTCATTGCATTCCGCAATGTTTTCTACTCTTCACTACCCATTCCGGGTTTTTCTTCTCCGTTCATTGCATTCCGCAATGTTTTCTACTCTTCACTACCCATTCCGGGTTTTTCTTCTCCGTTCATTGCATTCTGCAATGTTTTCTACTCTGCTCTTCACTACCCATTCCGGGTTTTCTTCTCCGTTCATTGCATTCTGCAATGTTTTCTACTCTACTCTTCACTACCCATTCCGGGTTTTTTTTTTTTTTCTTCTCCGTTCATTGCATTCTGCAATGTTTTCTACTCTTCACTACCCATTTCGGGTTTTTCTTCTCCGTTCATTGCATTCCGCAATGTTTTCTACTCTTCACTACCCATTTCGGGTTTTTTTCTTCTCCGTTCATTGCATTCTGCAATGTTTTCTGCTCTACTCTTCACTACCCATTCCGGGTTTTCTTCTCCGTTCATTGCATTCTGCAATGTTTTCTACTCTTCACTACCCATTCCGGGTTTTTTTTTTTTTTTTCTTCTCCGTTCATTGCATTCTGCAATGTTTTCTACTCTTCCTACCCATTCCGGGTTTTTCTTCTCCGTTCATTGCATTCCGCAATGTTTTCTACTCTTCACTACCCATTCCGGGTTTTTTTTTTTTTTTTTTTTTTTTTCTTCTCCGTTCATTGCATTCCGCAATGTTTTCTACCTTCACTCATTGCATTCCGCAATATCCCTACCTTCACTCATTGCATTCCGCAATATCCCTACCTTTTCACTTATTGCCTATTTGGTTTTACCCATTTCGGGTTCTCTCTTCTCTCTTATTTCATGTATCCCATTTCAGGTCCGCCCATTTGGGATTCTCTCTTCTCTTCCTCCTCTTTCTACTTGTATTTACCGTATTTGGTATCATATTTGTCATATCTTTGATATCTTTCCCTGTTAATTTCTCTACTCCGGCGTTTACGTGGTCGCCTACTCTCTTGCTCACCGTATAAATCCCTAAATAAACTTTCTTCTTTCTCTCTTATGAATTCTTCTATTTCCTCTGCAGTTAAACTCATTTGACCCACCTTACTTTCTGCCTCTTCTTTGTTTTCTGTTTTCTGTGACCTCTTCGTATTATTTGTGTATATTTCTTCCAAGCCATGAGTTGTCCTTGGTAACATATTCTCTATGTTAGTTGTGAATTTCTGTAACATTTTTACCATTTCGTCCCCAATATCTTGCTCCTGCATTTCTTTGTCCCCTTTCTCCTTGACTACTAATATACTCTCCTCAACAATATCCACTTGTGTTTCCTTGTCCTCTGTGTTTGTTTGTCTATCCGTCATCACTTCCATATTCCTCGTTCCTTTCTGTACAATTTGTGTAGCCCTATCTGTTCGTTCCGATATTTCTGTTTGCATGCCTTTTTCTTCTTTCTTCTCTTCTCGACCTATTCCTATAATATTTACTTGTATTTCACTATCTTTTAAGTTTCTTTGTTTGTCTGTCACTGTCCCTCTATTTCTTGTTCTTTTCTTAACCAGTTGTGTAGCCTTATCCGTTCTCTCTAATTCAGTTTGCGTGGATTTTTGTTCTTTCTTCTCTTTACCTATCTCCTTGTCCTCGCCTACTGCGACATCTGCATATGTTTTTCTGTCTATTGTTTTCATTTTATTCTGTGTCTTCTTTGGTACAATTGCTGATCTCTCCCTTTTCTCACCAATTTCTTTCATATTTTGTTTTCTAATCCTGTTGTTTATACTGAGATCATATAACCTATCTTTTCTTCTATTCTCCAGTCTCTCTCTTCTTACTCCAATACTATTTATATATAATGGTTTTATCTTTTTGTTGTCTTCCTGTCTCACTTGTATGGGTGTATAAATATCTACCTTTATTCTATCATTAGCTATTTTATGTTCCTGTCTTATAATATTATTCACTATCTCACTATTTCTATATAATATTATCGCCTTATTTCTCTTGCTTAAATTTACTATGAATTTACAATACATGATTTGACCAAATTTACCAAAATATTCTCTAATCTGTTCTTCTGTTATGTCTTTCCTCCCTCCTGTAACTATTATCTTACAACTATTTGTTTTCTTGTGTTGTAACTGCCATTGTCTAACTGTGTGTCCTACTCTATTACAGTTATAGCATCTTCTATTTTCTTGTACCGAATTTACTTTGTGCGTGTTAGTGAATCTCCCGCATCTCTGTCTTGTATGATCCATATCCATTGGATATTCCTGTCCCGTTGTCTGCACTTCTTCTCTTTTCTCCTGTCTTTCTCCTTCAAATTGTTGTCTAATATTTTCTTCTTTTGCCACATTCATTACTTGTGCCCGTGTCGCTAATTTTCTCCCTGCTAGTTGCATTTTCGCCTGTTCTACTAACTCCAATACTTTATCGCCACCTTCTTGTACTGATTCTTGTTGCAGCTGGTGTGTCGACTTAAGATTCATTATTGCTTGATGTGGATCTTTGTATCTTGCGTATCTTTGTGCTAGATACAACTTGAATTCTTCCCAAGTTTCATCTTTCATTTCATTTATCCTTCTTTTTATGATGTTGGTCATTCCCCCGCTACTTGTAGCCAATGCTATGTCCTTCCATTCTGCTTGCGGTAGTTTCTTATTTCGGCACCAAAATTCAACTGCCTTTGCCCACGCATTAAAATTTTCTGCTTCACCGGAAAAAATAGGAATTCTTTTAGTTATCTCCTGAGATTGTAAATTCTCTCCTAGCCTCTCCATCGCCCTTCCTAACATCTGCATTGTTTGGCGCATAGTCTCTTCCTGGCTCAATGACTCAATCCCTCTGTTTCCTCTCCTTGCCATTTAGATAGATTATCCTTTCTCCGTGATATTTACTCCTATATTTACTATCCCTCTGTCTACCAATTGTATAATATCTTTTTCATTCTTTCACTACACTTATTTATTTCATTGATTTTTTTTTTTTTTTTTTTTTTTTTTTTTTATATTACACGTGTCCCTGATCAGAGTCTCTAACTTAATCTACCTCCCTTCTTTTATAACCACCCCCAGTCCTACACTATAATGCATCAATTGCTTTCGCTAAAAAAAATTTAGAAAAATCAAGGACACGTCTAATATTTACAATATTTGTCCTGTCTCCGCTCACACACACTATATATTATTTCATCTACTTAGTTAATTATAATAGAATATTACACTTCCTAACTACTCTGTGAATAAAAACACTTAATTTAAATCAAAACTAAAATGTTCAGCAATTTATTGAATGTCCTCCCGGAACTCCCACTTTAATTGAAATGTTCTATTCGTCTCACCTTGGAGGTTGTTCTGTTGGTTTTCGCCGACGACTGGTCTGTACTTTTAATCTCGGAGTCGCTCCCAGGTTCACAACGCACAGGAATCAGGATAGCTCCAACTTGAAAATGGCTTATCTCCAGTGTATCAGGACGTCTCTCAGGTTTCGGGACGTCTCACAGGAATACAGAACAGCCCACAGGAATCAGGATAGCCCCAACTTGAAAATGGCTTATTTGACTATAACTTGAAATTGTACTTCTTGGCTTCAACTTTGAAAAATGTACTTCTTGACTTCAACCTTGAAAATGTCTTCTTTCTGGAGTTCAATCTTGAAAATGTACCTCTGAACTTCAACTTTGAAAATGTCTTAATGTCTTTCTTGACGACAACCTTGAAAATGTCTTTCTAGACTTCAATCTTGAAAATGTACCTCTGAACTTCAACTTTGAAAATGTCTTAATGTCTTTCTTGACGACAACCTTGAAAATGTCTTTCTAGACTTCAATCTTGAAAATGTACCTCTGAACTTCAACTTTGAAAATGTCTTAATGTCTTTCTTGACGACAACCTTGAAAATGTCTTTCTAGACTTCAATCTTGAAAATGTACCTCTGAACTTCAACTTTGAAAATGTCTTAATGTCTTTCTTGACGACAACCTTGAAAATGTCTTTCTAGACTTCAATCTTGAAAATGTACCTCTGAACTTCAACTTTGAAAATGTCTTAATGTCTTTCTTGACGCCAACCTTGAAAATGTCTTTCTAGACTTCAATCTTGAAAATGTACCTCTGAACTTCAACTTTGAAAATGTCTTTCTAGACTACAACCTTGAAAATGTCTTTCTGGACTTCAATTTTGAAAATGTACCTCTGAACTTCAACTTTGAAAATGTCTTAATGTCTTTCTTGACGACAACCTTGAAAATGTCTTTCTAGACTTCAATCTTGAAAATGTACCTCTGAACTTCAACTTTGAAAATGTCTTTCTAGACTACAACCTTGAAAATGTCTTTCTGGACTTCAATTTTGAAAATGTACCTCTGAACTTCAACTTTGAAAATGTCTTTCTAGACTACAACCTTGAAAACGTCTTTCTGGACTTCAATCTTGAAAATGTCTTTCTTGACTTCAATCTTGCAAATGTACTTCGCATTTACAGGTTCGAACGGTCACGACACCATTTGATTGATGAACGATGATTGTGAAAGAAGTCAGTGTGCCTCGTTACAATACGATGAAACTAGTGATGGAGAAGGAGCACATCTTGATATCATCATTGCATTTTTAAGGACATCATATACGATGTTCCGGCTCCAAGTGACTAGTCTCTTCTCACGTCCTCTCAGTACGATGTTCCGGCTCCAAGTTGACTAGTCTCTTCTAGTCACCTAACTACCGTAACCCCCTGCCACGTCATGCCCCTTACTTTACGTCATTTTCTCTTCTGTACAAGTAAGTGCTCAATCTATATTTCCCTATACTCTATCTCCCGGTGTGTACTTTCTTTCACACCCTTCCTCGCGCAAGTGCTTAATCTATATTTCCCTATTCTCCATTCCCCTCTATTATATACTCCTATCCGTACCTTCTCTGCTATAGACAGACCAATTCACTCATGATATATTTTGTTTCTTCTTTAGTAGTTCTTACTTTTCTATACTCTCAGTTTGACAATAATTCCTTATTGAAATCGTTATTTTGAGATGTATACTTATATACACTAACTACTCAGTGTGTGCAAGATCATTATTGCAATGATGCTTAAATTCATGTGTGTTTGTGTACAGACAGTGCCATGGAAAAGATATGGATCAAGCTTCAAAGTTTTAATCAAGCTGGTACCATGGTGTTTACCTACAATGACACAAAGTTACAATCTCAGCATGTGCACATGGTGACCCCGCCCACTCTGACCTCGCCAATTTCTCTTGTGAACATTATAGACGAGAATAAGGAGAACTACCTATGTGAAATTGAGATCTATGGAGGTATTACTGTGAAGATGTTAACAAATTATATATCATTGTAATGTGTTTTTTTTTAATTTGCAAAATGTGTCATGCATTATCTGGTTATTGTGAAGGTATTCACAGTTTAGTGACTAATAATAGAAGATTTACAAGAAAATATGTCTTCGCTATATGACATTGAATCTCAGCACTTGGTTTCAGATTTACACAATCGGTCTTTAACATAAAATGTAAACAAATATTTCTCAAAAATAAAAATGCTTATGTTATCAATACAGATCTAATCATGTTAAAATTAGACTATGCACAAGGTCATATCAAGAAAGTATTGTATGATAACTTTGAGGTATATATGTTTGCAATCTAAACACAATATCAATGCTCTCGACTTTCAACCAAAAGGAAAATTCATTATCGTAATGTGGTTATATTATCATCATCAAGTACCGGGCCTACTAGCGTAGGTGATCATGTCTCTCCACAACATTCGATCTCGACAGTTATTTATCATTTCTGTTGTTGATCTTCCGCCAAGACATTCTCTTAAGCTGTCTGGTATTTTTTCTCTTTGCTTCCCTCTCTATCTCTTTGTCCCTTAATTTTCCCAGTTGTTACAATATATTCCAGTTGTTCTCTTCTCATTACATGGCCAAAAAATGATGATTGTTTCTTCATAATATTGGAAATTAGCTGTCTTTTTTGCTTTGGCCTCTTTCAGAACATTTTCATTACTCTTCTTAGCAGTCCATGGTATTCTCAATATTCTTCTTTAAAACGTTTCTACAGACTGCAGTGATTTTCTTGTCTGTTGTCCTATTGTCCATGATTCACATCCATATGTTAAGACTGGCTATACATAACATTTAAGAACTATTTTTCTTGTTTCTATTGGCAAAAATGGATTGCATAGTATCTTCCTCATTTTTTGGAGAGCTGCTTTTGCCTGAGCCATACTGCATCTCACCTCTTTTGTATATCTTCCATCTGAGGTTAACAAAGTTCCCAAATATTCAAATTCATGCACCTGTTTTAATATTGTTTCACTTGTCTTTATTTTGCACTGAGGTGATGTCTTTTTCTTTGTTGTTACCATTACTTCTGTCTTTTTGCTATTAAAGCTGAGTCCTTTATTTTTTTCTCACTTTCATGGTTATATCAGGCTGGTGATTAGTTGTATTTGAATACACTCGATGGTGGACTTGAATTTTGTCAGGATTCTTCTTCTACAATCAGCTAATACCAAATATTTAGACCAACATGGGTCACAAACAAAATGGTGTGCCTGAGATCATGGATTTATTGTGGCATAAACATTCATTTAAGGTTACACAAAAGATAAGGCAGCTGGAGATAAACAGTCACAATTACACTTTTTGAATGAGACCTCTGACAAATGCATATCAGTACACGGTTCTAGTTAGGGAGCCACGACAGCTCTGTGGTTAGTGAACTGGACTACAAAGGACAAGGGGTAGGGTTCGATCCCAGTCGATGGCTTCCGGGTCCACCCAGCCTTAAATGGGTGCTGGATTTTTTTGGGAAAGTAAATCGGCAAATGTGTAAGACCAACCACATTACTCCGAAAATCATGTACTGAAGGTCTGTAAATATTATGGTCACTAACACCATATTCCCTATACGCCACATGACGGGACGGGGCTCTTTACTTACACGTTTCTAGTAATAATTCAAAACAAATGCTGTGTGCAATAAGTATAGGGCCACTCCACATTTTGCTAGCTACATGGGTAATATGATGTTAGTGACCATATTTTTGTTATGATCAATAGGCACATTATTGAGTATTGTTTCTGGTAACACTTCAGACTGTCCTTACTTCGAAAAATCTCTAGTACACATTTTAAGATGTTGAGTAAACCCCGAATCCACATCCATAAAAAATTAATGGAGAGAATATTGCAGCTGGGAGTTGAATATAAAACTTATGATAGTGTAGAATGCACTAATCACACAGCCACTGAGGCTAAATACTGAGTATTTGATGTTTACTTAACAAATGGTTCAACAAACCTTCAAACCAGTTAGTTATTAATAAACTTCATAGAGTTATCACATGTTTATTTTTTATGCCTTAGAGTTTACTTGTGATGTTTAAATATTTTTATACATTAATTTTTATGTTTGTTTGTAACCACACATGGTAAGTCCATATAATTCTGATTCTCATAGATATCAAAAGTGTGTGGATAATTATCCATTCTATTAGTACATAGTATTGTTTGCAAACTTGTCAGTGAATATATGTATAACCTTTAAGTTGTCATTAGTAGTTTAAGGCATTGAAAAAATAAATAAGATATCATATTAGAAATTATCTCAGAGTTAATATCATAATTGATCATATAAATAGTGTCAGAATATATATATATATATATATATATATATATATATATATATATATATATATATATATATATATATATATATATATATATATGAAGACTTTATGTTAGAGATGATCTCACAATTCTTTATTTTGATTGAGAAAACTGATTCTGGTATTTTGGGCCTGAATCAAAATGGACAAATCCCTTTAGAATTGGAATAAATGGCTGTTGTCAACCAGCATATATTCTAGGAGAAAATAAGGACTGGATCTGGTTATCATTGACACCTTCCAAGTGAAGAAAAAATGGCTGTTGTCAACCAGCATATATTCTAGGAGAAAATAAGGACTGGATCTGGTTATCATTGACACCATCCACATGGAGAAAGAAATGGCTGTTGTCTATCACATAGATTCTAGGAGAAAATAAGGACTGGATCTGTTTGTCATTGACACCTTCCACATGGAGAAAGAAATGGCTGTTGTCTATCACATAGATTCTAGGAGAAAATAAGGACTAGATCTGTTTGTCATTGACACCTTCCACATGGAGAAAGAAATCGCTGTTGTCTATCACATATATTCTAGGAGAAAATAAGAACTGGATCTGGTTATCATTGACACTTTCCACATGGAGAAAGAAATGGCTGTTGTCTATCACATAGATTCTAGGAGAAAATAAGGACTGGATCTGGTTATCATTAACACTTTCCACATGGAGAAAGAAATGGCTGTTGTCTATCACATAGATTCTAGGAGAAAATAAGGACTGGATCTGGTTATCATTGACACTTTCCACATGGAGAAAGAAATGGCTGTTGTCTATCACATAGATTCTAGGAGAAAATAAGGACTGGATCTGGTTATCATTGACACTTTCCACATGGAGAAAGAAATGGCTGTTGTCTATCACATAGATTCTAGGGCCTTCCTGTCAACAGGGCGGATAGACGGCAATGAACAATTGAGACACTGTCTGGAAAGCTTCATTGTTGCAGTTCCCTAATATTCCAAATCCGGCTTGCTGCAGGAGCTACTAAGATTAGTGCTCTGTGCACACTGTGAGCTGTGTGTTTAATCGGATGGTGTTTCTATATTCAGATTGCTTACGATGAATGATGATATCATATGGTGAAGGACAATTCACTTGTGTTCACTATCGGTGCTACTATTCCTTAAGTCTTTTAACGTGTGCTATGTTTGCTATGATGGGGACTGCAACTTCTTTTTTAGTTTGGATATTCGATGAAATGTTAACTCTGATATTTCCACTGGCACGGGCGGTTGAGCAATTATGGATTTTAAAATTTCTTTACAGTGATACCGGGGCCTTCAAAAAATTATAACTATACATTCTAGGAGAAAATAAGGACTGGGTCTGGTTTGTCATCGACATGTTCCATATGAAGAAAGAAATGGATGTTGTTCACCACCGCATGTTCATAGAAGTGATATGTTTTTGTTTCGTTTAATTACCTAGCTACAATGATTAAATCAAGATATTTCATAAGTACTTGTCCATGTTGAAATGACATATGGATTCATGAACATATACTTTCATAATTGAATAATCTACAGTGAATTTCAATGTAAAAACTAACTAGGGCTATAGAGATGAACCAGTGGATAATGAACGTTCATTGAAAATTCCCAGATAAAATAGAAATATTCATGGAGAGCCAGCTTGAGCATTGACACAGAAGGATAATAAGGTTCCTGAGTTGTGCTTCTGTGACCACTATGATTTGTGACAGTTCAGAAATATGTAAATTAGTAAGTGACATATTGTTCAGTTGTTGTGAGTAAAACAGAAGATAAGTTGCATACACAAATTTAGTGGACAAGTCCAGGAAACCAAGTAATTGAGAATAGGGACTCTAGTTTTAGAACCATAAGGAGGTAGTGGTTAAAGGTGTTGTGAACCTTTAGTAGTAAGCTTTATATTTGATACTGAGGTAGTCAACTGATAATTTGACTTGTGATCTTTCTTTTGTGTAGCCTGAAGGCAACCATGGAACAAGTGTAAAGTTTAAACAAGGAGAGAAGAATTTCCAAGTCACAGTTTCCATCAGTCAAAGTTTCTACACCTATATTTCTTTCTGTAACTGATGTCTTGTTTTGTTAAGTTCTGATTTTATTATTTTATAACTGATCTCCCCTAACAGACTCTGCCTGTGACAAAGGAAAGTACGGTCGGGAATGTGAGCATGACTGTAACTGTGATGGTGGTGAGACCTGCTTCGTTAGTACTGGAGGATGTCCTTCTGGAGGTAAGGCTGGCTTCTATAGAGAGTCTTGTGATTTACGTAAGTCTTTGATACATGATTGTATCATAAATAAAAAAGCTTTACAACGGTCATTAATGTATAAGGAATAAATAATCACATTCAATTGCCAGCTTTGCAAAAAAACTAGGCACAACTGGGGAGCTGTAGCATGCAATTTATGTGTTTATTTGTTCTAGCTCCACACCTGTGTTACCACAGATTTGCATGGTTTCATTTTTACATAAGTATAAATGTATGCCTTTTTTCCTTTCATTTCTTATATACAAAGAAAAATGATGTTTCATTCACGAAGGTCATTCATCTAAACTGGCTGTTCTCAGACTTTCCTCTAACGCAGACCTGCATTAAATATGGTTTGTAGTAGCGGACCTCCAAGATTCAACTTCAGCTCAAGATTTAAAACACAGAAGTGCATCAACCTGTTTATTTGAAAAACTTTAATAAATGTCAATTTTACATTTGTTTACTCTCCTACAAATGATTGTCATGGCATCTGCTTTACTTTAAACTGCATTCCTAATACATTTTGATTTGAATAAGTTATTGAGTTCATATGTGCTCAGATCCCCTCCACAGCAAGTCCTGCAGTGTCCAGCGACGGATGCCTCCATTTCTGTGTTGGTTGATAAGTCTTCTCTTACACCCACTAAGTTTCTCATTTCTGGCTGTGCCCATACTTAACTCCAATCTCTTTCATCCGAAGGAGTGATGTGGACACACTTCTTTAAATAAAAATAAAAATTATAATCAGTGAAAACGTGTACATTGTTATAGTGTGAGCAATCCAGAAGAATATGATAGGTGAATAAAAGCAGAATATGAAAGAAGAATAAAATAATAATTTGACGGAAGAATAAAAGAAGAATAAGTTGTATGTGAATAAACAGGAATAATAAAAAGAGACCCCAAGTCAGTGATTTTAGATTCATTGGACGGACTCAGATCAGTGAGACTTAACAAGCTATAATACCTTGTGGAAATTAAGCGGAGGGGGACAGCACGAGAAAGAGAACGTAGGTCGGTACATTTGACAGAGATCGCTAGATGGATGCTGAATGTTGGCACTCTTGACAGAAATCATTCACAGACATGGGGATGTTACATAAACAATGTAAGAACAGTGTAGGTCTTGTTAACAAACAGGTGTTTGATGTATGATGGACATAGACTTCCAAGAACTGTAAACATTCTTTGATGTCCAAAGATGCAGGACACAGTCTCTCAGATGTACAATGGCAATGGAGATCAAAGGAGTTCTGAGACAGTGCCTACACTGGTCAAAAGATCAAATGACAGCTTTGTTTTGCTGGAAGCCTAAGTAATAGAAGTGATTGACAGATGTTGTCAAGACTCCTCAAGAAATGAGGTTTAGTGACAAAATTGCAAGACATAGTTATGGAGGCTGTGGTTAATTCCTGACAAATGTTAGAACGACCATAGCCATGATTCCCAGAATCCTCAGCAAAATAGGAGTGGCTTACATTGCAACAAAAACCAGGAAACAGGACTCTGGGGGTCTCTCAAAGATCATGGGCTACCAGAGAAAATGTAGTAGACGAGCCTAGAACCAAGCCTCAAGGCTGAGAGTTAGGTGTGTGGTAGTAGATGGTTAAACACAGAGAGTCTTGAAGCTTTTGGATGTACCAGAGAAAATGTAGTAGACAAGATTAGAAACATGCCACAAGGCAGAGAGTTAGGAGTGAATTAGTTAGATAGTTGGAAAGCAGTTCTGGAAGATTTTGGACAAGTTAGGAGTTAGATAATGAGGAAGTTTTTGAAGTAGTCAATAGAACTGTGAAAACATCAGAAATATAAATAAAATTAGAAGTCCCTAGAAATATTCTGAACCACTGGAGATATAATACTTCATCAGATTATATTTATCATCATGAGAGATTCACATAGAGATTCTAGAACCTTCTACAGATACAAGAGACTGTGTGGATTGAGTCATAGCGTTGCAGATGAGTACGCAATTATAACTATGAAACAGTTTTGAGAGAAATTGATAACTATTAGTATAATTACAGAATCACCGGTTGCTTAAGAAGATTGCCATGAAAGACTACTGTTTGAACACAAGTTACTAATACATCAAAATTGCTGATAGGCTAGTAAATGGGGGATACCAGATTTTTTTCTGGGGAAGTAAAGTGGCACAGAGGTAATATCGACCATATTACCCCAAAAAATTATGTGCCAAAGGTCTATACAAAATATGGTCACTAACACCATACTCTTTATATGCAACTTGGCGTGATGGGGCTCTTTACTTTTTTTTTTTTTTTTTGACTTAATAATAAAGACTATTGTAATGAGGTTGCCACAATACTGAGTTGTATGTGTCAAGTTCATTTCAATGTGATAATGAATAATAGTCAGAATCGAAAGAAACAAAGAATCCTGTAACAACATGACTAATCACAGGATTTGAGGGAAAAAATTAACAGTGTATACTCACATAATTAGTGAGAAGGATGTTGTTGCATTTCACCTTCAAGCCTTGTTATACTGGGCTTAATGTCTGAAACTTGTAATCTGGGATATAACTCTACAATGGTAATCTGAGATATAACTCTACATTTTCTAAATGGTAATCTGAGATATAACTCTACATTTTCTAAATGGTAATCTGAGATATAACTCTACATTTTCTAAATGGTAATCTGAGAGGCAGAGGCAGACCAAGATTAACATGGACGAGTAACATCAAAAGATGGACAAATCAATCGATGACAACCTGCACCATCAAAGCAAGAGATAGAGCAAAATGGCGCTCCATGGTAGCCAACCTTCGTTGCGGAGACGGAACTCAATGATGATGATGAATCTGAGATATAACTCTACATTTTCTAAATGGTAATCTGAGATATAACTCTACATTTTCTAAATGGTAATCTGAGATATAACTCTACATTTTCTAAATGGTAATCTGAGATATAACTCTACATTTTCTAAATGGTAATCTGAGATATAACTCTACATTTTCTAAATGGTAATCTGAGATATAACTCTACATTTTCTAAATGGTTTATGTATTTATTTGTAGGATAAACGAGAGCAGGGAATGATTTTTTACACAGGTTTGTTGTTATGAAAGGCATCCATACTTTCATAGCTCTCTTTGATAATTCAGAAAATCTGCATGTAAATGAGCTCAACAATTATGAAGTGTTCCTTGAACTGTAATCTCAGTGCACCATCTGTGGATTTTCTAAGAGTATATCTTCCTCTGCTGTAGTGAGCCCTCCTAATTCATACACATTAATTGGAAATATTTATCTAATCCAATTCTCACTTGCGAAACAGAAAATATTTGCAGAAACTGTGCCACAAATCTTCTAAATATTGTCTAATAAACGGTATTTCCTCAGCAGACAAAAATTTTAATTTAAACCAATTGATCAATGGTTTCAAGAAAATGTGTGAGATTTGGAAATTGTTCTATGTTTCTATTCAAAAGGTGATGATGCCATAATCCCAATTTTTTTATCATTTCCTTGATCTTGTCTTCAAATTGAAAAACTGTAACACTTTCTCCTTGAAGATTTCAGTTCAGCAAATTTAGATGGATGAAAATAACTGACAGATATACCAGTCTGATTAACCTGGAAAAATCTATGCAATTGTTTATACTTGATGTTGAGCTAAAATGTGTTGATACTAAATTGTGCCGCACTGATATCAGTCATTTTACCTAACAGTAATCATATGATTTTTATTAACACAAGTTGAAGAAAGAAACACAACTGCCAATTTTGCTGAACTACCAATAAACTGAAACTGACTTTGGTGGTTGCATATGCAGCTGCAAGAAATGCCACGTCCTTTCTTTAAATTACGTATTACGTATTATATACTCACTTGCAAGTACAGAACATATTTTATTTGTTTCCTATCAAGCTCCCTTATTAATGTATTTATTCCTTCACTAGTTACACTAGTTCTTTGATATTTGTCAAGTTTAAAGTGTCTCTGATGTCATTACGCTATTTCTTTCTTTGTGCTAGGATTGATGTTTTGGAAGCTGTAAGTTAGAAAAGTGTAGTCTTATTTTTTAAACAGAAAACCATACTTCTTTCTACAATTTGTTTTCACTTGTGCTTTCATTCATTTATTCATTCATTCTCTCTTTCCATTTAGCTACAAAATATTATACTATTCTTCAAACCTTCACAGACCCTTCTTTGGTGGCACCGCTGACCCTTGTGGGGCCGCGGAGCACAGTTTGAGAAATGCTGATCTGATGCTTAATTAATCTTTGTCAAAGATATCATCTAAAGTGTTGTAATTGTCCTCTCTGGATTTTACATTGCGTTTATGTTTGACATAGCAGACTACAGGTAAAGGTAAAGTACAAGACTTGAATCGGCATCTTAGCACGTGAGTTTTCATCCATATGTGCTAGGCTGCCTATCCAGATGTGTTTGGAGACTTCTGGATAATGTTACTTCAATAATAAAAACTCATGATTGTGAGGCAGCAATCCTCACCTTCCCAGCAGACTACATTGGTACCAATTTCTGCCAGTGGCTGGGTCGACCATCAGGGTATTTTTTTTTTCCAACCACGAGTACAATTTACACTGCTTCCAGCAGGAATCTAACATTGGTTGTTCAAACGTCGGTAGCCCAGTCGGGTAGCAGCATGGTAGCAAGAATGTACAGTAATGATCAGTTATCATATTTTGAAACCATTTTAATGTCTATGTCATGAAACACTTTAACCTATTAGTACATGTCATATAATTATGTCAGCAAGATATCAATGGGAAGGAGATACAAGTTAAGTAATTAGAAAATGTTCTATCAACCCTTACGTATGCGTGTGAGAGCTGGAAAACAACAAGAGACATAGAAACAAAGTTGAACGCATTTGAAAATAGATGTCTAAGGAAAATACTTGGTATAGCGTGGAACGAATTCAAAACAAACGAGGAAATTAGAGAAATCACCAATCAACCACTAATATCTTCAGTAATCAAGAATAGACGATGGTCATATGTGGGACATGTAATGAGAAGAGATAAGAACTGAATATCAAAGCAAGCCCTCATGTGGGAAACAACAGGTAAGAGGTTTTAAAAGAGGAAGACGTAGAGACACCGAGAAGAACATTGATGATAGAAGCAAGAGCAACAGGAATCAGCTCCCTCAATGAGATAGTGTTGCTTGCACAGAACAGAGACAAATGGCGAGATTTGATAAAAGATCTTTACAAGGACTGAAAAATTGCTAGAATGAAAATTTAGATAAGAGAAGGAGGATCTGGGTCTACGCCCTATGGGCTGGCTACAGCTCAAAAGGTCAATAGATAGATAGAAGTTGTCATCCTATCACCTCCATTTCAATCAGCCTGTAGACCAGGGAACTATGATTTCAGATATCACAGTAACTGTAGTGAGTTCTGTATCAAGAATGTGACTTATGAGAGATCATGTGAGAATGTTAATGGTATTTTAGTGGATGTCAGAGTAGATATATATATATATATATATATATGAAGTCTCAGTGCTATTTCATGATGTTGTTTATGAGGATTTCTGAGATACTAAAAACTGATCAGGTGATATCAAAGCCATGTTAAGATAAAAGATAATTCTTTATAAGCCTTGTAGAGTCTTGGGAAGCCTGTCAATTTTTTTAATTCAAACAAATTACTAATGTGCATCCCTTGTTCTGAACACAAGGGAAGTTAGAGACCATAAAGCTTTTCAATGTAGCTAAAGTGATGACATAGATTATGAAGAAGTGATTTGTTCCAAGTTTATTCTTTGATAGTTATTTGAATGGGGAATAGATGCTGATTGATGAAGCTATAATTAGGAGACTGTCAGGATGTGAGATGAAGTGTTGTACAAGTAGGAAAAGGTCACTAGAAGTATAGATAAACAGTGTTCCTACAAGTGAGCTTTTGTGAACTTCAGAATACAAACCTGTCATGCTTAGAAGGGTGAATGAGGGCACTTGTAGCTGCCCTAATTGTAGCATTTATTTGATGTTATTTGACTATCATCTTGTGAACTTAATTTAATTGAAAAGAGTAAAAACATGAAGTCGTTAAAGGTTATCTTTGCTGCAGATATATATTCATGTAAAATTGTCTTAGTTCACCACTGCAGAAAGATCCTGCTAATATTAAACTTTCTCAGCCCAACATAGCACATAGGTCTTAATATAAAACTATTTCAGCTAAACACAACAGAGATATTATAATAGAAATCTATTTCAGCTAAACACAACATAGATATTATAATGGAAAACTGTTTCAGCTAAACACAACAGATAGAATCTAAAAGAAAACTTCCTCAGTTTAGTGTTAAGGGTTTCCCCCACATCTTAGAACAGGAGAAATATGGTGTAACTGCTGATATTTTTAAACGATGAACAACATATTTGTTGTTCGATATAGTTGCTGTTACATCACAATATTAAGAGTGACAGTACACAATGTCAGTCCTTGATATTTGATTTTTAATTCTTGCTTGTTGTACCAGTTTTATTTTTCTTTTAAAATAGACAAAACAATTCTACTAACCCCATAACAGAATCTCATTTAGCCTATCGTATCATATTCATTTAAATACTTTGGAACAATGTTAACCTCAAATGGTAGATGTGCAACAGAGGTGAGACACAGATTAGCTCAGGCAAAAGCCACAAAATGAGGAAGATACTGTGCAATCCATTTTTGACAATGGAAACAAGAAAGAGTTCTTAAACGTTATGTAGAGCTAATCTTAACATATTGATGTGAATCATGGGCAATGAAAAAACAGAAAAGAAAATTACTTGAGGCTGTTGTTTTACAGAGTATGTTGAGAATACCATGGGCAGCTAAGAAGAATAATGAAAACATTCTGAAATAGGCCAATGCAAAAAGATAGTTGCTTTCTAAAATTAGGAAGAAACAATCATCTTTTTTTTACCATGTAATGAGAAGATAACAGCAGAAATACATTGTGACAATTGGAAAATTGAGGGATGAAGAGATAGAGGGAAGCAAAGAGAAAAGATATCAGACAGCCTAAAAGAATGGCTTAGCATAAAGTCAACAACAAAAATGATAAATAACTGTCATGATCAAGAGTTGTGGAGAAACATGATAACCTATGCCAGAAGGCATGGGATTTGAAGATTATTATGATTATCATATTTATTAAATCAGTTTGCAGCTGGGAATCCCACATGTCCACTACACTTCATGTCACAACATCCTCCAAAATGCTTTGGCATCATTGGTAAATAATCTTGACAAGTTTGACCTCCATGTTAAATTTCTGGTCACATTATCGATGACTCCAAACATCTTCCATGAGAGAAAGTGCACAGCTTCTTCCACATTCTATTTCACTTGCAAAAATTCAGATTAAAAACAAACACATGCAAATCTGCCAAAATGGCTTAAGTGATCTTGCTAGTCTCTGAAATAAAATGTAAATAAGTTTAACCAATGTGCATGCCTGTTAAGCCATTTGTTAGGCTGAAGTCTATGCAAGCCATTATTGACTGCATAGATGACAATCTTAAACGATATCACTGAAAAGAGAGCATGAACAGTTACTGCCCCGCTCCATTTCATTAGAATAAATGAAACAAAATACACACAAGACTAACAAAACTATTGAAAAATGAAATTTAGAAATTACACTCTCTAAAGACATGTCAAACATGGCTGCCCTTCTTCTGGAAGTCTTTTATATATCAAAAAAACATAAAAGTATATAAGCAGCTAAATCTGTAGAGAGACAAGACAAACTACAACATTTTTGGCAAAAGCCATCATCAGGCAACAGACAAATATTTATACAAAAGCAAACACAATAGTGAAAGTATTAAAATGAAGGTTCCCTCCATGCCTTGCTAGGTATATAGGGAGTATGGTGTTAGTGACTATATATTTCTGGTACAACGGTGTATTTTTTGGTGATGTGATCGGTATCACACCAGGCCAACTTTACTTTCCAGAAAAATCTCAGGTAAAGAGTTTAATCCTCTCGTCTTCATATTTAGAAGTCCATTAACCATTAAGCTTTATTTAATCCAACCCAACATAATATTGCCTTAGATATAGATACTAAAGGAATAAAGAATTCATTATTTCTTATTTTAGAAAGTGAGTACAGAAATTATATGTTTAAATAAAGCAACATAATGACCAGAAGAGAAAAGAAAATAGAACTGAGAAGATAGGAGGCAAATATATAACAAAGACCATAACAGATAAAATCACTAAAGAACTTGTCTTGACTAGCATAAATGAAAACAATATAATTGTTACTCACAGACAGATAGCATAAAGCCACAGCATTCATTCATGGATTATGCTTAGAGGTGTTGAATATCATGTTCCTCTATAACCAACTTTGCATAATAAAATTAAAAAGGCTTGCAGTCCTGGCAAAAGTTGTGGAGATCTTTTGTGAGTGCCCTATGCTGCGACTGGAGTTCAGAGAATTAAAAAGAAGAAGAATTTATATTTCCTCACAAAATTATTGCTCCTCATTGTGTGTTATCATAGAATTAATTTCACTACTTTGAGCTGTCCACTTCTGTCTTTTCTAGCAGTTAATTTCCATCTAAATCCAGATAAATATATTAACAGGTAGAAAAGAAGTCAAAATTTCAGGGTGGGTAAAATCAAAGGAAGGAAATATAATAATGGGACAGAAGAAGATAATGGAAAGATGGACAGAATATATCAGTCAACTCTATGATGATGAAAACCCAGAGCTAAAAAATTCAAAAAAAGACACAGGACCACCAATAATGCAGAGTGAAGTGGAGGAGGCAATTCAACACATGAAAAGAGGCAAAGCTCCAGGTCCCGAAAATATAACAATCACATAGTTCAATGCATTAGGAAAGCTGGGAGTACAAATCGTAAGAAAACTACTCAGTGACATATATAAAACTGGACACATACCCAAAGATCTACTAAAATATATCTTTGTAGCCATACTGAAGAAGTTAGGTGCCACTGATTGTGAAGACCATCGCACTATTAGTCTCATGAGCCATGTGACCAAAATATTGCTAAGAATCATCATTAGATGTGTAATGAACAAAATAAAACCAGAAATAAGTGAGGAACAATGTGGATTTGTGTAAGGAAAGCGCACCAATAATGCAATATATATCCTGAGAACATTGATAGAAAGAGCAGCAGAGGTGAAGAAAGATCTATATGTGAGTTATGGACTACACAAAAGTATTTGACAAAAGTAAAGCATGTGGAAATAATCAAGATGCTGGGGAAACTAAACACTGATGGCAATGAAATTTGTATCATAAAAAAGTATGTACTGGCAACATATAGCACCCATAAGAATTAACAACCAAACAGGTCAGTTCCAATATATGAAACAAGGTGTCAGACAAAGCTGTGTTCTGTAGCTGGAATTGTTTTCACTTTACAGTGACAATAGTATGAGATCAATAGTAGATGTGAAAGGAATTGAAACCAATGGTCACAACATAAACAATTTGCAGTATGCAGATGAAACAGTCTTAATATCATCATCATCATCATGTACCCTGCCGATTGGCGTAGGCGATCATGTCCCTCCACAATCTTCTATCTACAGTGCATCGTATCAGTTCTGTTGTTGACTGTTTTCCATGCCATGACACCAAGCTATCCAGTATTTTCTCTCTTTGTCGTCCGCAATCTCTCTTTCCTTTTATTTTGCCAGTTGAAACCAAGTATTCCAACTTTCCTCTTCTCATGATGTGCCCGAAAAATGTTGATTGCTTCTTTCTGATGTTTTTTAATAGCTCCCTTTTTGTGTTGGCCTCTTTGAGAACTTCCTCATTGGTCTTTTTATCTGTCCAGGGAACTTTCAACATTCTTCTGAGAAATCCCATCTCTGTGGCCTCTAATCGTCTTTTCATTTGTTTGTCTACTGTCCATGATTCGCTTACATAGGTCAGAATTGATTCTATATAGCACCGATGAACTCTCTTTCTCATTTTTATTGACATAGATTTGTTGCATAAGATATTTTTCATTTTCTGAAATGCTATTTTGGCCTGAGCTGTTCTGCTTTTTCTTTCTGTGGTGCATCTCAAGTTAAATTTAGATTTACTCAAATCAGATAAGAAGTTGCAAGACAGGCATAAAATCACAATTCAGAACTGGTACACTGCAATAGAGAAGATACAAAGCATTGATGAACAGTGGGAAATGCTAAAAGAATCAATGCAACAAACATCAAAAGAGTTCATACCACCAGTGAGGACAAATTCAAGAAATAAATGGATGACAGATGACATTTTGCAGCTAATGGATACAAGAAGAAGAAATAAATAAAATAAAGATGAGTGTAAGAGATTAAATAAAGAAATTGTAATAAAATGCAATGAAGCAAAAGAAGCATGGCTAAAAGAGAGATGCAAATAGATTGAAATGCAACAAAAAGGAGATGCTAAAGCTATAAACAAACAAATTGAAGAATTAACAGGAAAAAAAACACAATTCAAAGCTGGATGTTTAAGATCACAGGAAGGAGAACTGTTGATTGAACAAGAAAGCATAAGGGAACGATGGGCAGAATACATTAAAGATCTTTATAATGATGAACAAACCGAAGTAAATATTAAGGATAATGGAGAAGGACCACAAATACACAGAGAAGAAGTGTAAGATGCCTTACGCAATATGAAAGAAGGAAAAGCTCCTGGACCAGGTAATATAACTAAAGAAGAGATTGAAGCCATGGGTGATTTTGGAATGAAATTATAACAAAAATATTGAATGATATCTACAACAGCGGATATATATCAGATGACCAGCTAAAATCAACATTCATAGCCCTACCAAAGAAATCTGGTGTGATTGAATGTGATGATCATCGCACAATAAACCTTATGAGTCACATGACTAAGATATTACTAAGAATCTTCATGCAAAGAATGCGAAACAAAATCAATCCAGAAATTAGTGATGAACAGTGTGGTTTTGTTGGAGGTAAAGGAACGAGCAATGCCATATATATTTTAAGATCTTTAGTAGAAAGAGCCATAGAGGTGAAAACAGATCTATACCTATGTTTCATAGATTATACCAAAGCATTTGACAAAGTAAAGTATCAAGAAATAATCAAAATTTTAGAAAGCATAAACATAGATAGTAAAGATCTAAGAATAATAAAGAACATGTACTGGCAACAAACAGCAGCCATAAGAATTGGAAACCAATTGTGAATGTTTCAACAAATAAAACAGGGTGTTAGACAAGGTTGTGTGCTGTCACCAGTTTAATATTTATAGTAAGATTATTTTAAAATCCATAAGGGGCATGCCTGGAATAACAATTGGAGGTCATAATATAAATAATCTAAGGTATGCTGATGATACAGTTTTAATCGTTAAGAGTGAAAGTGAGTTACAAGAAATGTTGGAGATTATAGTGAAATAAAGCAAAAATAAAGGACTCAGCCTTAATAGCGAAAAGACAGAAGTAATGGTAATAACAAAGAAAAAGACATCAGCTCGGTGCAAAATAAAGACAAGTGGAATAATATTAAAACAGGTAAATGAATTTAAATATTTGAGAACATGGTGAGCCTCATACGGAAGATGTACAAAAGAGGTGAGATGTAGAATGGCTCAGGCAAAAGCAGCTTTCCAAAAAATGAATAAGATACTATACAATCCATTTTTGCCAATAGAAACAAGAAAAAGAGTTCTTTAATGTTATGAAGAGCCAGTCTTAACATATGGATGCGAATTATGGACAATAGGACAACAGACAAGAAAATCACTTGAGTCTGTAGAAATGTGGTTTCATGGAATAATGTTGAGAATACAATGGACAGCTAAGAAGAGTAATGAAAATGTTCTGAAAGAGGTCAATGCAAAAAGGGAGCTAATTTCCAATATCAGGAAGAAACAATCATATTTTTTGGCCATGTAATGAGAAGAGAACACCTGGAATATATTGTAACAACTGGGAAAATTGAGGGATGAAGAGATAGAGGGAAGCAAAGAGAAAAAATACCAGACAGCTTAAGAGAATGGCTTGGCAGAAGGTCAACAACAGAAATGATAAATAACTGTCAAGATTGAAAGTTGTGGAGAGACATGATCACCTACACCAGCAGGCCTCGTACTTGATGATGATGACAAAGCTATATCTCTTCTCTTGTCTCAGACTATCTCTTCTCCAAGACTATCTTCCAAACTAACAGTCTAGACTTCTATTCTTCATAGGGCTAAATGTCATAACACTGGACTAACCGATGCTATGTATCTCGCAGGGCTAACTGTCGCTAGCTCTATCTGTCTCTCTTTAGTTGTGTATCTAGCTGTCCATATCCGTCTATCCCAAGATTTTAATTCCCTAACATATATATCCCATTTTGACCAAACAACAACCTGAATTCTGGTTCACACTGTCCTCTTATTGTGACCATACTTCTAAACAAAGATCTGGAAATTTCCTGAGGTCAAATTCTATTGGGTTAAAATCTGCTACTACCTGAGTTGTACAAGACCTTTCTTTAACAAGGACCTATGTGTTTTTGGTACTTCGGTAAGCTTATATTCGTGTCTTTCTCCCCTTGGAAGAGGCCACTTCTGTTTTCTTGGTAATTTGTATTTTTGTTAATTTTTCTACTTCCTCAGTATGGCTAGTCTTTCTCTAGAAAGTGAAGTCTAATACTAAGAGGATTTGAAGGCTGCTGTCTTAAGAAGATTCTAAACATCCATTGTTATCAACACATTATGATCAAAGAAGTCACCACTACAATCACGCCTGTATACTGAGTGATTCGATGAGCATGATTAAAAAAATGGATGCAGGCTCTGTACGCAGGCAAATGGTTAGAGTCATAGCAGAAGTAAAAAATATGTAAGGTCACCTTTTCTATGTCCCTGGACATGCGGGGGGTACGTGGAAATGAAAAAGCAGACAGGTTGGCTAGCTGCGCTGTCGTTGAGGACAGTCAACCAATGGATCGGGTGGACATCATCAATGCCCTCCAAGATGTGGGAAGAGCACAAGACTTCGACAAACACAAATTCACATCACTTCTTTGGATGATAGAGATGGGAGTTAAGATGGGCATAGTCAGAAATGAGAAACATAGTGGGCGTGTAAGAAGACCTATCAACAAACACAGAAATGGAGTCGTCAGTCGCTGGACACTGTGGGACTTCCTAAGGAAGGGATCTGAGCAACTATGGACATGTTCCGAGTGTAATTATGATGACCTGCAAATAACTCAATAATTCATGTCACCAGAAGATCAGGCATTAACAACATCAATGAAAAAGTGAAAAGAACATATTGGAAATGGCTAGGCCATGTTCTACGAATGGATCGAACCAGGCATCCGCACCTAGCATTAACATGTACACCACCTGGCAAACGAAGAAAAGGCAGACAGGGACATGATGACGTACTCGGCATAATGGAATGAAAAAGGATAGCAGGTCATGGCGAGAGTTGCCCACACTTACTGCAGACTGGATTAGGCAGAAATCTCTTGTGAGTGGCCTATGCTCCGACCAGAATTCAGAGGATTAGGAAGAAAAGAAGAATGTATATCTCAACTCAAAATTATTGCTACTCTTTGTGTGTTCTCCTCGAGTTCATTTCACCACTTTCATCTGTCCAGTCTTATATTTTCCAGCAGTTAATGTCCATCTGAAAGTTGTTATTTTAATTTTCTTTATCTAAATTCAAAGTTTATAAAACTGTTGAATGAAGTAATAGCTTTTAACGTTTATTAGATAATTGGATAAAATTAATGTTTTTTGTGTTTTGTCTTTTCTTCATTAAACAGAGTGTTCACCAGAAACTTATGGTCCAGGATGCAGTAAGACTTGCAGCCAATTCTGTGTCAAGAGTGAGAATGGTGGGAGGTCATGTAACAATGTTAACGGTTCCTGTTTTAGTGGATGTCAGAGTGGATATGATGGTGATAATTGCTCACTACGTAAGTTTTGTGTTTGTTCTGAGATATTTGTTATCAAAAGGGTGCTCAGAAAAATTGCTAGCCACATTCTGGCACCTTCATCAGAGCATGAATGGCACAACACGACACAGAGGCACACCAGACAGGCAAAGAAGTGCATGGGCATTTAGAGCTCAGCAGGCAGAATAGTCAAAGAAGACAGTGGTGCATACGTCATGACCACGAGTATTATGACAATGGAGATGATGACAGTGACCAAGGCATTCAAATGGTTAGAGTCACAAGACTACACCCACGCATGTATACTGAGTGATTCGATGAGCATGATAAAAAAAGTGGAGGTGGGCTCTATATGCATGCAAAGGGTAGAGTCGTTGCAGAAATCCAAAATATGTGAGGTCACTTTGTCTATGTCCCTGGACATGCGGGAGTACGGGGAAATGAAAGAGCGGACAGGTTGGCTAGCTGTGTAGTCGCTGGGGACTGGCCACCAATTGATCGGGTGAACATCATTAATGCCCTCCGAGATGTGGGAAGAACACAGAACTTCGACAAACACAGATCCACGTCACTTCTTCGGATGATGGAAATGGGAGTTAAGATAGGCACAGCTAGAAATGAGAAACTTAGTGGCCATATAAGAAGACTTATCAACCAACATAGAACTAGAGTCATCAGTCGCTGGACAATGCGGGAATTACTGAGAAGTGGATCTGAGCACCTATGGACATGTTCGGAGTGCAATGATTTTGACCTGCAAATAACTCAATAATTAAATAACTCAATTTGTGATCTTGTCTTTGGACTGCAATATATTGGTTGTTCATGATTTGGTCTTTGATAGAGGAATCAATTTAGTTAATATGAGGTCCATGTAAATGAGCAATTGTTTTATATTGTACTTTATTTTATTGTTTTGTGTTTTGTTGCATTGTAAAGTATTAGAATGTTTTGTATATGATTTTACCAAACAACAACCTGAATTCTGGTTCACATTGTCCTCTTATTGTGACCATACTTCTAAACAAAGATCTGGAAATTTCCTGAGTTCAAATTCTATTGGGTTAAAAATCCAAGTGTGATTCAATGATCATGATTAAGAAAAAGCATGTTTAAAAACTAGGCATCCGCACCTAGCATTAACATGAACACCACCTGACAAACGAAGAAGAGGCAGACGGGGACATGATGACGTACTCGGCATGATGGAATGAATAATGATAGCAGGTCATGGCGAGAGTTGCCCACACTTACTGCAGACTGGATTAGGCGGAAATCTCTTGTGAGTGGCCTATGCTCCGACTAGAATTCAGAGGATTAGGAAGAAAAAGAAGAATGTATATCTCCACTCAAAATTATTGCTACTCTTTGTGTGTTCTCCTCGAGTTCATTTCACCACTTTCATCTGTCCAGTCTTATATTTTCCTACAGTTAATGTCCATCTGAAAGTTGTTATTTTAATTTTTTTTATCTAGATTTAAAGTTTATAAAACTGTTGAATGAAGTAATAGCTTTTAAAGTTTATTAGATGATTGGATAAAATTAATGTTTTTTTGTGTTTTGTCCTTTCTTCATTAAACAGAGTGTTCACCAGAAACTTATGGTCCAAAATGCAGTAAGAGTTGCAGCCAGTTCTGTGTCAAAAGTGAGAATGGTGGGAGATCATGTAACCATGTTAACGGCTCCTGTTTTAATGGATGCCAGATTGGATATGATGGAGATAATTGCTCACTACGTAAGTTTGTGTTTGTTCTGAGATATTTGTGATCTTGTCTCTGGACTACAATCTATTTGTTGTTCATGATTTGGTCTTTGCTAGAGGAATCAATTTAGTTAATGTGAGGTCCATGTAAATTTATGAATGGTAACCCTATATAAGTCTTTAGGTTATGAAAAAAGTCAGCTTTGATTGCTATAACAAAGGGAAACATTTATATCTTCCATCGTTTCTGCTCTCTGATGTCCTTAAACCTCAAGAAATAGGTATGGATCAATTGACCTGGATATGTAGGAGTTCAATTTGAAGGTTTTTAATTCATCAATAGTTATGACTTGGATCCCTTGAGATCTACTGACAGAGAACAGATCACCTTCAGAACTACCATAAGTGGGCTGAAGTCATTTATGTTCTCTCATGAAGTAATCAGATCATGAATATCGCTCTTTAAATAAATAACAAAATCTTTGTGATATTTTCTTTTATCTCAGCTGTATTGGTATCCCAATGTTGTACCCATTTAATAATGAGGGTTTTTAACAGTTCATGGGTATACATGGTGAAGGAAATATGAATAACAATCGAGAACATTTTGCTGATTTAGGCTTAGAGAATGAACTTATTCTTGATCCTTCCCACACTATCAGACATCAAATAGGGTTTGTAATGTTTTTTGCCACTAATCACTATTCTGGGTGAGATGTCCGATCTTATTGAATGGTATATGCCTGCCAACATTTCTTCTCTTATAAGCATTCTTTTTAGTGTCTCTTTAGATCTTCCTCTTTTTCTGTATCCTGATGTTTCCCATAGAAGAGTCTGTTTTGGAATTCTCTTGTCTCTTCTCAGCACATGTCCGACATATGTCCATCTTCTATCCCTTATTTTAGATGACACCTTTGGTTGCATGACAATTTCTCTTATTAAATATTATTCTTTTATTCATTCAATTGTACACAGTGTATTTTTTTAAGTATTTGTCTTCAAAAGCTTTAGTTTTTTTCTCAATCTCTTTGTTTATTTTCCAAACTTGTTTGAATGAAAAACATTCTAAATGACATCATGCTAAATAAGTGGTAAACTTTATGTCAGTAACGGATATTTGATTCTACTTCTTCAATGTTGTGTTTGTTTGTTTTTTTCTCCATAAGTCGTTTACAACTGTGGAAGAACAACATTTATTTACCTCATAAGAGAATCATATCTACCTAGTCTATTTTATTTATTCAATGGAATTATTATTTATTTTCTCATAAGATAATCTCAGCTACTCAAGATGTTAAATGCAAATATTTGTTGCTTTAGATAAAGTCTATGTTTAATATAGTAGAGTGATGACATTAATGTAATATCCAACATTTGTCATTAAAAGAATTAGTCATTTCAAAGCCTGGAAGTTTAAAAACACACCTGAAAGGCACAGAAGAAACAACAAATTAACAAAGAGATCATGCATATGGCACAGATCAAACTTTGAATTACATACAGGGATAATAAATACATGGTTTTACTTCTTACAGAAATTGTGTAATCACAAACCGTATAATGCACACATACAATGCATATGGATATGCAGCACAAGGCAACTACAGAGATATAGAGTAAAGGCATCAAGACACACCAAGATACATAGAGATGTGATGCTACTGTCCCCGTCCCCCCCCCCACCCAAGGCATGAACAAATCACTCTCATACACATAGGACACTTATCTATCTATCTATCTATTGTCCTTTCGAGCCGAAGACGGCACATAGGGCAGAACCACAATCTCAAAAACAGAAACCTTGCGTGCCAAAGTGGCACATATTGCAGAGATCACTGCTCTAAAATCTATGGCATTGGACACCTACCACACATTTATTACCCCCATGCGCTACCAAACCTATACATGTATGTATATTTGTCTGCATGTATACATATGGCACATTTGGACACCTTTGGGTTTTCTTTTGTGTGTTTTGTGGTAATAAATACAGATTAATGCTTGTACACATGTATGGTTATGTACACATGCTTTTTTACACAACTGTTCGTTGTGCACACACACAGTTGGATATACACAGTTTATAAATATCTTGTACCCACCTCCCCCTATTTTTAGAACCCTTCCTTTTTCTAAACCTGACTGACATTTCAGTGAGATATATATTTGGTCAGCCCTCCCACTTATTTTAGTTCATTCAGAAGCCGATTATGCTCTGGACCGCAGGGAAGTGACCTTTTTTTATTTCCTTTTTTGAGTATTTAGCACATTATCGCCATGTAGTTAGATTTGTGTATATATCCTTATATATATTTGTTGTTGTTGTTTGTTATTTCAGCTGAAGGCCTATGTGGCCGAAATGTCGACTTTTGTTTTGTTAAATACCATGTAAAACTGGTACCATACCATTTTTTCTTCTTTTTTAAAATTATAACTGTTGAGATATTAGGGGTGTCAAACTCAATGAAACTCTATAACAGCATCACATGATGATAGTTAATGATGTCATAGAGGAAAAACTAGAATTTTGTATTTCACTCAAAACTCAATTGGTAATAAGAGAATGAGAAGATTATGCCATTCTGTTTTTTTAATGTTGATGTTTATCATCAAATAAATGGACCATTTAATACTTATTTGAAGATGCAATTTAATCATCCCATTCCAATCAGCTTGTGGACCATATACCTATTCTCTACTTATGACCACAACACTGGAAGTAAAAGATTGTTGTTACGAAAAAGAATATACTTCACTATACATTTCTATTCTCACTCTTCTCACCCTTGTTATCCTTAAGTCAGTATCTCTTTAACTTTCCCACTGGAAACTTGACTAAACAAATCTTGAGACTAAGCGACACGTGATGCTGCATTCTTGTCACTGAGAGTGATCATTGAAAAAAAAAGAATGTCAAGAAGTGGGGATCTGTTTTATATTTGATCACACGACTAGAGTGTCAGAGACGTTCTCTCTCTCTCTCTCTCTCTCTGCGATCCGGACTCAATCAGAGTAGAATTCCAGACTCTCACATGAAGTCAGCTGTCAGGTTAAGTGTGTTGATCGCCCCCACAGACAGAACATCACAATTAGAGTCTGCCAGATCTACTCTGATTGAACACCCGTTAAAATGTTGCACTGTGTTCTATGCCAGTGGCCCAGTGCATCCAATTTCAGCCAGAATTTTATTCAGGTTTGCTTTCCTTAGCCTTTGATTGTCCCCAATCTTCCTGCAAGGCTGTAGATTGTCTTTTCTGTAGGGGGATTCTGCCCTTAGATGGTCAGCCCTCCCAGGTTTATGAGCACCATCTGCCCGAGTCACTAGAGGTGACTAACACAGACATGCACACACAAAGATATGAGATGTGACTAACACAGACATGCACACAGCGATACGAGGCTTGACTAACACTGACACACATCAAGATTTGAGATATGACTAACACAGATATACATGCAAAGATATGACACATGATTAACATAGTCATGCACACAAAGATATGAGATATGACTAACATAGATATGCACACACAAAGATATGACACATGCCTAACATAGACATGCACACAAAGATATGAGATATGACTGACATAGATATGCACACACAAAGATATGACACATGACTAACATAGACATGCACACAAAGATATGAGATGTAACTAACATAGCCATGCACACACAAGGATATGATATGTGACAAACACAGACATGCACACACAAAGCTATGAGATATGACTAACATAATCATGCACACAAAGATCTGAGATATCCCTAACCCAGACATGCACACACAAAGATATGACACATGACTAACACAGATACACACTAAGATATGAGATATGACTAAACACAGACACACACAAAGATATGAGACATGATTAACACGGATACACCAAGATATGAGATATGACTAACATGACACACACCAAGATATGAGCCATGGCTAGTACACACACACACACACACACACACAAGCTAAGATATGAGCCATGGCTAGCACAGAAACACACTAAGATATGAGCCATGGCTAGCACAGAAACACATTAAGATATGAACTATGACTAGCACAGAAATACACTAAGATATGAAAAATGGCCAGCACAGACGCACAATAAGATATGAGAGAGAGTTTCAGGTTATAGGAACGGGTACAAGGAACTCTAACTTGGGTTGGGGCAGCACACGAGAGTTATGTCCCATTTTAATATCTGACACTTATCTCCTTGATCCAGACAAAGATTGACAAAAAACCTACAAGCAGTTCATGAATATTTAACTGTCAGTGCAATCACTACATGATTTTGATCTTATGGATCATAAGCCTCACACTTGTCAATCCACAACCAATTAACTGATGAAATATTACATCTCTGTTCTGTTAATCAAAATTCAGAATTTCAATAATGATTCTTTCTGTTGAACATCCATTTCAGAAATTGAAGGATCATCTGGCAGTGATGGCAACACAAATGGTGTGATAGGAGGAGCTGTGGGTTCAATTCCGTTCATCATTTTTGCTGCTCTGGTTATATTTGTGCTCATGAGGTAAGAGAAACCATTCTGGTGCAAATTTAACCCACTTGAGTGATTGTGCATGTGTGAAAGGTCAAAATATGAGTTTTGTAATTTGGTCTTTTTCTCAAAGTGGGACATCTCAAAGGCATGAATATCCTCTAGGTCCTATATTCCAGTAATTGGTCAATTTGGACAAGGCAAGGGTATCCTCTAGGTCCTATATTCCAGTAACAGGTCAATGTGGACAAGGCAGGGATGTCATCTAGGTCATATATTTCAGTAACAGGTCAATGTGGACAAGGCATGGATATCATGTAGGTCCTATATTCCAGTAACAAGTCAATGTGGACAAAGCAAGGGCATCCTGTAGGTCTTATATACAGTAATAGGTCAATGTGGACAAGGCATGGACATCCTCTAGGTCCTATATTCCAGTAATAGGTCAATGTGGACAAGGCATGGACATCATCTAGGTCCTATATTCCAGTAATAGGTCAATGTGGACAAGGCATGGAGATCTCTAGGTCCTATATTCCAGTAATAGGTCAATGTGGACAAGGCATAGACATCATCTAGGTCCTATATTCCAGTAACAGGTCAATGTGGACAAGGCATGGACATCCTCTAGGTCCTATATTCCAGTAACAGGTCAATGTGGACAAGGCATGGATATCCTCTGTGTCATATATTCCAGTAACAGGTCAATGTGGACAAGGCAAGGATATCCTCTAGGTCCTATATTCCAGTAACAGATCAATGCGGACAAGGATATCCTCTAGATCCTATATTTCAGTAACAGGTCAATGTGGACAAGGCATGAATATCATCTAGGTCCTATATTCCAGTAACAGGTCAATGTGGGCAAGGCATGGACATCTTCTAGGTCCTATATTCCAGTAACACACACAGACACTGATTGATGGGGAGCACTAGAAGATGATAAAGATTGTGTGCATTGACAGTTCTAGTAAATTATTTGAGCTTCTTCTGAAGGTGTGGGAAATCTATCACAACCATCATATAGTGTTTACAGCAGAAAGGCAGTTATCTGTTGTTATTTTTTCTACAGAAGAAATTCTGAAAGTTCCAAGTAATGACAATTTTTTTTAAAAATAATACTTTTCTTTTTCTGAGCAGCATTCTATGTTTTTAAAAATAAATCCCAGAATCATAATCAGTTCGCATGTCCTTTGAATAATTGTGCATTCACCACAGCCCGTTTGAAATTGAAAGATTCTCTAACTCTAGCTAGCCAGATCTCCCACTTTTTCTGTTGTCATGTTCAATGTCTCCTTGATGTCTTAAAACCACCTTCTTCTTGGTCTGCCCCTGATGTGTTGCACAGGAACCGTGCCTTCAATTATTGTTCTTTCCAGCCCACTGTATTTTCTGAGTTGGTCTTAGTATTTTCTTTTCTTCTGAAGAATGGTGTTTATAAGCCAGTTCTTTTTAATGTTTAAATATTTTAATGCATCTTCATTGTATTTTTTTAAATGCAATATGTCCTAAAGATATTTCTGTAGCACACATATAGTACAACTTTTATATTCTAAGCTTGGTGTTTACTTTGTTCAATCTTGTCTCCATAAATAGATAATTATTATATTTTCAAAAAGTTTTTAGTTTCTGGCTTAAAACTACTCTGTCAGTAATTTATCTTTGAAAACAGCTCAGCCTGAGTGATATCTAATTGATTTTCTTTACAGAAGACACAAAAAAAAAGGTTACAGGGTTGGAATTTCGTGTTTTTAAAGAACTCTAAGGATGAAAGTACTTTGACTCACTCAGACGCTCCAGTGAACTCACTGTTTGATGTGAATAATCAGAGACATGAACCAGCAGGTTTGTAGAAATCTGTGATAATTTTATGTCAATTAAATATACAAAGGGCAGTAACTAGAACACTGTACTAATCTATGGTACAAGAAGATAATGTACATTGTATAATGACAAGTATTCATCCTAAAGCATTATGGCTCATGAAGTGATGATCCATTTGAACGTTTGTTCTTATCTACTGCTTAAGGGAAATAAACATGACTAGCAGACATTCAGTTGCAGGCAGTAAACATTGTTAACTCTATCTCAGCTTCAACATTTTAGAACATTTCAGAGTTGTTAACAAGTTTTCTAGAGTAGTATGACAAAAGTCTATATAAGTCCAAACTTTACTTGATAAGTCTTGTGTAATCCACACAAATGGTGGAAACACTGAGGAAATAGAAACTGATGGAGGCAAGTGAGATAGTAAATGGGTATGGAAATGTACATCTTCTTTCCTTGCTAATTTGCCTTTCATCATTGAAGGGAGATATAATTCGTGGTCTTTTTTTCTTCTGTTTACCTCTGTTTCTGTTATGTTTCCTAGTATTTCTACTATTTCGTCAATCCATCTTTTTCATGGTCAACTCTTTGAATCTGGAGTTCTTGCAGCTTTTATAGAAAGCATGTTGTGTTGTATTTTGATCTTTCTGCCTTGTCATGTGGCCAAACCATTATATCTGTTGTTTCTTCATATATTCTCTGGCAGGGGTTATTCCTGGCATTTTTCAAAGTTCTTCATTTCTGATATTTTCCCTCAAGCTGTTTAATGCCATTCATCTAACACATTTCTGATATTATCCCTCAAGCTGTTTAATGCCATTCATCTAACACATTTCTGATATTTTCCCTCAAGCTGTTTAATGCCATTCATCTAACACATTTCTGATATTTTCCCTCAAGCTGTTTAATGCCATTCATCTAACACATTTCTGATATTTTCCCTCAAGCTGTTTAATGCCATTCATCTAACACATTTCATCTCAGAAGATGTTATTTTATTGTTATTGTTCTTGCATCAAGGGTCCAGGACTGGCATTGGTAGCTCAACATTGGGACATATTGTGCAGTGCCTGTTCTGTTTCCTTATTTGTTATTTCCTTTTTGGACAATAGTAATCATAGCTGTCCAGTGATTTGACAAACTGTATTGCACTTTGAGTCTATTTCTGCTGTTTGTGAATTGTCATTTGACACTAGACTTCCTAGTTATTTAAGTTCCTCTACTTGATTTAGTTGTCTGCCGTTTATAGTTTATTGATGATCTGTTTCTCTTTTGCGATATTCAAAACTGAAAGGAATTGACATGTTGACTGTTGGCAATAATAAAATGATTTAATTTAACGGTTCTTTAAAGAAAAAATTGTTAGCTTTAACAACATTTGGTGGTGGTAAAACTTCACTACACTCAGAACAATCATCATCATTATCATGTGCCATGCCTGCTGGCGTAGGTGATCATGTCTCTCCACAACTTTCGATCTCGACAATTATTTATCATTTCTGTTGTTGATCTTCTGCCAAGACATTCACTTAAGCTGTCTGGTATCTTTTCTCTTTGCTTCCCTCTATCTCTTTGTCCCTTAATTTTACCATTTGTTAAAATATATTCCAGCTGTTCTCTTTTCATTACATGGCCAAAAAATGATGATTGTTTCTTCCTAATATTGGAAATTAGCTCTCTTTTTGCTTTGGCCACTTTCAGAACATTTTCATTACTCATCTTAGCTGTCCATGGTAATCTCAACGTTCTTATGTAAAACCACATTTCTACAGACTCAAGTGATTTTCTTGTCTGTTGTCCTATTGTCCATGATTCCCATCCATATGTTAAGACTGGCTCTACATAAGATTTAAGAACTCTTTTTCTTGTTTCTATTGTCAAAAATGGATTGCATAGTATCTTCCTCATTTTTTGGAAAGCTGCTTTTGCCTGGGCCATTCTACATCTCACCTCTGTTGTACACCTACCATCTGAGGTTAACATTGTTCCCAGATATTTAAATTCATTTACTTGTTTTAATATTGTTCCACTAGTCTTTATTTTGCACTAAGGTGATGCCTTTTTCTTTGTTGTTACCATTAATTCCGTCTTTTTGTAATTAAGGCTAAGTCCTTTATTTTTGCCTTCTTTCATAATAATGTATAACATTTCTTGTAATTCATTTTCACTCTTAACGATTAAGACTGTATCATCAACATACCTTAGATTATTTATATAATGACCTTCGATAGTTATTTCAGGCATGCCCCTTATGGATCTTAAAATAATCTTACTATAAAAATTAAACAAATCCGGTGACAGCACACAACCTTGTCTAACACCCTGTTTTATTTGTTGAAACATTCCCAATTGCTTTCCAGCTCTTATGGCCGCTGTTTGTTGCCAGTACATGTTCTTTATTATTGTTAGATCTTTGCTGCCTACATTTATGCTTTTTAGAATGTTGATTATTTCTTGGTGCTTTACTTTGTCAAATGCTTTGGTGTAATCTATGAAACATAGGTATAGATCTGTTTTCACCTCTATCTCTTTCTACTAAAGATCTTATGATATAAATGACATTGATCTTTCCTTTACCTCTAACAAAACCACACTGTTCATCGCTAATTTCTGGACTGATTTTGTTTCACACTCTTTGCATGTTAATTCTTAGTAATATCTTTGTCATGTGACTCATACAACTTTGTTATGTGATGATCATCGCATTCAATCGTAACAGATTTCTTTGGTAGCGCTATAAATATTGATTTGAGCAGGTCGTCTGGTATATATCCGCTGTTGTAGATGTCATTCAATATTTTTGTTATTATTTGTATTCCAAAATCACCCATGGCTTCAATCTTTTCTTTATTTATATTATCTGGTCTTGGAGCTTTTCTTGATTTCATATTGCGCAAGGTGTCCTCCACTTCTTCTTTGAGTATTTATGGTCATTCTCCATTATCCTTAATATTTACTTCTGTTCGTTCATCATTATAAAGATCGTTAATGTATTCTGTCCATTGTTCTCTTATGCCTTCTTGTTCAATCAACAGTTCTCCTTCCTGTGATCTCAAACATCGAGTTTTTGATTGCATTTTTCTTCCTTTTAATTCTTCAATTTGTTTGTATATAGCTTTAGCATCTCCTTTTTGTTGCATTTCAATCTCTTTGCATCTCTCTTTTAGCCATGCTTCTTTTGCTTCATTGCATTTTATTACAATTTCTTTAGTTAAATTATTACAATTTCTTTAGTTTAATTTCTTATTTCAATCTCTTAAACTTATCTTTATTTTATTTATTTCTTCTTCTTGTATCCATTAGCTGCAAAATCTCATCTGTCATCCATTTCTTTCTTGAATTTGTCCTCACTGGTAGTATGAACTCTTTTGATGTTTGTTGCATTGATTCTTTTAGAATTTCCCACTGTTCATCAATGCTTTGTATATTCTCTATTGCAGTGTACCAGTTCTGAATTGTGATTTTATATCTGTCTTGCAACTTCTTATCTGATTTGAGTAAATATAAATTTAACTTGATGTTAACTGAGGCTCATTTTGTTGTTTTTAATTTTACTTTAAGCTTTCCCACAACTGGTACATGATCAGTGTTGCAATCTGCCCCTGGTCTAGTTTTCACACACACACCAGACTATTTATAAATCTATTGCTTATCATTATGTAATCAATTTGATTACGTGCCTTGTCTCCTGGGCTTTTCCATGTCCACAGATGTCTTGTATGTTGCTTAAACCAGGTGTTTCCTATCATCATGTTGTTTGGTCTTGCCCAGTCAAAAAGTTTCTCACCTCTTTCATTTCTCTTGCCTAAGTCATAATGAATAACTACATCCACAACTCTTTCCTTTCCTACTTTTGTGTTAAGATCCACTATGGTGTTTTCATGTGGTTTACTTCACGAAGTGCCTTATTTAAATCGTCGTAAAATTTATCAATTGTTTCCTCTAGACTGTCTGCTGTTGGTGCATAAACTTGTATAAGATATTGTCTCTTTCAGATATTGGGTAAGCCTTTCACTATTATTGCTCTTTCTGCATCCAACATGATACCTACTCCTCTTTGGAGTTTAGTATCTCCAAAATAGATTATTTTGTGTTCATATATATATATATCTCCCTTGATCCAGTGTATCTCATTTCGCAAAGTCCCAGTAAATGTAAAACAATTCTTTTCATTTCCTGTTTGATGTTTTCCAGTTTACCCTTCTGCATAAGTGTTCTCACATTCCAAGTACCTATCTTTAGAGTCTGTTTTATCTTTATTTTGCTTACAGTAGCTTGATGACAATCGGGTATTACCTGTAGCACATGATGTCCCCTACCGAACGAGGGTTTTCCATTGGAATCCCCCTTAACATTGTCATGATTTCTTTTATTGTGGCGATTCATGATTGTACAAAGAAATTATGATAGTGGTTTTATGTTCTCTTCCATCAGTTTGTTTACGGTTGGCTCTGCTAAAATTTGACTAAAAAGTTTCACCCACAAGGCTGTGGGGTTGTTTTACTTCGGGGTACCCTTCCTTAGCATTTTACTCTTCCGAGCATACCTGCAAGGCAGCAGGCAGCTGCAGGTTGTACCCAGAACAATATATTGATTTATTCATACATTCAGATTTATCCTTGTAAGGATGTACATTATATAATAATGATTAGTTAGATCAGTTTTCATCTATTTTTCCAGCCAGTTTGTAATTTAACAAATTATTTGTTTGGAGATATTAATTTATATTGGAAAGTAGATTCAGATTGCCATTATTATTGTAACTATTTGGCAATTGCTTTAATATTTACTTATGATGTATATGACATTGTTTGTATCTTCAATAAATCCACATTGTCAATCACTAATTTATGGTTTCATTTTGTTTTTCACTCTCTGAATGATTATTTTTAGTATACGTTAGTCACATCACTCAAACGACATAAGCTTCGATGATCCTCATATTAAGAACCAGGTTTCATTGGCAGAACTATAAATGTAGATTTGAGTAGATCATCCGGTAAATATCTGCTAATGTAGATGTTATTCTCTCTCAGAGCTTCCATCTGCTATATGGTTAAAGTATCTGATCCCAGCACTTTATCTATGTTCATGCTGCACATGATTCCTTCACCTCTTTTGCATTATCATATCATATACACAACATTCTAATATCATACAATGCAACAAAATACAAGACAATAAAATAAAGTGCAATATAAAACAATTGCTCGAGGACTATCATGATAATCATGACGTTGTTAATAAGAACTAGTCTCAAACAAAAAGATTTGGTTCCTCCCCGTTAAAATATTTATATTTATTGCTGTTATTGATTATATAAGTCACTATTTATTTTTACAGACAAAACCCCAGGCTGCCGAAGACGGAGTGTGTCAGTCATGGCGTAGGTTTAGTGGAAAAATGAGGACACACATGCATATAAGAGTTATGACCATTCGACCAAAGCCTGTTCAATTCATACACTGAGCAAATCTTTAAAAACATCACTGAGATGCCAGGCCTAAACATTAATGGGAAGATAATCAATAACCTAAGATATGCTGATGATACTGTTCTACTAGCAGAAAATCCTAAAGATCTACAACAATTACTTAATGTAATAAACATGACAAGCAAAAAATATGGATTAGATATGAATATCAAAAAGACTAAGATTATGATCATAAACAAAGGAAATTCTCAAGACCTACAATTAAATATCAAAGTTGAAGGAATACAACTAGAGACAGTTCAGAACTACAACTACCTGGGACATACTATAACCAGTGATGGAAAATGTACAACTGAATTAAATAATAGAATAGGTATGGCAAAAAGTAATTTCAATACCATGAAAAATATACTAACATCAAAACAAATAACACCAGGGCTAAAACTAAGAATATCAAAATGTTATACCTTCTCAGCTTTCTTATATGGTGCAAAAACATGGACATTAGGCAAGAAAACATAACAGAGAATTAAAGCCTTTGAAATGTGGATTTATAGAAGAATAGGTTAGGTAGAATTGGATGGAAAGAAAAGAAAACTAACTAGGAAGTTTTAAAACAACTAAAAATGAAAAAAGAACTACTAATCACAATTAGATCAAGACAAATGAAATTTTTTGGTCATGTTAAAAGACACAACAGTGTAATAAAAGTAATATTAGAAAGGAAAATACAAGGTAAAAGAGGCAGAGGCAGACCAAGACTAACATGGACGAGTAACATCAAAAGATGGACAAGTCAGCCTATGACAATCTGCACCATCAAAGTAAGAAACATAGTGGAATGGAGCTCCATAGTAGCCAACCTTCGATGCGGACACGGCACTCAATGATGATGACCAATCGACCAGCTCATTGTGTGTCATGATTTTGTGTTTACCTTTCATTCATGAAACAGGACAAAGCATCAAGCTCACATGATCACCGGACATGAATGCTGAAGATTAAAGCAGATGATACAGTTGTTGTCTGTGGTGCCACTTTTATTTATTTTAGATGCGACTATTTTATTTTATTTCTATGATTGATGCTTTTATTACTTGGAAAAAAGCACATATATTAAATATACTATTATTTTAATATATAAACTATTATAGCTTGGAGATAAGCACATATATCAAATATATGATATTATCTTAATATATAAGCTGTAATTGCTTATAGACACCTCTTTTATTGTTTATCAGCACAACTATTATTGCACCCACTGACTCTATGGATTAAATATATTATGTGGGACTCCTAAAAATTGTATCCCCTGCTGTTTAATTGTCTAGAATCCGCTTCCTAATTCATACAAGTTACTTAAAATAGGGCAGCCGTGATAGTTCAGTGGTTAGTGAACTAGACTACAAAGGACAAGAAGTAGGGTTCGATCTCAACCGACGGTTTCCGGGTTCACCCAGCCTTAAATGGGTACCGGATTTTTCTCTGGGAAAGTGAAGCGGCACGGGCGTAATACCGACCACATTACCCCAAAAATCATGTGCTGAAGGTCTGTACAATTTATGGTCACTAACACCATATTTGTCGCCACTTGATGTGACGGGGGCTCTTTACTTTTTACTTACACTTAAAATAAGAAGAAACCTATCTCTTATTTCCTTTGACAAAAGTGGGTTGCATAATAGATTTATCTTTCTCTGCCTTTGCATGAGTTATTCTACACCTCATCTCTCATGTACATCTATAATCCAAAATTAACATTATTCCTGGGTATGGTAGTTCTTTATACTTCAAATGACTCAAAATTCAAAGGGTTCCAGGGGTTGAAAATACTAAATATGAGGGAATTTTGATCCCTAGTTAAAACGATGCTTCTACATTTAAATTACACATGTGCTGATGCAGTGAATAAATGTCAGATGTAAATGCTTTATGTTGTGCAGACAAGTAATCTTCCGCATTTCACTTGCATATTTTCAGTGACTCTTTGCTTTCTTTTTGGTTTATTTAGTTGTATATAACCATTGAATTGAAGTCAACGGTCACCATATAAATAATTTGTGATATGCAGATGACACAGACTTAATAGCAGAGACAGAGAATGAACTACAAAAAATGATGGACATGACAGTAAAAGAAAGCAACAAAAAAGGTCTCAGTCTGTATAGTAAGAAAACAGAAGTAATGGTCATATCAAAGAAACAACCATCACCATCATGCAAAAAAAATAAACAGGACAAATCTGAAACAAATTCAACGCATCAAATACTTGAGCACAATAATAACATCAGCTGGAAGATGCACCACAGAAATAAAAAGCAGAATAGCTCAGGCTAAAATAGCATTTGAAAAAATATCTTATGCAAAGAATGTTGAAAGTTCCCTGGACAGCTAAAAATACCAATGAAGAAATTCTCAGGGGCCAACACAAAAAGGGAACTCCTAAAAAACATCAGAAAGAAACAATCAACATTTTTTGGGCACATCATGAGAAGAGGAAAGTTGGAATACTTGGTTACAACTGACAAAATATAAAAGGAAAGAGAGATCACTGATGACAAAGTGAGAAAATATTGGATAGCTTGGTGTGATGGTATGGAAAACAGTCAACAACAGAACTGATACGATGATAATTGATAGTAGTTAGAAGATTGTGAAGGGATATGATCGCCTACGCCAATCGGTATGGTACATGCTGATGATGATAATTAGGTAAGATGCACAAATTGGTTGTTTACTTCTGTATATCTGGTGATTAACATTATCTTGCAGAAGATTGTTTTTCTCGTCCCACTTTTCTTTTGAAATCCAAATTGTTGCTCTGCTGATTCCATATTGCCTTTATTTTGAATTCTTCCCTGTATAACTTTAATAAGCAAGATTTATGTTATTATCACATCACACTTATTGTTCTAAAGTCACTACACCCCCCCCCCCAGTACCAATCATCTTTGGCAGGGTAACAAGTAATGATGTATTTTGTTCATCCAGTAAATATCCTGTTTTATATATATTATTGCACAGGTCTGTGATTAATTCTATTCTAGAAAAAAACCTAGGGTTTTTGTTATATCACTCTGCCTGTTGTCTGGCTTACACCTTTTCCCCTGTATTTATAGCTTCCTCTATGTATATTGAAGGAATACATCTAGAGACAGTTCAGAACTACAACTACCTGGGACATACTATAACCAGTGATGGAAAATGTACAACTGAAATAAATAAAAGAATAGGTATGGCAAAAAGTAATTTCAATGCCATGAAAAATATACTACCATCAAAACAAATAACACCAGGGCTAAAACTAAGAATAGCAAAATGTTACATCTTCTCAATATTCCTGTATGGTGCAGAAACATAGACATAAGACCAGAAAACAGAACAGAAAATTGAAGCCTTTGAAATGTGGATTTATAGAAGAATAGGTAGAATTGGATGGAAAGAAAAGAAAACTAACTAGGAAGTTTTAAAACAACTAAACAACATTTTCTCATTGTATAACCCGGCATACACCTTAAGGTTGGTTACTTATCTCTTTCATCTTCAAACAGTTCTGTTATGTATACCTGCCATCTTTTGATTATATCTTTATTGTCTGTTAATAATATTTCTCCTCTGTTTACAATGCATCCCTATTTGTGACTTTTAAAAATCTTGTTGGTCAATCTTTATTATTTCTGTATGGTTCACTTTTAAATGTTGATTCTTTTTCATGGTATCTATTTCCTAACATTTTTGATTGAGTCAATCCTCTTTTTGCCTGTCTGCATATATTGTTATTGTCGACTACATTATCTGTTTTTGTGCATTGGCAAGTGTTCTTTGCCTCTCTTCTTTTATTCATTTTCTTCTAAGATGGTTTCAGTCATTATTTTTTTTTCATTTTAGTTAAGATGTTGTTGACTTCTCGTGAGCATTTATTTATGCATTGCCATTTGGTTGCCCCTTCTGTATTGCTCTATTTGTTATTTTTTTCATTTTTTTTTGGGCCAGCTTTTACCTCTTACGAAGTACCTAGAGACTAGGAACTGAATTTCATGTGTTAATCCATTTTTCCCTGGCAGCCGTGTGCATAGGGGTCCCTTGCCACACAAGCAGAGATAACTCTGACTTCGGAGGTACTCATATTTTTTCCATTCATGAGTAATTGATGTTTCACGTCTGGTCTCGCTGCTCAGATCAGGTTTGGTTGCTGCAGAGAAAAATCATAAATAAAAATTTCACCTAGACAGGATTTGAACCCACAACCTCTCTGTCTCAATGCCTGAGTCTTGACTAGAGACCAACCAGTCCCCATATTTGTTGTATAAATGTATGTGAGTAACACATTTAAACATTCACTTATTTATAAATATGTACACCAATATAAATTGCACTCTAAGAAGATCGTGTCCACAAAATTTCGCAACTTGAAAACTTTGTAAACTATTTTTTGTTTAAATTCTCTAAATTTAATTTGTCACATTCATTCCTTGTGGTATAAAATTACCCCAACAAGGTGGATTTAAGAGAATTTTCTAGAACAAATTGCCTACAAATTTAGATAAATCCTGCAAGATGGGATGAGAAAAGAACAACAAAAATAATGAACATAAGTTATTGAGAAAATCTCTGTTACCAGAGACAAAGATAACAAAAAACACTTGGAACTGTTTACTGCTGTTTTTAGATGTTGATAACAGTGTTTATTTTATTAATGACAATTGGATTATTTTCAGAAACAAATATTTGTGTTAATAGACACAACTGTTGATTATTATTTAAAGGCAACACGTTTTTACTTCTTTCAAATTTGATTAACTTTTTATTTGTATAAAAGATGTTCTTATGCTTTAAAGTGATCACATTGGGTAGAATGCCAACATCAAAACTGGTTTCTACAAAGTAAAAGTTGGGGAGGGACATGATCACCTATGCTGTATACAACCATAATTGTATTTGATGTTTGTTTATTCAACATTTACAATAACACATCTATACTCAATAGTGTTATGCTATGTTAGTGTTATGTTAGTGTTATGTTAGTGTTATGTTGATTTCTGTTGTTTCTGTAGTCATGTTTTTTGAGCCATCTATGAAAGATACATACATCAGTGTGTGCACATATATATATATATATATATATATATATATATATATATATATATATTCAATGGGGCAATCGAATCACTTAAACAGACAGCTGACGTCATGAGAAAGTCTGGAATACTACTCAGATTGAATCTTCATTGCAGATATATATATATATATATATATATATATATATATATATATATATATATATATATATATTTGTGTTTTTGGCTTCTAATTCTCATAAAATAAATTGTGGCGATTCTTGATTGTGCAAAAAGAAAAGATACCAGACAGCCTAAGAGAATGGCTTGTCAGAAGGTCAGCAACAGAAATGGTAAATAACTGTCAAGATCGAAACTTGTGGAGAGATATGATCACCTACGCCAGCAGGCATTGTATTTGATGATGATGAAAATAAACTGTGTTTTAATTTAATTGTAAATAGGAAGACAAAAAGAAAACACATAAATATCAGACAAATATAATGGTACAGTTATTGTTTTTATGTATAGGTCTGCACACACGATGATAGTTGCATATAACCAGATGGTTAAATAAACAAACAGACAAAAACATAATATAACAGCCACATATAACCATTTATCTAAACCTGCAAGCATAGTTATTGTTATTGCAGAATGACAGACAGACAAAATGACAGATAAATAGAAAGATTTATGAAGACAGACCTTTCTGGTAAAGGATGTCACTGGGTGAGACAAGGATAACAAAGTAAACCAGCAAGAGTCGGTTTTAGAGCAATTGGGAACACTAAGAAGATGCAAGAAGTGATTCAGAACATTTTAATTATAGACATTAATTAAGAGATGACGACAGAATTGTTGACAGATTGCCACGAGTTGATGCGAGCATGTAGTTGTTGTAGCTTTGACTCATAAGATATGTGGTGGGTCGTAATGACTTTCTTGACATTCCCGGCTCTTACTGGAGAGGTTGGATTTCGTCTGTCCCAGGCTACGCTGGGAATCTACTAGTCCAGCCCAAAGGTACTGCAATACTGGGTCCTCTATATAAGTAACAGCTACCACTACAGGGAACATGGAGATCCTAGCTTCTGTTCGCCAGTCTGGTTTAACGCAGACTGTTACCATGGGAGACCAAGAGGAGATAGAAATGCTAGGTCTTGATCAGCTGATGGTGCGCCGACCAAGATATTGTGATCGCAGGCGCTTATGCTCCCCCGATGACAGAATTAGATAATGTAGAAGTTAGTCAGTCAAGAATTGTCTCTACCACATATGAAATGTTATATTTGTTGGGTCAAAGATAAACATAGAGTTGGCTCTACTATCCAGAAATCATAAATATAAACATTCATACTATATACAAAGTTCAACATCACATATTGTAGACTGTTTTAATTATCAAATAAATAGCTATCATTACAGACAAACATAATTTAAAACATATGAAGTATCAAATAACTTTGCTCAACATACAAGCAGTCAAAAACAGATTTCCAGAATATTGCAAAGTTCAATTTGACTCAAGAAATCGAGGAACTTTTATACCTTCATAAAAACGCGCATAATAATGATAGATCTCAAACCGTAACGGAACTTTTATTCAAAAATAAAATAGTTAATACATCTCAAAAACTTGAAGGGACTTGTATTCTACCACTCAACGAATCTCTAACTGTGTACTACTTTCTTGTCTAGACAACACCAGCGACTTGCTTTCAAGTTGGTCGCTCTACTATTTACTATAAAGAGTCGTGGTTGTACTTCTTGGTCACTGGCAACCATCTTGTGTAGTTCCACCTTACGAGTTCTCTTATAATTCGCCAAAAAACTTCGTTCTTGCAAGACTGCTAAATTTTCTTAACTTTTTGTCTAATAAAATTACTTCTCAATTTTTCCTCAGCTGCAAGTAACTTTCCCATAGACTACACTTTGATGACGATTCTCTTCGAACGGTTGATGTCTCTAACATACCGGGTTCTTTCTACAGCTCTCTGTGAACAATATGTTTGAGAATGTATGGTTATAATCATGAGGCTTGGTTACCTGCGACTATATCCATATTATACTTCAGTGTATCCAATGTTGGCTGTTTTATGCTGTTAGTCTGTATTTAAAATGCTTGTATTTCAATAGTTGGAACTGAACAAGAACAACTTCTCTGGCATGACCGGACACCACATCAATTCAATCCCTGCCGGATAAATGGTTTGTATCAAGGCATAACTCTGTAACATATGGATAGTGAAACAACCAAACTCTTTAAAAAAAAGTATAGCCCTACTGCACATTAAGTTGCAAGAAGACGTATTAAAATATGAGAAAAATATGATGGGCTTCATTGAAGCAATCAAACTGATAGCCGACTGGAAGATTTGAGTAATATAATCTATCACGTCAAATTGTCAGGTTAAAGCCTTCAATAATACAATCTAAAATAGATACCTTATCGCTTGCATGGTTCTAGTAACATGACATAGGATGGGTTACCAGGTGGATGGTTTTAGTATAATAACATGACATAGGATAGGTTACCAGGCAGATGGTTTTAGTATAACATCATGACATAGGATAGGTTACCAGGGAGATGGTTTTAGTATAACATCATGACATAGGATAGGTTACCAGGTGGATGGTTTTAGTATAACATCATGACATAGGATAGGTTACCAGGTGGATGGTTTTAGTATAACATCATGACATAGGATAGGTTACCAGGTGGATGGTTTTAGTATAACATCATGACATAGGATAGGTTACCAGGGAGATGGTTTTAGTATAACATCATGACATAGGATAGGTTACCAGGGAGATGGTTTTTGTATAACATCATGACATAGGATAGGTTACCAGGGAGATGGTTTTTGTATAACGGAACGACATGACATAGGATAGGTTACCAGGTGGATGGTTTTAGTATAACAACATGACATAGGATAGGTTACCAGGGAGATGGTTTTTGTATAACGGAACGACATGACATAAGATAGGTTACCAGGTGGATGGTTTTAGTATAACATCATGACATAGGATAGGTTACCAGGTGGATGGTTTTAGTATAACGACATGACATAGGATAGGTTACCAGGGAGATAGTTTTAGTATAACGACATGACATAGGATAGGTTACCAGGGAGATAGTTTTAGTATAACAACATGACATAGTATATGTTATCAGGTGGATATTTTAGTATAGCAGCATGACATAGGATATGTTACAGTGCAGATAGTTTTAGTATAGCAACATGACATAGAATATGTCACCAGGTGGATAGTTTAGTATAGCAACATCACATACGATATATTACCGCGCAGATAGTTTTAGTATAGCAACACCATATAGGATATGTCACCAGGTGGATAGTTTTAGTATAGCAACATGACATAGGATATGTCACCAGGCGGATAGTTTTTGTATAGCAACATGACATAGGATATGTCACCAGGTGGATAGTTTAGTATAGCAACATGACATAGAATATGTCACCAGGTGGATAGTTTAGTATAGCAACATCACATACGATATATTACCGCGCAGATAGTTTTAGTATAGCAACACCATATAGGATATGTCACCAGGTGGATAGTTTTAGTATAGCAACATGACATAGGATATGTCACCAGGCGGATAGTTTTTGTATAGCAACATGACATAGGATATGTCACCAGGTGGATAGTTTAGTATAGCAAAATGACATAGGATATATTACAGTACAGATAGTTTTAGTATAGCAACATGACATAGGATATTTTACCAGGCAGATAGTTTAGTGTAGCAAATGACATAGGATATGTCACCAGGCGGATAGTTTTAGTACAGCAACACGACATAGGATATGTTATCAGGCAGATAATTTAGTATAGCAACATGACATAGGATATGTTACCAGGCGGATAGTTTTAGTATAGCAGCATGACATAGGATAAGTTAGCAGGCGTATTGTTTAGTATCACAAGATGATATATGACAGGTTACAACCACAGTACATCTTTATGCCATTATTTTCCCCGTCTTCACTTCTGATTTTGTAACCGACTTGATGAAGCGCTTATTGTGTCTGACTATTGACCACGTGGACCATGATTTCATTTCTAAATAACGCATTAAAAAAAATTTATCAACATGTTTTTTGATCACCCAATTTCTGAAATTTGGTGTCAACTAGTTCCTCTTGGTAAGTAATGCGATCTGACGTGATACTAAATACATCATCCATAATTATGCGGATGTTCATTAAACAAGTGTAGACAACGACATCATATTCTCCATCAATTAAAATCCTTCAGACCCTTCTTTGGAGTATACGCCAGGAAGGTCTCTCCATCCATCCTTCTTCGTGGACATTTTATTGACGTCATTTCGTTCTAGGTCAATGTTTTTGAGGGTTTTCATGACGTCATGTATTCTGTGGCATCCCACTCTTTATTTTTCCATGTGGGTTCCAGTGGCTGTCTTATTAAACATCTGGAATTTTTTTTTTTAGGTTTTGAATTCAATTTTTTTTTCTAAAATCTTTTTTTTTTTTTTTTTTTTTTTTTTTTTTGCGATTGACCATTGTTTTGTTCTTTCCCAGATATCCTTATTTCTTACCTTGCAATGTCATCTGATGTTTAGAATTGTCTTCAAACAATTGTTCACACATGTCTCTAGCATGTGTTCAGTTGTATTATTCAAAACCAGTACATCTGAGCCACTGGGCCATAAGAGGTCGGTTTGGACAAATGAATTAAATAGTTTTATTTTAGTGCTTAGTTTTATTCTTTTTGCTGTCCATTTTTTTATTAAGTTGGAATAAAGCAGTTTTTGCTTTGTCATTTCACTGCTTAATCTCTCTCTCTCTCTCTCTCTCTCTCTCCCCCTCTCTCTCTCTCTCTCTCACACACACACACACTCTCTCTCTCTCTCTCTCTGCCATTTATCGCTTGTTGATAATGCTGGTCAAGTATGTAAAGTGGCCCATGTTCACTCAGTTTCTACTGTGTTATGTCACGTGTGGTTACAATTCATTATCTTTGTTGTATGTCATATTTTCTTATGAAACAATAGATTTTGAGTTCTCGCTAGTCTTTTTGTCCTCACAAAAACAGAGAATACGGTTTATTATTTGGGTTATCGATAAGGATCACTTTGACTAGTCAATCTGCAGTGATGACACCAGCTACAATAATGATGACACCAACTAAGATTGAGATGACACTAACTACAGTTACGATGACACCAACCACAATTGAGATGACACAAACTACAATTGAGATGATACCAACTGCGATTGAGATGACACCAACTACAATTACAATGACACCAACTACAACTTAGATAACACCAGCTACAGTTGAGATTATGTTGATGTGATGGGGAAAATATGTTTGTCCACTTCATTTTCAGTGCATTTGAGAAAAAAAAAAAACACATTCCGGGCTGCGATCTCCTTAACAAAACACATAACCTGTTGGTCTATTTGATGTTTATTTTGACCGTTTAAATGTTAACCCCTGATGCAAAATGATGTTACTTTACTTTATTCTAATGTTAGAAGATCTACAGGATGCCAGGTCTAATGACAGATGTTACAGAACCAAACATTGCCAACCATTAACATGTTAAATATTGTGTATCACATTTCAAATTAATCAGTAAAATACAAGTAATCTTATTGCCTGTACTTTAATATGTATGTCTATAATATACTACAATACACTTTAATTTAAATATTAAAACCATATATAAATTATAACATGTTTTATAATAATATGAATTTAACTTCTGTTTTAATTTTTTTTTAATTACATCTCGTTTCAGTTAAAAAATAAATAAATAAATAAATAAATCTAGATTCCTAAATGTCTGTGGGGGGGGGGGGGGGGGAAACAACTTCACTTTCGGTTCCAAAAAGTATAAAAACAATTGACATCCTGCTTTCAATAATCTAATGAAATGAACAGAACTTTTCGTTTTTGAGTTGTGGTTACAATTATTTAATAACATAGACCTAACTCTCTAAAACTAATAGCATGAAATGTTTCCCTATAACCCAACAAAACTAATATTATTTCTCATTAATCTAATAAAATGAACATTACTCTCGGTAATCTAATAAAATGAACATTACTCTCGTTAATCTAATAAAGAAACAACAGTTTAATGGTTTGACCACGTGACAAGGCAGAGTGGTCAAAACACAACAAAACGAGCCCTCAGAAAACGTTGCGAGAATACCAGACACAAGGAGCGACCACGACTAAGATGGATCGATGGAATATTAGAAGCACTTTGAAACATAACAGCAGCAGAGGCAAACAAAACAGCAAAGGACAGCTAATTATATCTCCCCTCGACGCTGAAAGGCAAATGAGGAAGGAAAGAAGAAAAATCTAATACAATTAAAATTACTCTCGGCAATCTAATAAAACATTGCACTCGGTAATCTAATAAAAATAACATTACTCTCGGTAATCCAATAACATTGCATTGCTCTCGGTAATATAATAAAATTAACATTACTCCCGGTTATAAAATAAAATTGACTCACAATTCAGAAAAAGCTAATAATAATAAAAACATTAATAACAATAACTTAGCTTCTCGATTCAGATATTCAGATAACAGCTGTCATAAGTAAGTCATAAGCTGGGAAGCATGCAATAAAATGTGAGAACTCTTCTGATGAACGCTCCCATGGTTCATCCGTTATTCAATTCATTTTTTGCTTCAGTATGTGGCATTATCTGATTTAACATTAATTTTTACTGAACAACATGCATTATTCAAACATAAATAGAAGAGTGTACTTTAAAATGGAGCAAGTAGTGGGATGTAACGAACACTCCTACAAGGTATCATCATCGAGTGTCGTCTCCACAACGAAGGTTGGCTACCATGGAGCGCCATTCTGCTCTGTCTCTTGCTTTGATGGTGCAGGTTGTCATAGGCTAATTTGTCCATCTTTTGATGTTGCTCGTCCATGTTAGTCTTGGTCTAACTCTACCTCTTTTCCCTTGTATTTTCCCCTCCCGGATTACTTTTAGTAGGCTGTAGTGTCTTTTAACATGGTCCAAAAATGGCATTTGTCTTGTTTGAATTGTACTTAGTATACAAGGTATAGTGACTGTTTAAAACTTGCTTCGGCTATCAGCTTTACAGATGCACTTCAATTATTTACTCCCCCATACTTTAAAATGTATGTCTTTTTATGTATATTTGTTGTACTGTCGCTATATTAAGCCATGTCCAATGTTGATTGTAATTTAAATGCATTTTTCTTCAATAAAAACTGAATCATAAATATCTCACAGAGGAAAGTGAAACGCTACGGCTGTGTCAAAAGGCCTCGGTGGATATGGAAGATCAATAGAGGAAGGCACGGTTCCAGGATGACGGGGTAGAGGAAGACCAAGAAGAAGATGGTTTCAAGAGATCAAGGGAACCTTGAACATGACAATGTAAGAAAGATCTGGCTAGAGACTGAGATTCTTTCAGATGGACTGTGGTGATTGCAACGTTCAGTGGAAATTTGGTTTAGGACAGAGATTCTTTCAGATGGGCTATGGTGATTGTGATTTTATGCTGACACCATTCCATTTATATTTTATTTAAAAAGCATGTTTAGCAGTTAATTATAAAAATTAAACAACAATGAATGATTTTAGGTTTCACGTAAATTTTCTTTCATTATCTTGAAAGTTTCAATTTAGTATAGTTTCTTAGTTCGTCTGTATAAGGAGAAATAAATTGTGGCATAACAGTGCAGAAGCTAAGAGAGAATATTGTAAGAATAATGTTTATGTTGTTACGGAAACAAAATTGACATTTAGCACAAATATTTTCTTCTATTGATGTTTGCAAGACATACTCGTAGTTATTTACAAGTGCGGAAAGAAATAAGTTCTCCAGCTCCACTTATTTAACTTACGTAACTCTACGATTATGAATGGACTAACAGTTCCTTGGAAAAGTTTGGAAAAAGCCCACCGTAGAACAAATGCTAGGTAATAGATTCTTAAAGTCTAAAGTAGAAAAACCCGCTATATCCGTTAAAAGAGGAACATTGCACGTCATAACATTCTATTTTGTTATGTTTGTATCATCATCACTTCACACTGGACGAATCCATAGTCGTTCCGATTTTCCCCTCGAAATATCGAGAATCTCAGAGGAGAACTCTGACCATCGTGCACGAACTCCGTAGCACGGCCTGGAAAGTGGGGATGGGGGGGGGGGGGTCCATCGGTATGGGTAGATTTTTTTGCTGACAATTTTTTTTTTTCCGGGCAGGGACCATTTTTGGCCCACTCGTTTCGAATTTTAACTGCCTTTGTTCGTAAAACATGCGCGAGTGCACACGGCGCATCCTGTTTTTTGCCGCTATCTGACAAAACTAGACATCGGATCTCACTATCCAGAGAGAGCTAGACATCGGATCTCACTATCCAGAGAGAGCTAGACATCGGATCTCACTATCCCGAGAGAGCTAGACATCGGATCTCACTATCCAGAGAGAGCTAGACATCGGATCTCACTATCCAGAGAGAGCTAGACATCGGATCTCACTATCCAGAGAGAGCTAGACATCGGATCTCACTATCCAGAGAGAGCTAGACATCGGATCTCACTATCCCGAGAGAGCTAGACATCGGATCTCACTATCCCGAGAGAGCTAGACATCGGATCTCACTATCCAGAGAGAGCTAGACATCGGATCTCACTATCCAGAGATTAAAAGAGAGTAAAGCCATGGAAGAGAGACATATATAAGACACTAGTTCCCATGTCCTAACATATGTAATACACCAGTCCCCCATGTCCTAACATATATAACACAGCAGTCCCCATGTCCTAACATATATAACACACCAGCCTCCCCCCATGTCCTAACATATATAACACGCCAGCCTCCCCCCCCATGTCCTAACATATATAACACACCAGCCTCCCCCCCCCTATTCTAACATATATAACACACCAGCCTCCCCCCCCATGTCCTAATATATATATAACACCAGCCTCCCCCTCGTGTCCTAACATATATAACACACCAGCCTCCCCCCCATGTCCTAACATATATAACACACCAGCTCTCCACCCTCCCCCCTCTCATATCCTAACATATATATCATACCAACCCCATGCCCTAAGATATATAACACACCAGCCCTCCACCCTCCCCCCTCCCATATCCTAACATATATAGCATACCAACCCCATATCCTAAGATATATAACACACCAGCCCTCCACCCTCCCCGCTCCCATATCCTACCATATATAGCATACCAATGCCATATCCTAAGATATATAACACACCAGCCCTCCACCCTCCCATATCCTAACATATATAGCATACCAACCCCATGTCCTAACATATATAACACACCAGCCCTCCCATGTCATAACACATAAAACACACTGATATGTAAAGTCATATGCCCTTGTTCTAAAAGTTGTCTTGAAGAGAAAATTACAACATAATCGAGGTATGAGTGAAAAAGACTAAACTGGGCTGACAACATCAAGAGAGGGACACGAGAACTTATGGCATCGCGCACAATCAAGGAAAGAGGCAGTGTAAAGTGGCGTTCCATGGTAGCCAGCCTTCGATTAGGATTCTGCACAAGATAATTGTGAGCAAATCTTTACTCTGAAGGATTATGTAACATACTTAAGTAATGCTGCAATCATGCACGTGGCAGCAACTGTTGTCTCTACGAAATGCTGCAATCATGCATGTGGCAGCAAATGTTGGCGCTACGTAATTCTGCAATCATGCACGTGGCAGCAAATGTTGGCTCTACGTAATGATGCAATCATGCACGAGGCAGCAAATGTTGGCTCTACGAAATGCTGCAATCATGCACGTGGCAGCAAATGTTGACGCTACGCAATGGTGCAATCATGCACGTGGCAGCAAATGTTGACGCTACGCAATGGTGCAATCATGCACGTGGCAGCAAATGTTGACGCTACGCAATGGTGCAATCATGCACGAGGCAGCAAATGTTGACGCTAAGTAATGCTCAATAGTAATGCACTCTATGGTACATGTTCAGCCAATCGGATCACTCAGCCATTGCATTTTATAGTCAATAGGAAACCCTACATAAGTAGTTTTGTTAATATAGACAAAGTTGGATACGTTACTTTACTGTAGACTTTGTGCAGAAGCATGTACATTAGACGAGAAAACAGAACAGTGAATTGAAGCCTTGAAATTGTGTAATTTTAGAAGAATAGGACGAATTGATTGGAAAGAAAAGAAAACAAACGATGAAGTCTTAACACAACTAAAAGTGAAATAAAAACTAATAAATGCAATTAAAACAAAAAATGAGAATTTGGCGCATGTTAAGACACAACAGCCTACGAAAAGTAATCTTGGAAGGGAAAATACAAAGTAAAAGAGGCAGAGGCAGACGAAGAGTAAAATGGACGAGTAACATCAAAAGATGGACAAGTCAGCCTATGACAACCTGCACCATCAAAGCAAAAGACAGAGCGGATTGGTGCTCCATGGTTCAACCTCCGAAGCGAAGACGGCACTCAATAATGATGATGATAAATGTTAGCTACGTATACATGTAAATCTACTGTAAGAATTAGACTTGTGTTAGCGGTTTGGACGGAGTAAGTGATATATCACAGTTCCCATCTTCAGTTATCTTGTACAGACATGCTGTCATCAACAGGAAGTTAATGCCCTTAAATGCGATTGCTAACTTTTCGTGAATGCAGGCTCATTTCTAATCTGTCCTCCAGCTTGGTATAACTTAGTTAATGTAACTTAGTTAATGTAAGTTAGTTGATGTAAGTAACTTAGTTGATGTAACTTAGTTGATGCTGCTTTGTTGATGCTAGCTCACCAAGTAGTCTTTCGGATTTTGTTCTTCGACTCAATGTGACGTAACGGTAAGCAAGGAACGACTTTCACACCCCTCTGTGATGTGTGTTAGTTGCTCACTCTGTGATGTGCGTTAGTTGCTCACTCTGTGATGTGTGTTAGTTGCTCGCTTTGTGATGTGCGTTAGTTATTCACTCTGTGATGTGCGTTAGTTGTTCGCTCTGTGGTGTGCGTTAGTTGTTCACTCTGTGATGTGCGTTAGTTGCTCGCTATGTGATGTGCGTTAGTTATTCACTCTTGTTAGAATAGGATGAGGGTAGGTGGGACAAGGATGCAGACATAGAGAGACTGATGAGTCTAGAAGATGGGTCGTGCCTATCCCGAGGGCTAAGTCACCAAAGCTCACGCATCATCATGCAACACCTTACAGGAACAGTCAGTCTGCATACACTTCTAAACATGTTGGTGGAATGGATTTGGGGATGCCCCAACTGCAATGAAACTCAAACCATGAATAGAACAAAACTATGTATTTACTTGAGCTGCACTTTGACTAATTTTTATTCTTAGTTCATTTGTTAAAAGTAATTATATTTGTTTGTTAGATGCAGGAAATCGATCTGGTTGTTTGGTTTACTACAAATTGAAGGACGCTTTACGTTGTTTCTGAAGCTCTTATCAATTCAATCAACAAATAAAGATAAAGAGAAATGATAAATAAAGTTCAGAAAGTATCATAAAAATAGCCTTTCAAATAAAATGCAAGAAAATGCGAGTCGGACAAAGTAAAACTGGCTCAAACCTAGAAACAACAAAATATATTTATGGAAGAAATTGCAAGAGCAGCAAAAGAGACAACACAAGCATATGAACAAGACAAAGCTTTGAATAAATGATTGAGTAATAATTTTTCCAGAAGAATGTAGATAGCTTGCATGTACAAACATAATAAATAAAAAAGTGAAGAGCACGAAAACAAAGGTTATATTTAATACAGTCAACACCAGTCACAAATAAAAGCTATCCTCGCGGCCTCGCATAGCATTTAATATTTTGTATATTTGTTATATGTGCTTATCTAAAAAAGGAAAGACCTGGAACTTGCCTTAAGGAATAGAACACGTTTCCCTACATATGAATCATTTGCAACACCAGATGTAGAGCCACGGGAGGTTATACTAAAAGGATGAACAAGGCCAGAATTATTTGTTCTCAGTGTTTAATTTTTAGTTTAGTTTAGTTTAGTTTAGTTTAGTTTAGTTTAGTTTAGTTTAGTTTAGTTTAGTTTAGTTTAGTTTAGTTTAGTTTAGTTTAGTTTAGTTTAGTTTAGTTTAGTTTAGTTTAGATTGGGCACTTACACCATATGAAAGATGACTGCATACCAACTATTCGTTATGAACAACAAGCACATCACAAAAGAATACGGGGTGCCCAAAACTACGATTTATAGACGTGTGTAAATGTGACATGAAGACTCTGAACATAAACCCTGCAGCCTGGGGAGAAATAGCTGCAGACCGCAATCTGTGGAAACACTCCAAAGCTACAACTCAAACAAGAAGCAGATAGATTAATAGAAAAAGAGAATACACGGTGAAGGAAAAAATATTTTCTAGGATCGAGCAAAATGCAAACTCAACTATGACTGACCGATGCTACTGCTACTATAACAACAACAACAACAACAACTACTACTACTACTATTACAACAACAACTACTACTACTATTATTGCTACTACCTCTACTACTATTACAACAACATTTATTACTACTACTAATATTACTACTAACACTACTACTACTACTTTAGTTTAGACCCAAAATAATCTGTATTGCCCATCGAACAGCACCATAAAGCTCAGATAGGCCTACCTTCTTATAAATATTTGCCAGCTTCCAGCCACTAACGTTTCTATTAATTGCTATCAATGTCACATACAAGGAAAAGCACCGATTATGATTTCAGTTCAAATTCACGAACACCTGATCCCAAACTAAGAAATCGAAACACTGAAATGGGTAAAAATGGGGGGGGGGGGATTTGTTTAAATTTGTTTCATTTCTTAACAAAGTTATTATTTCACATAACTACCTAGTGAATACCACCCCCCCCCCCCCCCAAAAAAAAAAATAAATAAATAAATAAATAATTAAAAAGTAGACTGGAATATTCCCAGAATATTTGGCCAAAATGAATTAACAACCAAGAACTTGTGAACAGGTGTAACAAAGATGAAATATAGATGATCACAGTGATAGCAAGCAGCCGCTAAAGATAATCTTAGAGATAAGATCCAGAAATAAACATTGAACTGTCGTGTGCTGACTCAAGAGACCTTGAACATCCTGGCCGATGACAGAGGAAACAAAGAGAAATAATGTAGGGCAGACTTCAGGCATCATGGTAAAACTAGCCAAGGGTTACATGAAGTTGGAGAACTGTTTATGAGAACAAGACGTGATAAGGGGAACTCAATGGTAGCTTTGTCGGTCTGTGACATCAAGTTGAACACCATCCAATATTTGTTATGTCGATGTGTGACATCATCCCGAGCACCAGCCAATAGTTGTTTTGACGGTCTGTGACATCACAAGGAATACAAGCCAATTGTTGCTTTCACGGTTTGTGACATCACAAGCCGTACCAGCCAATGCTTGATAAGTCGGTATGTAACATCACAAGCCGTACCAGCCAATGGTGGATTAGTCGGTCTGTGACATCACAAGCCGCACCAGCCAATATTTGATAAGTTGGTCTGTGACATCACCTGCCGCACTAGCGAATGGCTGCTTTGCCGGTCTGTGACATTAGCAGGCGTACCAGCCATTGGTTGCTTTGTTGGTCTGTGACACCACAAGTTCCACCTCATTGGTTACTTTGTCTTTCTTTATTCAATGTAAAAAAGATGCCGTTATTAAATTCCAATGGGAAAAAAAAATAGGAAACCAAGAAAGGTCAAATGAACCGTCAGAAAAGAAAACACATCGAGCGGAGAAGAGTGAATACTTCAAACAGAGAATAGTGAATACACCAAGAGGAGAACGGTGAATACATCAGGAGGAGAATAGGAGATACATCAGGAGGAGAACGGTGAATACATCAGGATGAAAATAGTGAATATATCAAAAGAATAGTGAATACGTCAGGAGAAGAATAGTGAATACATCAGGGGGAGAATAGTGAATACATCAGGGGGAGAATAGTGAATACATCAGGAGGAAAATAGTGAATACATCAGGAGGAAAAAGTGAATACATCAGGATGAAAATAATGAATACATCAGGGGAAGAATAGTGAATACATCAGGAGGAAAATAGTGAATACATCAGGGGGAGAATAGTGAATACATCAGGAGAAAAATAGTGAATACGTCAGGAGGAAAATAGTGAATACGTCAGGAGGAAAATAGTGAATACATCAGGAGAAGAATAGTGAATACATCAGGAGAAGAATAATGAATACATCAGGAGAAAAATAGTGAATACATCAGGAGAAGAATAGTGAATACATCAGAAGGAAAATAGTGAATACATCAGGAGAAATATAGTGAATACATCAGGAGAAGAATAATGAATACATCAGGAGAAAAATAGTGAATACGTCAGGAGGAAAATAGTGAATACATCAGAAGGAAAATAGTGAATCCGTCAGGAAAAGAATAGTGAATACATCAGGAGGAAAAATGTGAATATATCAGGAGGAAAATAGTGAAAACATCAGGAGGAAAATAGTGAATACATCAGGGGGAGAATAGTGAATACATCAGGAGGAAAATAGTGAATACGTCAGGGGGAGAATAGTGAATACATCAGGAGGAAAATAGTGTATACATCAGGAGGAAAATAGTGAATACATCAGGGGGAGAATAGTGAATACATCAGGAGGAAAATAGTGAATACATCAGGAGGAAAATAGTGAATACATCAAAAGAATAGTGAATACATCAGGAAAAGAATAGTGAATACATCAGGATGAGAACAGTGAATACATTGGGAGGAGAATAGTGAATACATCTGGAAGAGAACGGTGAATACATCAGGATGAGAATAGGGAATACATCAGGAGAAGAATAGTGTATACATCATGAGAAGAATAGTGAATACATCAGTATGAGAAGAGTGAAGACATCAGGAGGAGAATAGTGAATACATTAGGAGAAAAATAGTGAATACATCAAGAGGAAAACGGTGAATACGTCAGGAGGAGAACGGTGAATACATCAGGAGGGGAATAGTGAATACATCAGGAGGAGAACGGTGAATACATCGGGAGAAGAATAGTGAATACATGAGGATGAGAAGATTGAAGACATCAGGAGGAGAATAGTGAATACATCAGGAGGAGAATAGTGAATACATCAGGAGAAGAATAGTGAATACATCAGGATGAGAATAGTGAATACATCAGGAGGAGAACGGTGAATACATCGGGAGGAGAATAGTGAAATCATCAGGATGAGAAGAGTGAATACATTAGGAGAAGAACGGTGAATATATCGGGAGGAGACTAGTAAATACATCAGGAGGAGAACGATAAAAAACATCTTGAGGAGAATAGTGAACTCTTCGAGAAGAGAATAGTGATTATATCATTTGGACAATTATGAACTCATCCGGAGGAGAAAAGTTTACATATCTATCGCAGAATAATTAATATATCGATGGAAGAATAGTTGATATATATATATATATATATATATATATATATATATATATATATATATATATATATATATCGTGGAATAAGTAATATATCGATGATAGAACAGTTATATATCGATCTTAGAATAGTTAATATATCGATCACAGGATAGTTTAATATATCGATCGAAGAACAATTAATTTGTTGAACGGAGAATAATTATTGTATCGATTGGAGAATAGTTAATATTTTGATCTACGAATAATAAATATTTTGATCAGAGAATAGTTAATATATCGAAGGGAGAACAGTTAATATATCGTCCTACATCGTGAACTGTTTTTGAAAATATATGAGACGTGGCATTTTTTGTTTGTTTTTGGCCAAGTAAAGTAGTGGGATTTTGTTTAAATTTACATGACACCAGAAGGTGAGATTGTCATTGACAATTATGACGTCAGCGAGAACTGAAATGAAGAAGATGTAGTAAGAGATTATGTGGAAAAGGGGCAAAAGTTGACGCCAACAACGAAGATTATCAATGAACGTTCTGCTCAGTTTCCACTCCTAAACTGGATGATACTTTATCGAGGAGTACGGGCTCGATCCTGCTTCGGGTTGTTTATTGTTCTTTGTTATTTTTTTTTTCTGCTGTTAATTATTTGTGGATATTTTCTGAGTGTTGTCAACGTACATCTTCCCCTGAAATCATAAATTAATCTGCCGCATCGGATGGTTTCTGTTCATAATAATATTTATTTATTATTGTTTGCTATCTGTCTAATCTATTTGACCTTTTCACTAACAAACCGCAAGCAAATTTACAAGAGCAGTAATGCGGAGACGTTGTTGAGTCATGCCATCACTTGAGATATCCAATTTACATCACAAACACAAATCTCCCATTGTAACAGAATTCCAGCTTCCATGTAGGTGTCTTTCATCCGTTACTGGACACAAAAATGTATTTGGACTAATCGAATACAAGTGGGGAATTAAATGGGTGATTGTGCGGCTTTGGGTGTGTGGAGAAGGTAAGGTACTCTGAGGTTTTCGTTTGTTTCAACTTTATATATATACACACACACACACATATATATATATATATATATATATATATATATATATATATATATATATATATATATATCTGTACAGTCCATTATAATAATAATACTAATGGCTCTAAAACGACAATGTACATAAAGTATGTCAAATGTATTTAAAATATTTTGTTTGCTCTATCTCTGTTTCTTGTAATTGGTTCGACTAATTTTTTTTAAATGTCGTAATATATCTTTAATATCTCAAACATTGTGCCAGTATACTTTATGATTTAGTGATGAACTTCCGGTTTCAAGATGGTGGAACAGAGTTTACATTCTCTAGACCGCTGCAGGGTATGTATTTAGGGTTTGATTAATATCAGATGTCCAATGCAGATTTCTGCGTCAAAGTCAACCTGATTTTCCACTTAACGGATTTGCACCGGTGCTGCTGAATCGTGTACATGACAATATTCCTCTTTGGCAAGTCAAGTGTTGTGATTACGACCTTCCCCCTTCTTGGAGTTGATATGGGTTTACGTCAACACATTGAGTGATGTTCAATGGCCATCGTTGCAACTGTTTCAAACTAATTATTTACAAGTTACAACTCATTAATATGGACTGCTCTGCCAAGTTAACCGAAGATTTCACTTTTGGGATTTTGCACCATGGTTAAGGTGTTCCGTGCATTGTTGGCTGCATTCACTTGAGTAATCGGGCGTTTGTAGACGCATCTATTGTTGTGTGTGCTACGTCATCATGATGGCCGATCGTATATCCCTAACCCGGCCATACGCTTATAATGAAGGGCGGAATGGTGGAGTTTTGTTCATGACTTTGCAGCTCTGGTGTGACTCCCAGAGTTTGATGTTGGTCAGGAGGGATGTTTCCTAGATTCATGAGGGCTACTGTGAGATCGAATGTAGACTTCTGAACTGGTTTATCATTTCACAAATTCACATTGCAGGGGACATCTGAGCGCTTACGGACTGCTGTTCTATGTACGATGATGATAATCTAACGACTAACTGTGTTTCATATGTTTGAATTTGGAGACTAAATCGGTATCCTAACATCACCAAGCGCTATACATAAACAAAAAAATACGACGATGAACAATTTCGGGAGAACGTTAACTTACGGTTAATATGGCAAATAGGCGGCAGAAACTGTCAAAGGCTTTGTCTGAAAAGTGTTCCTCTGCTGCAGTTTCCTCATATTTCAAGACTAGCTTTGTGCCGGAGCTACTGAGTTAAGTACTCTGTGCACACCTTGAGCTGTGTGTTTCATCCGTTTCGATGGTGCTTCGATACTCGATTGCTAACGATGACAGATGATATTTTATGACGAGGAACAGATAGCTGTGTTCACTTTCTGTGCGGTTTCACCTTATGTCTTTTGACGTGTGCTGAGACTGCAATGATGGGGATTGAGCTACCTTTCTTTGTTTGGGAGATGAGATATTAATTCGATGATTCCAATGGTACGGACGGTTGAGCAATTATGTATTTTAATTCGTTTGCAGTGATACCGGTTACTGCCATAACCATAACCATTATATAATGATATGATATCAAATCTTGTCTATTATAACATGTCCACATTTGCAGATTTAGCAACTTATGTGCAGGCTGTAGATACAGTGACATCAGAAGGCGTCACTTAGTCGCGAAATAGCCATGGCAACAATGGTGACTTTCCTATCATTGGCCTTGATAGCTTGTTTGCCATCTCAGATTCAAGGTAAGTAACCCCTGGATGTTGGTATCCGAGTAGCACAATATTTGTAAAGAGTTGTGTATGTGTCTTGTAATTCCCATTGTATTTACATTTATATGGAGGGCTTTAAAAATCGAAAATGTGTTCAAACAAACGTTTAGTATTTTAACCCTCCAGTAACTATATTTTACCAAAATTGGTAGACAAAGGTTGCCGTACGTGTGTTTATGAATCAGTGACCGTTGTACCTATAAATGCCACTAGGTATATGCGTTACATTTGTAATAATGAAAATTGACTGTACTCTATAGGTAAATTAGTCCTCGCACCAATCGAGTATGCCCTAGAAATTCTTACTGTCAGTACGACTCAAATTGATAGGCTAGAGAAAATACAAAATCAAGTCATGCGCATAATCTAGGGATGTACAAGGGACACTCCCTGTGTAGCAATGAGGTACCTTCTTGACTTTCCAACCATGGATGACAAAATCAAGATCTGGAGAGCACGAGCATACCTGAAGATTAGTACAGATAAAGAGCATCCATTGCACCACGTGCTCAACACAAAGAAAGGTACCAGGCTAAAAAGAGGCAAATCATGGGTGGGCCGAGCAGAAGATGTCATGAAACAGGTCTGTGGGTTTACCAATTTAAGCTAAAGTGATGAGTGGATACCGGTGCCTACGTCATTCAAGGGGACTTTCTCGTGTATTGTCACACTCGACAGGAAAAGCAAGGAACAGAACCCTGTCGTCGTTAATGCTGAAGTCAACGGTCTCATCTGCAATAACACCGATGAGAAAGATGCAGTCATCTATATAGACGGATCTGTAAGACGACACCAAAGAAGTGCATGGGCATTTACAGCACACTCGACAGGCAGAATAGTCAAAGAAGACAGTGGTGCATACGTGATGACCACGAGTAGCATGACAATGGAGGTGATGGCAGTGACCAAGGCATTCAAATGGTTAGAGTCACAAGACTACCCACGCATGTATACTGAGTGATTCGATGAGCATGATAAAAAAAGTGGAGGCAGGCTCTGTACGTATGCAATGGGTAGAGTCATTGCAGAAGTCCAAAATACGTAAGGTCACTTTTGTCTATGTCTCTGGACATGCAGGAGTATGGGGAAATGAAAGAGCGGACAGGTTGTCTAACTGCGCTGTCGTTGAGGACGGGCAACCAATGGATCGGGCGGACATCATCAATGCCCTCCGAGATGTGGGAAGAGCACAGGACTTCGACAAACACAGATCCACGTCATTTCTTCGGATGTTGGAAATGGAGTTAAGATGGGCACAGCCAGAAATGAGAAACTTAGTGGCCGTGTAAGAAGACTTATCAACCAACATAGAACTATGGCTATGTTAGTCATATCTCATATTTTTGTGTGCATGTCTATGTTAGGCATGTGTCATATCTTTGTGTGTGCGTGTCTATGTCAGTCATATCTTATATCTTTATGTGCATGTTTATGTTAGTCATGTGGCATATATATATTGATGCGTGTCAGTGTTAGTCATGCCTCGTATCGCTGTGTGCATGTATGTGTTAGTCACCTCTAGTGAGCAGATGGTGCTCGTAAACCTGGGAGGGCCGACCATCTAAGGACAGAATCCCCCTACAGAAAAGATCATCTGCTGCCTTGCAGGAAGATTGGGGACAATCAAAGGCTAGGGAAAGCAAACCTGAATAAAATGCTGGCTGAAATCGATTGCACTGGGCCACTGGCGCAGAGCACAGTGCAACGTATTAACGAGTGTTCAATCAGAGAGGATCTGGCAGACTCTAATTGTGATGTTCTGTCTATGGGGGCTATCAACACACTTAACCTGACAGCTGACTTCATGTGAGAGTCTGGAATTCTACTCTGATTGAGTCCTGATCGCAGAGAGAGAAAGAGAGAGAGAGAGAGAGAGAGAGAGAGAGAGATTTACATTATGATACTTTATTTGAGACACGTGAAGCTTAGTTATTGAACTATCCTGTCACACTTTTAGGCGATTTCACCAGATGATATGGCCGACAAAGACATGATCTATGTAGCTCGAACAAGGCATCCACATAATGCATGCATATATGGCTTATGTACATCAACAAGTGTATTCACATTTTGTCAGGAATTATGGGAACTTCAACGAAATTGCGCGTCTTTATATTTTCTCTCCCTCCCTCTCTCTCCGTCTCTCTCTTTCACACACACACACACACACACACACACACACACACACACACACACACACACACACACACACACACACACACACACACACACACACACACACACACACACACACACACACACTATCATCATCATCTTAATGTCTTACAGTTGTTCTAGGTTTTATTGTTTAAAAGTTCCCTTTGTTTGGGAGATGAGATATTAATTCCGATGATTCCACTGGCATGGGCGGTTGAGCAATTATGGATTGTAATTCGTTTGTTGTGATACCGGGACCTTTCATAACCATAGCGATGACATATCAACATGTAGCTCTCAAGTTGTATTTATCATTCTCTCTATCGATTCATCATTTCATTTTTTCTCTCTCTGATTATGCCTCTTTCTTTTACCTGTCCCGCCTATCCTAGATGTAGTAGAGTTTATCTTTATTTCGTTGTTCATTTGTGTTGTTCTCGTTTTCTGAGGAAGGCCGCATGTGGGTCGAAACGTCAGCATTGTGTTGTGTTCTTTTTTTGTAAAGCTGTCACCATACCTTATACTTAACTACTGGCTCATTTTGCTATCTAGCATGTTCTAGAACGCGTAAATTGTCGGTTTAAATTCCATGCTTTTATAATCTCCCAATATCGTCATGGACCGATTAACTTTCGCAAATGGTTAAGATGTGCACATACAGGGGTTTCTATTCCTGTAACTGTGTGTTGTCATTGCAACTCAACACTTGCTCAGTATCTACAGTCTTGCCTCTACAAATACGTGTTCCCTGAACTCTTGCCACTGAAGACTGACAGACTAAATGCGTTAAGTTCAGTAAAGACTCGCTTTCATTCACCTTGGTCGATACTTGTAATTTAGTCGTTTCGTTATGACCCCTGCTTATTTCAGTGGGCTCTCGTGTATTGCTATTCGTAATTATGGTCTCCTTATGAGCTCACAGTCAATTGATCTATATGCTGATCTAATTGTTTAAATGCAATGCTTCTTATATTTCAATAAATGTTCACTACTCGTTTATCTTTATTTTACTTCTTTTTCTTTCATATTTTTAAAATTTTAGCTGCGCTCCTGTATAGGCTCCAGGGATTTATCTTGAGAGCTTACAATAAAGACAACAAAGAAGTATTTAACTACACAGACACTGACCCAATTCCTCGTCAAGTGTACACGATACAACTAGATAAACCGCTGTCAGATGTAGCCAGGGTTAATGTTGAAGCTACTAAAAAAGACGTTATTGTCGGAAATAAAATTTTAACGATATCTGAGCTTCAGGTCTTTGGAGGTACGTATACTGCATGAGTGTGTGACTCTATTGTTGTTTACATGTTTGAAATAAACAACGATACTGTATTTGGAAGTTGACCTTCATGTTAGACCGGTACTGTATAAGAAATGCATACATCATAATGTTATATCTCTGTTTAGTTTGATAGGGTGGGTCTGTTAGTAAGTATACATTGACTATGTGCATCCACGTCTCTCCTTCGGATTAAAGAGATGGGAGTCAGGATGGAGAGACCAGAAACGAGAGGCTTAGTGGGTGTTTAGAAGATGATTTATCATCCAAAACAGAGCTGAAGTCGTCACTGACCACCAACGGACATGTTCTGAGTACAATAATGATAACCAGAAATAAACTTAATAACATAACAACAAACCACGCTATGTGATCAGCGAGCCAAAAGGTTAATAAACCTGTTGCAACTATTGCTACATATAAAATTAAAAAAATGTAATACATCATTATATGGTTCTCGTTTTCTGTGACCGCTGGTCCAGAGGCTTCTCCTCTCAACCCTGCTCATCTCCCCTTTACTTCTTTCCTTCCTCATTTGCCTTTCAGAGTCGAGGGGGAATATAATTTTCTGTCTTTTGCTCTTATGTTTACCTCTGCTGCTGTTGTTTCCTAGTGTTTCCAGTATTCCGTAGATCCAACTTTTTTCGTGGTCGGCCTTTGGGTTTTGTGTCTGGCAACATTTATTGAAGGCTCGCCGTGTTGTGTTTTGATCTTTCTGCCTTATCACGTGGCCAAACCATTTTATCTGTTGTTTCTTTATATATTCAACTCCTCTTTATTGCGACCCATATGTTTGTCAACTCTGGCTACCCACTAGTTATCCACTAACACGCTGCAATAACACGGAGCACCAGTTGTATCAGATTTATTGCAATGATAGCTGACCTCTAATAATGAAGGGAAAATACAAGGTAAAAGAGGCAGAGGCAGACCAAGACTAACATGGACGAGTAACATCAAAAGATGGACAAGCCAATCTATGACAGCCTGCACCATCGAAGTAAGAAACAGAGTGGGATGGCGATCCATGGTAGCCAACCTTCGCTGCGGAGATGGCACCCGATGATGATGAAGCTGGCCTTATTTGCCATTGGGTAATGAGCAAATGCAACATTTATCATGATCAACTAACAAATCTGATGCGCTGGGGTTCCCTTGTAATCCCTACATCCAGCCGATGAATCATCTGCCTGACGTTAACTAATTCATTTGTGTCATTACTCGTCTAATTCGTATTTTCAAGTATCTACTAGTGAAAACTACGATGCATTGTAGATAGAAGATTGTGGAGGGACATGATCACCTACGCCAACCGGTATGGCACATGATGATGATGATGACTAGTGAAAATCTCAAGGATCAGAAGTTTAATTTTTTTTTAATCTGTTGTTAAGGCAACGGGTTTTGATTACTTCTGGTAGAATTGTTGTGAAAACAAATTTGTTGAAGATTTCATTGATAAAGCCAGAAAGATTGCATTTTTTCACAAGATGGTTGACATTAAGCTATTTATTTCAAACAATTTTATAATTGATTCATATTTTTATTACTAATAATAGCGGGAACCTTTTAATTGTTATATTCGATATATGTGTTATAATAGTGTCTGACTGACTGTCTGTATGATGATGCTTAGTATCGCCAAGGAAAGCTTTACTACTCAATTTACTGTGCTGAAATATCAAAAGGTGATGAAGATTATAGGAAATCATGGTTTAGGAAAAAGAAATGACAGAGGAGAAAGATTAATACAATTCTATGAAGAAAACAGGCTGATAATATGTAACACCTACTTTGAGCAAGAGAAAAGGAAACTATACACATGGAAAAGCCCTGGAGATAGGAAGAGGAATCAAATAGATTACATAATGATAAAAGAAAGGTTCCGTAACAGCGTAAAGAAAGCCAAAACCTACCCAGGAGCAGATATTAATTCTGATCACAATCCTGTAATGATTAAAATGAAAATCAAACTAAAGAGAAACAAGCAAAAATCTGATTCATCAACAAACCCACTCGACATAACAGCTTTAAATCAAAAAGATATTAAAGATACCTATACAATACAAGTAAAGAACACATACCAGAAGCTGCTAGAGGAAGGAATTGAATAATACAGAAGAGAAAATCCTGATGAAAAAGTAACAACCAAATGGCAATGCATAAAGAAAAGCATACAAAAAGCCTGCGACACCTTACCCAAAAGAGAAAAGAACAAAAAACAAAAATGGATAACTAACACCATCTTAGAAAAAATGGAAGAAAGGAGACAAGCGAAGAACACTGCCCAATACAATAAAATAGATAATGAGATACGCAAAATGTGCAAAAAGGCAAAAGAAGACTGGCTCAGCCAAAAATGTATCGAAATAGAAACTATGGAAAGCAAACAAGACCTAAGAGGAATGCACACAGAAATAAAGAGAATGACTAATAAAAATAAAAAAGCCACAGAAGGTGGATGCATTGCAGACAAAAAAGGAAAAATGCTAACAGACAATAAGGATGTCATAGATAGATGGCAGGAATATATAACAGAACTATTTCATGATCAAAGGGACAAGAAACCAGTTATAAAATGTACATCAGGCTATAAAATCTTAAAATCTGAGGTGGAAAAAGCTATAAAAACAATGAAAAGGGGAAAAGCAGCAGGACCTGAAAGCATACAGATAGAGATGATACAGGCACTTGAAGATTTTGGCATTGAAGTGATTACAGACATATGCAACGACATATACCACACAGGATACATACCAAATGAACTAAAAACATCAACTTTCATTGCATTGCCTAAAAAGAATGGTGCAGTTGAATGCAGTGACTTTAGAACAATAAGCCTAATGAGCCATGTTACAAAAATCTTGCTAAAAGTTATACAAGGAAGGATTCAGAATAAAATCAATACTGAATTAGATGAGCAGCAATTTGGATTTAGGAAAAATAGCGGGACAAAAGAAGCCATATTCTGCATGAGAACATTAATCGAAAAATACACAGAAGTAAACAAACCAATATATGCCTGCTTCATAGACTACACCAAAGCTTTTGATAGAGTACACCACAAACAACTTATAGAATGCCTAAAAGAGATACATCTAGATGACATGGATATACGACTAATATGCAATCTATACTGGGAGCAAACAGCAATAATAAAATATAACAAAGAGTTCTCTACACCCATTGATATAAAAAGAGGAGTAAGACAAGGATGCATCCTATCACCAAGCTTGTTCAATCTATACACTGAGCAAATCTTTAAAAACATCATAGAGATGCCAGGCCTACAAATTAATGGAAAGATAATCAATAACCTAAGATATGCTGACGATACTGTACTACTAGCAGAAAATCCTAAAGACCTACAACAATTACTTAATGAAATAAACATGACAAACAAAAAATATGGACTAGATATGAATATCAAAAAGACTAAAACTATGATCATAAACAAAGAAAATACTCAAAACCCACAAGTGGATATCAAAATTGAAGGAATAGACCTTGAGACAGTTCAGAACTATAACTACCTTGGACATACTATAACCAGTGATGGAAAATGTACAACTGAAATAAACAAAAGAATAGGAATGGCAAAAAGTAATTTTAATGTCATGAAGGACATACTAACATCAAAACAAATAACACCAGAGCTAAAACTAAGAATAGCAAAATGTTACATCTTCTCAATATTCCTATATGGTGCTGAAACATGGACATTAGACAAGAAAACAGAACAGAGAATTGAAGCCTTTGAAATGTGGATATATAGAAGAATAGGTAGAATTGGATGGAAGGAAAAGAAAACAAATGACAAAGTCTTAAAACAACTAAAAATGAAAAGAGAACTTCTGAACACAATTAGAACAAGACAAATGCGATTCTTAGGCCATGTTAAAAGACACAACAGCCTACTGAAAGTGATCCTGGAGGGGAAAATACAAGGTAAAAGAGGCAGAGGCAGACCAAGATTAACATGGACGAGTAACATCAAAAGATGGACAAATCAACCGATGACAACCTGCACCATCAAAGCAAGAGATAGAGCAAAATGGCGCTCCATGGTAGCCAACATTCGTTGCGGAGATGGCACTCAATGATGATGATGATGATGAAGATAATGTGCAATCCATTTTTGACAATAGAAACACAAAAAAGAGTTCTTACATGTTATGTAGAACCAGTCTTAACATATGGATGAGAATCATGGACAATAGGACAACAAAGAGGAAAATCACTGGAGGCTGTAGTGTATAAATGTGGTTTTACAGAAGAATGTTGAGAATTTCATGGACAGCTAAGAAGAGTAATGAAAACATTCTGAAAGAAGCCAAAGCAAAAAGAGAACTAATTTCCAAAATTAGGAACAAACAATCATCATTTTTTGGTCATGTAATGAGAAGGGAACAGTAGGAATATATTGTGACAACTGATAAAATTGAGGGACAAAGAAATAGAGGGAAGCAAAGAGGAAAATACCGGACAGATTAAGAGAATGGCGTGGTAGAAGGTAAACAAAAGAAATGATAAATAACTGTCAAGATCGAAAGTTATGGAGAGACACGATCACCTATGTCAGCAGGCATGGTGCTTGATAATGATCATGATGTACTTTACTTTACAAGAAAAAAATAGTTTTATTTTGAAGACATCGGCTCTTTGGCGATAAAAATACCATAATTTTTTTTTAAATTACATGGACCGGACCATGTCATGTATTAAAATATGAACATAAAATGTAGATTTAATCTTCTTTCCTTCCTAATGTGCTTTTCAACATCGAGGGGAGATATAATTTGCTGTTTGTTGCTCTTCTGTGGTCTCTGCTGCTTTTATGTTTTCTAGGCTTAGTGCTTCAAATATTCCATCAATCCATCTCTTTTGTGCTCGTTTCTTTTTTCTGGTGTTCTTGCATTCTTCATTGAAGGCTCATTGTGTTGTTTTTTTATCTATAAATGTCTTATCATGTGATCCAACCATTTTATCTGTTGTTTCTTTATATAATTCTATGGCGGGAATTATTCCTAGCTTTTTTCTCAGTTCTTAATTTCTGATCTTATCTTTCAGGGCGTCTCCTGTCATTCGTCTAACACATTTCATATCGGTAGTGGTTATTTTTCTTAATGTTTTTGTATCTAGGATGAAGGCCTGACATTGGTAGCACAACATTATCATAAAGATTTGGTAAAATCCTATCTTAGACTATTTCTGCTCAGAGTAATGTCCCTTTAATCATTATTTACTCATTCTCTAATCAGTCAATAGGAGACCCCTGGGTTAAGGTTAAGTTAGGAATACCCTAAACCTTGTTGAAAAAATAGAATTAATCCACACAAGCTAGAAGTAGTTTTGCATAAGATAGGTCAATCAGGGGAGATCACTCGCATATCAGAATGATGCTAAATTAGGACTTTATTGAAGATTGCATTGTAGAGTGTCCGTTTCACCTCTAGAGTTATTTCATTGTTGGACAATAGTGGTGATAGCTGTCAAATGATTTTGTAAGCAGTAATGAATCTTGAGTCTATCTCTGCTGCTAGTGAATTGCCATTTATCACTAGACTTCCCAGATATATAAATTCCTCTACTTGCTTTAGTTGTTTTGCCATCCATCGTTATGTTGATGTTTTGTTTTTCTTTTGTGATATTCATGGCTTCTGTTTTGTTGATGTTGAGCTTTATGTTGTACTAATTGTCTGTGCTGTTCCTTTAAAGTGTTCCTTTATATCTTCTAATTTTTAATGTAAAATCCCCTGGTTGTCTGTAAATAGATGCTCGTTATCTAGGTTTATTGGAGTAACATTCCCTTGAAATTTATTCACATGTTCTCTAATCTGTCACATTAGAAGACCACTGAGTTAGGTTTAGGGTTAGGGTTCCCCAATACAGTCCTAGATTAGCATTTTTACATCTTTTCTGTCAGAGTAACATCCCTTTCATTTTATTCGGTTCTTCTCTCATCTGTCATTAGAAGACCCCTGGGTTAGGGTTGGAAATACCCCAAAAATAAACCTCATCCTAAACCCAACCCTAAACCTTATTAAAAAATAAAATTAAATGGACAAAAACTTGAATCAATTTATACAGTAAAATACATCTAGTCAATCAGGGGAGATCACTTGTTTAGTGGAAATGATGTAACAATGCCAAACTAGGACTTTACGGTTACCTTAACCCAAACTTTGTTGAAACAATAAAATTAAAAGCACAGAACTAGATGCATTTAAAAGAATCAAATATATGCAGTCAAACAGGAGAGATCACTCATTTAACATAAATAATTTATGACACTAAACTTATAAATTACACATTTTTTATAGTATCTTGAGAGTCAGCTTACCTCTCTAGGTGGGTCATATAGCTATATAAGCTCCTTTCCATTATTATTTTTTCATTATCTAATTCAGGTTTTAAATGCATTTTTTTACAATAATGCAGAACATTATTAATTTTGTACAAATAAATTTCATATTTAATTTACCACATAAACCTAAGTAGATTGACTTGGGAATTCAGTTGTAATGAAAACGTTTAATGTGTGGTCCAGACACTATTATAAGGAAGCACTGTATGGATTAGGGAAATAATATTCTAATTTTGTTGTTGCTGTGTGTAACCCTAAGCCATCCATTGTATGTTTCTCTTCAGATTTTGTGTGTCCAGTTGGTAAAAAATGTACTCATGGATGCTCACCTGGTTCGACTCTAGAAAGATGCCAGCAAAAGAACATAAGTACAATTAATAAAGCTTCATGTAGATTTGGTTAAAGATTGTCTTGTCTGTAATGTTGTTGGCTAATAAAGGCAGGTCTCATGCGTTGATCTAATAAATGAACAGCTTTCAGTTTTTTTTTTGTTTGTTTCCTTTCTTTCCAAATCAACATTGCAGTTTATTCAACTTTATACATTCTTAAGTTGTTCTCTATACTCTTTTGCCTGCAGAGTGTAAGAAAATAAAATTTTTTTTCTTTCTGGCTCTTGTTAGTTCTCTTAGCTCAATAGTGCACAAAGTTGTGTCTTTGTATTTAATTTATTTTGGGATTTTTGTCTACTACTACTGTTGCTTCTGGAATATGCTTGTTGTTGATGTTTTTTGAGTTTGCTGGTAACATGCTACATACATAATCTATTTAACTTTCTATCTATCTATCTATTGACCTTTCGAGCCGTAACCGGCCCATAGGGCGTAGACCAAGATACACCTTCTCCTATATGAATTTTTGTTCTAGCAGTTTTCTTTTAAAGATATTTTATCAAATCTCGCCATCTGTCTCTGTTCTGTGCAAGCAGTTCTATCTCATTGAGGGAGCCGATTCCTGCTGCTCTTGCCTCTCTCATCAATGTTCTTCTCAGTGTCTCCCTGGGTCTTCCTCTTTTTCTTTTACCTGTTGTTTCCCATATGAGGGCTTGCTTTGCTATTCGATTTATTTAACTTTACCCTGCTGTTATATTTCCCAGTGTTTCTAATATTCCATCAATCCATCTTTTTCCATGGTGTTTAGTATTTTCTTAGCCTATGCCTAATATTCATTGTGTCTTATTTCATTGTTTTGTCTTATTAAATGGCAGAGCATTTTTCTGTTGTTTCTTTATATGTTCAATGTAGCAATTATTCCTAATTTTTTTCACAGTTCTTCATTTGTGATCTTTTCACTCAGGCTATTTCTTGTGGCTAATACAATTTTAATTCACCAGTAATTATTTTTCTGATTGCTCTCATCACCAATCTACCAGACCTAAAGTCCAGGTCTGGTATTGATTGTTGTACAAAATTCAACTAATTGTTAAATCACAGATTTAAAAAAAAATAAATGAAAGGAATAGACTATCCATAATGGTAATATATTAAGAGAATTAGAAAATTGTAATGTATAGAGATATACCATTTTATTCCCACCAGCGGTCCTAATCTTATTTTGTTTTAAAAATTAATGGAAAATATCTCTTAAAGTCTAGTAATAACATTCACTTTCCTACATCTAATGAGTATCAATTTTTTAATGACTTTATTCTCAAATTGATTATTTAATGAACTGTTCCTGTTATCAGTTAGTTGTTTTTATTTGTATTTTATATCTATTCACTTCAGTGACATGAAATCAAAGTTGTTGTTTGCTTTCATTAGATATTTTCACTTTAATGGCACCAACAAACAAAGACAAAACATTTGAAAATACTACAACAAGTAAAGATGTTATAGAGAAGGTAACAACTTTTGCTTCAAAAAGATGGGGAGGATGGAGAGATGAAATTTGTGGTTTTTGTGTAGAAAGAGTACCAGCTGTACTGGGTGAAAAAAGGGTTCAATTTAAAGTGTAAAATACTCTGTTTCCAAGCAATGGGTATACACTTTACCATTACAGAAATGGTACATAATTACACATATGCTACATCATTATATATATACTGCATTATTACATATATGCTACAGTATCACATACATACTACATAATCACATACATGCTGCATCATCATAGACATCAATAAATATAGAAGATCATTGGAAACAGGTAAAGGATATATGGAAAGAGACATGCGAAGAAATGCCTGGGAAAAAAGAGAACGCCAGAATACAGCATAGATGACAGCAGAGACCCTGGATAAAATTAAAGAAAGAAAGAACAAGAAAGCAGACATAAATAAAAGCAAAACGAAAAGTAATAAAGCCAAGGACACAGGAAGCTTGCACAGAGTTGAACAAAGAAGTGAGAAGATGCATTAAAAGGGATAAGAGGAAATATATAGATGAACTAGCTAAAGAGGCAGAGGAAGTAACAAATAAAGGGAATATGAAAGAACTGTACAACAGCACAAAGAAATTAAGTGGAAAATACAAACAGATCAATGCCTTTATTAAAGAAGAGAAAGGAAATCTGCTTAGTAATATAAGGGAACAAATGGAGAGATGGAAAGAGCACTTGAAGAACTTTTGAACAGACCAGCTCAAATAATCCTCCAGATATACTACCAGCAGAAGAAGAGCTCACGTTAACTGTGGAAAACTAAGCAAAGAAGAAATAATGAAAGCCATCAAGTTATTAAAAACTGGTAAAGCCAAATACCAGATGAAATTCCTTCGGAAGCCATCAATGCAGATATTAACACCTCCACAAAGATGTTGCATAATCTATTAGATAAAATTTGGGAGAGGGAAGAAATATCTAAAGACTGGAAAGAAGGTTATATGATCAAACTACCAAAGAAAGTAAGTTTATAGGAGTGCACAAATTATAGGGGAATTATGCTACTATCAATGCCAGGAAAAATATTAAGCAGAATCATTCTGGAGAGACTAAAAGAGGCCATAGAGAAACATTTGAGAGATGAACAAGCAGGTTTTAGGAGGAACAGATCATGCGCTGATCAAATAACTACTCTACGTATAATAGTTAAACAAAGTTTAGAACTACAATCCCCACTTTATATTGAATTCATTCATAGTTTATGAAAAGGCATTTGATAGTTTAGACAGAAGAATGCTTTGGAAGTTGCTGTGTCATTACAGAATCCCAATAAAGTTTATTAACCTGATAAAAACAATGTGTGAAGGAAGGAAATGTAGTGTGGTGCATGAAGGGCAGCTTACAGAAGCATTTGAAATAAGAACAGGAGTAAGGCAGGGGTGCCTTCTGTTTCCATTTCTCTTTCTACTGGCCATAGATTGGATTATGAAAATAACTCAAAACAACAGAAATGGAATCCAGTGGTCACTGACCAAACAACTTGATGATTTAGACTTTGCTGATGACATATCTCTCCTATCACGCAGCCATCAACAGATGCAGGATAAAATGAGCATACTTGATGAGAGATCACAACAGCTAGGACAGAAAATTAATAGAGATAAGACCAACATTATGAGCATTAATGCAGTTGGCAATAACAAAATAAAATTAGGAGAAATACCTCTACTGGATGTACGATCTTACATTTATCTTGGCGGTGGTGTGGATAGAGAGGGAGGAATAGAGGGTGATGCCAGGATGGGGATATCAAGGGTGAGAGGAGCTTTTGTTGCACTGGGAGACATATGGAGGTCCAAAGAACTTAAGTTAAATACAAAAATAAAAATTTCCAACTCCAATGTTGGGTCAGTCCTATTGAATGGCTGTGGAACATAGAGAGCAACAATGTTGTCAATCATGAGGATACATGCCTTCATTGATGGATGCTTGTGCAGAGTGGGAGGATGGAGATGGCAGGATGGAATCGCTGGCACGGAATTGTGGAAATGTGACAGTCAAATAGCGCTGGATGGGACACACGCTACAGAGGCCAATTGAGAGTATTACACGGAGAGCCCTTTTTTGAAATCCCCGGGGGAGGGGGCAGAGAGGAAGACCAGGGAATTCTTGGAGAGGATAGATAAAAGCAGAGATGGGGATGGTGGGGAAGACATGGAATGATCTTGAAAGAATGGCAAGAAACAGAATGGCTTGGAAAGTGGTTGTTAAAGAGCTATGCTCCACAGGGAGCTGAAAGGTAGAAGAAGAATAATCATAGACGGGCTAATCATCACAGACATGCTAATCGTCATATATATTACTACATGATCATCATCAACAAACTTATCACATACATGCTACATCATCACATAGATTCTACATCACCACAGACTTGCTACATCACTACAGATATGCTACATATCATAACATATATGCTACATCATCACATGCATGCTACATATCATCACAGACATGTTACATAATCACATACATGCTACATCATGGCATACATGCTACATCATTATCACAGACAAAACAAGCAAAATTATTATAGACATGCTAGTATCATCATAAGGATGCCACTTCATCGTCACAGACAAACTAAATAATCACAGTACATGCTACATTACAACATATATGCTAGATCACTTCAGACATGCTACATCATTATATACATGCTACATATCATCACAAACATGCTACATGATAACAGACATGCTGCATCACAACAGACATGCTACATCATCACAGAAATGCTACATCATCACAGACATGCTATATACCCACTCATTTTATATCATCATAGTCATGCTACATTACAAAATATATGGCATGTTACCATGAACATACTACATCATCACATATTTGTTATATCACCACATACATGTTGCATCATCTACAACATGCTACATCATCACACACATGCTACATTGACTCATACATGCTACATCACAACAGATAAACAACATTAACCCATATATGCTATATCACCACATACATTCTACATCACCACAAGCATGCTATATCATCACATACATTTTTCATCATCACAGAAATGCTTCATCACTACAGGCATTCAAAATCATCACATACATGCTTCATCACCACAGACATGCTACATTATCACAGATATGTTACATTACCACAGATATGCTACATCATCACAAACATGCTTCATCACCACAGACATACTATATCATCATATACATGCTACATCACCACAGACATGCTACATAATAACAGACATGCTACATCATCACAGACATGCTACTTTACCACAGACATGCAGCTTCACAGACATGCTATATCATCATATACATTCTTCATTATCACATACATGCTACATTACCACAGACATGCTACAAAACCACAGACATTTTGCATCACCACTGACATGATACATTGTCACATACATGCTACATCATCATCGAGTGCCGTCTCCGCAACGAAGGTTGGCTACCATGGATCACCATTCCACTATATTTCTTGCTTTGATGGTGCAGGTTGTCATAGAATGACTTGCCCATCTTTTGATGTTACTCGTCCATCATTTTTAATGGTATAATCCTATCATTATATGTCCAGTGGGTATTTATATATTTTTGTAGCTCTTGTTTTATTAACATCATCACACAAATCTTATTTTTTTATAAACTTAATAACATAAAATCAAACCATGCTATGTGATCTGCGAGCTAAAAGGTTAATAAACCTATTACAACTATTCATACATATTTTTGTTCATTTTAATACATCTTTTTGAGATATTCTGACACCTAATAAAGACATAATAGAACCATGCTTAGACTGACAAAGTGATGTATGAATACATTTGTCTATTTCTAAATCATTACTGCACCAAATAAAGACAGTTTGCGAACATATTGTGAGAGGCTGTGCAACTGTCAACAAAAATATAACAGTTGTGGCTAGTCTGTTTGCTAAATTCACAAGCAGTATTTGGAGTTAAAACTGGGGGTTTGTCCCAATACTCAAGCGCACTCACTCACATAGAACATGGTAAACAACTCTCATCATAAACAAAGATAATACTGAAATTCTACAAGTAGATATCAAAGTTGAAGAAATAGATCTGAAGACAGTTCAGAGCTACAACTACCTTGGACATACTAAAACCAGTGATCAAAAATGTAAAACTGAAATAAACAAAAGAATAGGAATGGCAAAAAGTAATTTTAATGCCATGAAAAATATACTAACATCAAAATAAATAACACCAGGGCTAAAACTAAGAATAGAAAAATATTATATCTTCATAACACTCCTGTATTGTGTAGAAACATGGACATTAGACAAGAAAACAGAACAGAAAATTGAAGCTTTCAAAATATGGTTTATAGAAGAATACGAAGACTTGGATAGAAAGAAAAAAACCAACTGCAAAGACTTAAAACAACTAAATATGAAAGAGAACTTCTCAACACAATTCAAACAAAACAACTTAAATTTGTTGGTGCAGGTTAAAAGACACAGCAGCCTATTAAAAGTCATCTTGGAAGAGAAAATAAAAGGTAAAAGAGGCAGAGGCAGACCAAGACTAACGTGAACGAGTAATATCAAAAGACGGACAAGTCAGCCTATGACAACTTGTACCATCAAAGCAGAGACATAGCAGAATGGTGCTCCATGGTAGCCGACCTTCAATGCGGAGATGGAACTCAGTGATGATGATGCTGAACACCTCTATCTCTATTTAGCTTTTAAAATACACACACTCAAACACACACGCTCATGTCATTAACAATTACCTATTTCCAGAATACAGTACATTGATTACTACATTGTTTGCTATTCCTCATTAATTTAACATCAAACTTAACTGACTCAAGTTTTACCTGTTATTTGTATGTTCAGCTTGTCCACGTGGATGGTTTGGCCCAAGTTGTCATTTGATGTGTCATTGTATGGATGGCACATGTGACAGAGATGATGGTAGCTGTGTTGAAGGTGACATTTGTCAGCGAGGATGGTTTGGACCAGCTTGTCAATATTGTAAGTTTCCTGAATGCTTTGTCAGCAAAAACTCTCACTTCTCAAAACATTTATCTAGAACATGTCCAATAATAGTACAATAATAATTCAATAAATAAGAACTTAACTGTACATCACACAGTTAATTGTGTAACAACTTTTGGTTACTGAAACACATTAAAAAAAATGTTAGTACCAAAATTACTACACATAGAAAAAACATAAATTATATCTACACATAGAAGAATAAAAATTGTGTCTATACATGAAACAAAAAAAATTACATCTACACTTGAAAAAAGAAATAGAAATTACATCTACACATAGAGAAAACAACAAATTACATCTACACATGGAAAAAACAACAAATTACATCTACACATAGAGAAAACAACAAATTACATCTACACATGGAAAAAACCAAAAATTACGTCTACATGTAGAGATCCAACAAGTAAACAACCAATATATGCCTGCTTTATAGACTACACCAAAGCTTTCGATAGAATACACCATAACCAACTTATAGACTGCCTAAAGGATATAAATCTAGACGACGCAGACATACAACTAATATGTAATTTGTACTGGGAGCAAACAGCAATAATAAGATATGACAAGGAGAACTCTACACCCATGGACATAAAAAGAGGAGTAAGACAAGGATGCATCCTATCACCAAGCTTGTTCAATCTATACACTGAGCAAATCTTTAAAAACATCTCAGAGATACCAGGCCTAAACATTAATGGAAAGATAATCAATAACCTGAGATATGCTGATGATACTGTTCTACTAGCAGAAAATCTTAATGACCTACACCAATTGCTTAATGTGATAAACATAACAAGCAAAAAATATGGACTAGAAATGAATATCAAAAAGACTAAAACTATGATCATAAACAAAGAAAATTATCAAGACCTACAATTAAATATCACAGTTGAGGGAATACATCTGGAGACAGTCCAGAGTTACAACTACATGGGACATACTATAACCAATGATGGAAAATTCTAAACTAAAATAAACAAAAGAATAGGTATGGCAAAAAGTAATTTTAATGCCATGAAAAATATACTATAGTCCGTTCAGATTCATTTGCCTAGACATTAATTTATTTTTTTCAAAAACTTATTGTTCATTTGCATTGATCTTTTGAAGTTAGGTTTAGAATACTAATGTCGCTATAAAAATATTTTTTTATCAAAGAAATGTGATCCAGTTTCAAAGATGCCTTATTTAACCTATATAAAAAAAAAGTTAATCGATATTATAAACACCGGCGGGATTATGTAGATGCTTACATCTCACAGCTGATTCTTTAACATATAGGCATGACCTTCACGGCTGAATGCGCACCGTCCTAAAATAGTTATGTTTCCACTATAAATTTTTATAAAGAAATGTTACATATGAAATTTCCCGTTTAGCACAAAATGACATTTTAGCCGAAACCGGAAATTATGTGACGTCAAAATCACGGCCGTAGACTCGAGTTCGAGTCATAATTCAGAGGCAAATCTCAATATTTACAGAAAGGAGGCGGCACTATCCATATTATCTTCTGCAAGTCTATGTGAGAATGAATATAAAGGCAAAATATTTTACTGAGCATAACATTGCTATAAAGATTTATCAATACTTCTGCAGAGAGCGTAAAAAGGGACATCTTTATTGTTCTTTATCAAACCCTGAGAAGAGAACAATGCATATTTTAGGTTTGTGTAAACGTTCATTTGATCGAATAGTTAAAGGAAGCGGATATTTATTGCCAACAAATGCAAGAAAGCAAGGAAGGAAAGAAACGTTAGACAGTTTTGATAAGGACCTAGTAAAAAGAGAAATCTGTTGAATGTTTGATATAAACGAAGAAGTGACACTTAGAAAGTTGAAGCTTTGGCTGAAAACGACATTGAAATATCAAAAATTTCATTATGGAAAATATTAAGAAGTGCAGGCTTCACCTTTAGAAAGTATGCTGGTGGAAAAAACATTATTTGTGAGAAGCCACATCTAGTAGCTCTTAGAAGCAAGTATTTACGTGAAGTGAAGGAAATGCGCGAAAATGATTATGATATTGTTTATTTAGATGAAACTTGGATCAACACTTATCATACAAATGAAAAGGAATGGCAGTTAGCAGATGGAAGTATTAAAAGATCAGTACCAAGCAGTAAAGGGCAACGTTTGATAGTTGCACATGCAGGTAGCAGACATAATGGGTTGTTGCAGAATGCTCATCTCGTTTTCATTTCAAAATCCATAGACAATAAAGACTACCACTCCGAAATGAATGGGCACATATTTAAAGACTGGATCGAGAAAAGTATCCTTCCAATATTAGATCGACCTTCTTGTCTGATAATGGACAATGCTTCATACCATAACGTAGTTAACGTAGAAGATAGAATCCCAACATCATCAAGTACAAAAGATGCAATCAAAACGTGGCTCATAAAAGAACACATACAAGTTAACGACAGCTACTTGAAACCCGAATTGCTTAGCCTTGTAAAACAGACACAACGTACAAAGATATTTAAAATAGACAAGTTAATTCAAGAACATGGCCATAGATGTTTGAGACTACCTCCATATCATGCACACTTAAATCCTATAGAACTAGTTTGGGCAAAAGTTAAAGGACACGTAGCATATACAATTAAAACTTTCAAATTATGCGATGTTGAGACACTTACAAAACAGGCTCTATCAAATATAAATAAAGACTACTGGGTAAAATGTGAGGATCATGTGTTACGACAAGAAGAGGAATATTGGAAAAAGGATGGTTTGTTGTTTGTTCAGCCGAAAGCAGTAATCGACCTATTTGACTCGTCTGATTCTGAATGATCATTACTCTGATTAAGTCTACAGATAAATAGTTTGATTTGCAAAATTTCCTAGTTGATTTGTTAAACAGTTTATTGTTCAAGACCACCCAAGCAATCAAAAATATGTTATAAGCAAACCAACAACCATTACTTTGAATGGAAGCCTGCTTGAGTCAGTACAGAAGTTCAGCTATCTTGGATCCACTATTACAGCCACACTTTCCTTAGATGAGGAAATAAATGTACGTATTTGAAAGGCAGCGACAACATTTGGGAAACTCACACCAAGAGCATGGAACTATATCAAATTGACTCTACGAACAAAAGTTCTATATATAATTTAAAATTTGTATACTTGCCACCAAGTACAATTTTATGGACACGCCTATGGGTCATCGTTGCACTAGATTACTGTAAAACATTTTGATTAGGGTCAAAATAATAGTTACATGGGCAAAGATCAAAGGAATTCGCCGCTTTAAGAAAACCGTTATAGCTAGACATCGAGTAACACATATGTTCTCGTGACATGGACATTTTAACACCGTATGCCAAAAATCATGTGAAATCATCAAGAACTTTTTGAATTATAAATCATAACATCTCGGCAAACGAATCTGAACGGACTATAACAACAAAACAAATATCAGCAGGGCTGAAACTAAGAATGGCAAAATGTTACATGTTCTCAATATTCCTGTATGGTGCAGAAACATGGACATTAGACAAGAAAACAGAACAGAAAATTGAAGCCTTTGAAATGTGGATTTATAGAAGAATAGGTAGCATTGGATGGAAACAAAAGATAACAAACGATAAAGTTTTAAAACAACTGAAAATAAAAAGAGAACTACTAAATACAATTAACAAGACAAATGAAATTTTTGGGGCATGTTAAAAGACACAACAGCCTACTAAAATTAATACTGGAAGGAAAAATACAAGGTAAAAGAGGCAGAGGCAGACCAAGACTAACATGGAGGAGTAAGATCAAAAGATAGACAAGTCAATCTATGACAGCCTGCACCATCAAAGCAAGAAACAGAGTAGAATGGCGATCCATGGTAGCCAACCTTTGTTGCGGAGAAGGCACACAATGAATGAAAACATGTAGAGAAAACAAATATGACATCCATACATGATGAGAACGAAAATTACATCTATACATAGAGAGAACAATAATTACATCTATACATAGAGAGAACAACAAATTACATCTATACATGGAGAGAACAATAATTACATCTATACATAGAGAGAACAATAATTACATCTACACATAGAGAGAACAATAATTACATCTATACATAGAGAGAACAATAATTACATCTATACATAGAGAGAACAATAATTACATCTATACATAGAGAGAACAATAATTACATCTACACATAGAGAGAACAACAAATTACATCTAAACATGGAGAAAACAACAAATTACATCTACATGTAGAGAAAACAAATATGACATCCATACATGATGAAAATGAAAATTACATCTATACATAGAGAGAACAATAATTACATCTATACATAGAGAGAACAATAATTACATCGATACATAGAGAAAACAATAATTACATCTACACAAGTTATGGGATTATATCATATTTTTTCAAATTCTAGTGGCAGAAGCTAAACAAATTCCACATTTTAAATTTTGGTTAAGAAAAGAAAATTATTTTTCCTCTCAGCGCTTCACAGCACATTTGATTAGATGAGTCAATCTGATGGCCCTGCACATTTTTTTTTAACAGAGGCAGGGATAATATGATTATTTTATTATTCCTTGTCTTTGAACCAGCAAATCCAAAACGTGTCAGTTCTCTTTACTGTGATAATGAACCCACAAATCAATGCTTCAAGAATTATTGTCTTATGTAAAGGATCCAATAAATCAATACTTCAGCAATTGTTTGCATAAGTTAATGATCCAATAAATACAAATTTCATTTGTTCTCATTAGTACTAATAAATTAATATTTCAACATTTATCAAAGAACAAACATTGTTTCAACACAATTTTTTTTCCCTTCCCAAAAAACCAATAAATCATTGCTTCAACAATTGTTTTTTTATACTAATGAACCAACAAATCTATACTCCCACCATTTTTATTTCCTTGTCAACAAACCAACCAACAATTCAATGCTTCAACAATTTACTCTTTTTTGCTAGCAAGCCAACAAAAAATAAATAAATAAATTTATGGCCATAAATCCTTGGAGCCTCTTTCAGAGAAATAAAATGTTTAGTTTACTTTGGTTTTTGTCATCAAACTTAGCAGAGTTTCCATGTCTTTCACTTACTATTAATTTCCTTCATTCCAAGATTCCCTTTACCTACCTCTCTTTGTCTTTTTCCACTCCACTGTACACTTTCACTCCCATGTGATAGACATTGACATTCTTGAAGCACTGATCCATCCAGTTAGACATTGACATTCTTGAAGCACTGATCCATCCAGTTAGACATTGACATTCTTGAAGCACTGATCCATCCAGTTAGACATTGACATTCTTGAAGCACTGATCCATCCAGTTAGACATTGACATTCTTGAAGCACTGATCCATCCAGTTAGACATTGACATTCTTGAAGCACTGATCCATCCAGTTAGACATTGACATTCTCGAAGCACTGATCCATCCAGTTCAAGTTCCTGATTACCATCATCAAAACTATGTGGTCAGCTTTTAATCTCCTTTTTTATGTTTATTTTTTTAATCATATGCGTTGTTTTAATTTATTTAAGGCTTCTATAAACTACAAATATTACTAAGAATCATCATGAGATGTATAAGGAATAAAATATAATCAGAAATAAGTGAGGAACAATGTGGATTTGTGTAAAGAAATGGCACCAATAATGTTATATACATCTTAAGAGCATTGATAGAAAGATCTATAGAGGTAAAGAAAAATCTATGTATGTGCTTTATAGACTACATAAAAACATTTGACAAAGTAAAGCATGTGGAAATAATAAATATGCTGGAGAAATTAAACATTGATGGTAACAATCTGCGATTCATAAAAAAACATGTACTGGCAACAAACAGCAGCTATACAAATTAATAACCAAACAGGACAATTTCAATATATAAAACAAGAAGTCAGACAAGGCTGTGTTCTGTGGCCGGATTTGTTTTCACTTTACAGCGAACATATTATGAGATCAATAGTAGACAAAAAAGGAACTGAAGTCAACGGTCACAACATAAATAATTTGCAATATGTGGATGACACAGTCTTAATAGCAGAGACAGAGAATGAATTACAAGAAATTATAGACATAATAGTAAAAGAAAGCAGCAAGAAAGATCTCAGTCTGAATTGTAAGAAAACAGAAGTAATGGTTATATCGAAGAAACAATTGTCACCATCATGCAGCATAAAAATAAACAGGACAAATCTGAAACAAGTGCAACGTCTGAAATACTTGAGCACAATAATAACATCAGATGGAAGATGCACCACAGAAATAAAAAGCAGAATAGCTCAGGTCAAAATAGCATTTCAGAAAATAAAAATATCTTATGCAACAAATCTATGTCAATAGAAATGAGAAAGAGAGTTCATCGGTGCTATATAGAACCAATTCTGACCTATGGAAGTGAATCATGGACAGTGGACAAACAAGTGAAAAGATGATTAGAGGCCACAGAGATGGGATTTCTCAGAAGAATGATGAAAGTTACCTGTACAGCTAAAAAGACCAATGAGGAAGTTCTCAAAGAGGCCAACACAAAAAGGGAGCTCCTAAAAAACATCAGAAAGAAACAATCAACATTTTTCGGGTACATCATGAGAAGAGGAAATTTGGAATACTTGGTTACATCTGGCAAAATAGAGGGAAAGAGAGATCACGGACGACAAAAGAAAAAAATATTGGATAGCTTGGTGTCATGGCATAGAAAACAGTCAACAACAGAACTGATATGATGCACTGTGGATAGAAGATTGTGGAAGGGCATGATCGCCTATGCCAACCGGTATGGCACATGATGATGATGATAAACTACAGTAGTGCATCATACTTAAAAAAAAAAAAAGATTGCGTGCATATGTTTGTGTGTCTCATAGAAACACATTAACATGTATAGATATGCAGCTACACATGCACACACTCACTTAGATACATATATGCACATAATCTGATCATATTGCTTATAATATGTACAAGTGATATTTATCTCCAATGTACAGCTGACCTAGTCACCAATGACACTTTTGTTCAAGGCGATAATGCACTAAAAATAGTAACTGATGGCAATGACAAGACGTGTGTTGCCAACATTACTAAACAAATCACTATGACCTGGAACAGCTCCTTTTATTTTACCTGGTTACGTGTACATGTCGATGACCCCAGTAAGTTATCATATGTACATTAGAATAATGTTGATACACGATATGGTTTAATCTTGCATACCTAATGAACATGTAACTTTTATAAATAGTTTAGTAGAATAGACTATCTAGTTTTTGTTAAAACAAATTTCCTGTTATCTTCTTCTTCTTTCCTTCCTCATTTGCCTTTCAGCGTTGAGGGGAGAAATAGTTTGCGGTCTTTTGCTCTTCTGTTTGCCTCTGCTGCTGTTATATTTCCTAGTGCTTCTAATATTCCATCGATCAATCTTTTTCGTGGTCGACCCTTGGGTCTGGTATTCTTGCAATGTTTATTGAGGACTTGTTGTGTTTTGATCTTTCTGCCATGTCACGTGGCCAAACCATTTTATCTGTGGTTTCTTTATATATTCTATGGTGGGGGCTATTCCTAGCTTTTTTCTCAGTTCCACATTTCTGATATTATCTCTCAGACTGTTTCCTGTCATTCATCTGACACATTTCATCTCCGTAGAGGTTATTTTTCTTATTGTTCTTGCATCTAATGCCCATTTTGCCTCTAGAGTTATTTCCTTGTTGGACAATAGTGGTGATAACTGTCCTATGATTTGACAAGCTTTGTTGCATCTTGATTCTATCTCTGCTGTTTGTGAATTATCGTTTGTCACTAAACTTCCTAGGTATTTTATTCCTCTACTTGTTTTAGTTGCCTGCCTTCTACACTTATGATGATGTTCTGTTTATTTTTGGCAACATTCATGACTTCTGTTTTGTTGATGTTGATTTTCATGTTGTAGTTTGTGCCTGTGCTGTTGAGTCTATTTAAGTGTTCTTGTAGGTCTTCCATCTTTTCATGTATTAGTGCCTGATCATCTGCAAATAAAAGCTTGTTGATCTCCTCTGTCTCTGATGGGTTGGCTAACTTGCATATATAGTCCATGTATGTAATAAACAGTAGGGGGATTTGTACGCACCCTTGTCTTACACCTGATCTAACTTCAAAGTGGTCTGTGTAGCCTGCTGCTATTCTGACTGTGCAGCTGCTTTTGATGTAGAGACTTTTAACTAGGTTGGTTTGATGTTGGCTTAATCTGTATGTTGTTAGTATCTCCCACAATTGTTCTCTGTTTACTCTGTCAAATGCCCTGTAATCAATGGCTAGAAAAATAGGGCTTGAGACCATCAAAAAAAGACAAAAGTAATAAAAACCATATTAGTTCAGAAGAAAAAAATATACTTGGAACGAAAAGCAGCGGAGGAAGTAGTTCACTTTTTATTTCTTGGAAGCTGCATAGATCAAAAGGAGACACAAGGAATGAAATTAGAATCAGATAGCAAAGCACAGTAATGACTTTCAGAAACCTTGATAAAATATGGAAATAAAAATTATTTACCTTAATTCTTCCCACGCTGCTAGACATTACGTAGGGCTTGTAGTGTTTTTCACCATACATCTTTATTCTTGGTGAGATATCAGATCTTATCTAATGAGTCTATGCCTGTCAACTATACTTCTCTTATAAGTGATCATTATGGTTATGGAAGACCCTGGTATCACTACAAATGAATTAAAATCCACCATATCTCAACAGCTCACACCAGTGGAATTATCCAAATTACTATCTCATCTCCCAAACAGGGAAAAAGCGCTACAGTCCCCATCATAGTAGTCTTAGTACACATTGAAAGTTATAAGGTGAATCCGCACAGAAAGTGAACACAGCCATCTGTCCACCATCATACGATATCATCATTCATAGTAAGCAATTGGAATATCAAAACACAATTCGGATGAAACACACAGCGCACAGTTTGCACAGATAACTAAACTCAGTAGCTCCAGCAGCAAGCTGGACTTAGAATATGAGGAAACTGCAATAAGAAACACTTTTCATACTGAGCCTCAATTATTTTTGCTGCCTATCTGCCATATTGACTGGTATTCCAAAGATCAAATGATCATTTTAGTGTCTCTCTCAGTCTTCCTCTTTTTCTGTATCCTAATGTTTCAGAAGAAGAACCTTGTTTTAGAATGTTCTTGTCCATCTTCTTTTTCTAATTGGGGCTATATCTCTTATCTTTATAATTAGTCTTATGTTCTTTTCAATGTACACAGAGTATTTTTCTAATCTATCTAATCTATTGACCTTTCGAGCCGTAACCGGCCCATAGGGCGTAGACCAAGATACACCTTCTCCTATATGAATTTTTGTTCTAGCAGTTTTCTTTTAAAGATATTTTATCAAATCTTGCCATCTGTCTCTGTTCTGTGCAAGCAGTTCTATCTCATTGAGGGAGCCGATTCCTGCTGCTCTTGCCTCTCTCATCAATGTTCTTCTCAGTGTCTCCCTGGGTCTTCCTCTTTTTCTTTTACCTGTTGTTTCCCATATGAGGGCTTGCTTTGCTATTCGATTATTATCTCTTCTCATCACATGTCCAACGTATGACCATCGTCTTTTCTTTATTACTGAAGATATTAGTGGTTGATTGGCGATTTCTCTAATTTCCTCGTTTGTTTTGAATTCGTTCCATTCTATACCAAGTATTTTCCTTAGACATTTATTTTCGAATGCGTTCAACTTTGTTTCTATATCTCTTGTTGTTTTCCAGCTTTCACACGCATACGTAAGGGTTGATAGTACATTTGATTTGAATAGCCTAAGTTTTGTGTTTGTGCTAATGAGTTTTGATTTCCACAACTTTTCAAGGCTTCTGAAAGACATTGCTGCTTTAGCCAGTCTGATTCTAATTTCTTTGCTCGTATCCCCTTCTCGATCAATGTGACTTCCAAGATAGATGAAGTGATCGATCTCTTCTACTGGTTTGTTTTCCATGTATATTTTGTCACTTGTTGGAATTAAACTTTTCATGACTTTAGTCTTTTCATGATTGACCTCAAGCCCAATTTTGCTGGCTATTGATGATAGTTCATTTGTGTTTTCCTGCATCGTTTTTATCTGATTGCTGATAAGAACTATGTCATCAGCAAAGTCCAGGTCCTCCAAATGGTCTCCTTGTATCCATTCGATGCCTTTATTACCAGTGCAGCATTTCTTCATTATGAAGTCCATAACAATTCCAAATAACAAGGGCGATAAAATACATCCTTGTTTAACCCCAGTTTCTATTGGGAAACATTCGCTCAGTCCTTCCTCTGTTCGAACTGCACATGTGTAACCATCATACATGTCTTTGATAATATTTATGATTTTTGATGGTAAGCCATATTGCTTCAGAATTTTCCACAAAGAATCTCTATGAATACTATCAAATGCTTTTTTGAAGTCGATGAAGTTAAGTACAAAAGGTTTTTGCTTTTCAATGTGTTCCTCCAATATAAGTCGTAGAGTGAAAATGTGGTCAAGACAGCTTCTCCCTTTTCTAAACCCAGCCTGTTCTTCACGCATTACTGTATCTATTGAATCCTTTATTCTATTTAGGATGATTTTACAGAATAATTTTGAGGCAACTGACAAAAGTGTCACGCCTCTCCAATTGTTACAATCTCTAAGATTGCCCTTTTTTGGGATCTTAACAATGATTCCTTTTTTCCATTTATGAGGCGTCTTCTCTGTTTTCCAAATGATGTTGAACATTTTTTGGAGATGTATTAAATTATGGCTATCAATTGCCTTGAGGATCTCAGCTGTTAACTTATCCTCTCCAGCAGCCTTGTTATTGGTCATTAGCTTTAAGGTGGTTTCTATTTCACTCAAGGTGAAGTCATCTAAATTTACATCTAATTCTGCTGCTGGTGTTTCAGCTTCAAAATCTATTAAACTGTGAGGTAGTGGACGGTTAAGAATTTCTTTGAAGTGTTCCGCCCAACGGGCTTTTATGTCTGCGCTTGTTGTTAGCATTAATCCAGATTTGTCTAGAATTGGTGTTCCACTGGATGTATAGGTGTTTGTCAGCATCTTTTGTACAGTATAAAGAGTTCTGCTGTCTCCTGTAATTGCAGCTGTCTCTGCTTTCTCTGCCAAGTTGTCTATATAAGCTCTTGTATCTCTTCTTGCCGAACTTTTCACTTTGTTGTCTAATTCTTTGTATGTTGCTTTTACCAGAACCTTTCCAAGATCTGTCTTTACATTAGTCATGGCTCTCTTCGCTTCTCTTCTTTCTTTGATGTATTTCCATGTGGTGTCTGAGATCCAAGCTCGTTTTTCCATTTTCTTCAGTCCAGCACTTGCTTCTGCTGCTGTCATTAGTATTTTTGAGAAGAATGTTTCCAAGATGGCGGATCTAGTCCACGTCCTCTCGATCGCTGCAGAAAATGCACCAAGGTCTGATTAATTTCGGATCTTCATTGCACTTTTCTGTAAAGTCAAATGATGATATGCTTGATACATCTGTGTCGCTAAGGCGAGGTCGTAGGTCGACAACAGTCCGTTTTTTGACGAATCAAGTGTTGTGAGTGAGACATTCCAGCTCCGTCTAGACTAGATCTGTGCTTTACGTCACATTAGTGCTGTTCAGACCGTTATTGGGATTCTTTGACGCAAGTTATTTCCACGTTACACATTAATGTAAACTACTTCGTCAGTCGCATTTTGTCTCTTTGAAGTTGCTTCGTGTATTGTTCGTCGTAGACTGTTTACACTTGAGTAATCAGACATAAGTCTAAAGGTATCGAGATTATGATTTGGCGACATTGTGTCCTACGTCATCGTATTGGTTCCCTAAACGTGCGCAATCTTACGGTCTGCTGTTTGATGTGCAACAAGAATATTGACGACTGACTGTGTGTCTATATGTTCGGAATTGGAGTCATCAACGATGGCCTAACATCATCAGTGCTACGATGATCATCATTTTCAAGACTGACTTACCGGTATATGGGGATAGGCGGCGGAACAAATGCTATGCATGAAATGTGTTTCCTTGTTGCAGTTTCCTCATATTACAAGTCGCATGTCTGTGTTAGTCACCTCTAGTGACTCGGCAGATGGTGCTCGTAAACCTGGGAAGGCCGACCATCTAAGGGCAGAATCCCCCGACAGAAAAGATCACTGCTGCCTTGCAGGAAGATTGGGAACATCAAAGCTAAGGAAAGCAAACTGAAAAATGCTCTGAAATCGGATGCACTGGGCCACTGGCGCAGAACACAGTGCAACGTATTAACGGGTGTTCAGTCAGAGTGGATCTGACAGACTCTAATTGTGATGTTCTGTCTGTGGGGGCGATCAACACACTTAGCCTGACAGCTGACTTCATATGAGAGTCTGGAATCCTTACTCTGATTGAGTCCTGAACGCAGAGAGAGAGAGAGAGATTAGTATTTTGCTCTGTGAGTCCCACATTTCATTGATATCTAAGTCTATTTCACCAAGTGCTGAATAACAATTACTTAGCTCTATGTTAAACTTTTCCTTTATTGCTTCATCTTTCAGTTTATGACTATCAATTTTATGTGTAATTGACCTCTTCTGTTGGTTTCTAAATTTTAATCTTATTTTCCCAATGCACAGGTTGTGGTCACTATTAACATCAGCACCTCTGTATGCTCTTACATCTATTAATGATGATCTGAATTGTTGTTTAATACATAGGTGGTCAATTTGATTTGATGTTCTATCATCAGGAGATATCCATGTTGTTTTGTGGATATTTTTATGTGGAAATAATGTCCCACCTATAACTAAATTTTCTATTAAACATAATTCTATTAATCTTTCTCCATTCTGACTTGTTGTATTACAGCCTTCTCTCCCCATCACATGTTCCACTCCTGCGTTATCTTGTCCTACTTTGGCGTTGAAGTCTCCCATTACAATTAAAAGATCGTGTTTTGGTATTTTGTTTATAAGTTGTTGCAGTTGGTTATAAAAATCATCCTTAACTTCATCATCAGCTTCGTTAGTAGGCGCATAACATTGAATAATTGAAAGTCTTCCATGTTTTGTTTTGTATCGTGTTCGTATCAGACGGCTATTTACCGGTTCCCATTCTAATAAACTTCTTGCAGCTTTGTCTGTCATCATTATGCCTACTCCTTCACGGTGTTTTCCATCTTCCCTTCCAGAAAAAACTACTATTTTATTATCAATAGATCTCCTACCTGTTCCAGGCCAGCGCATTTCGCTTAATCCTAAAATATCTAGATCGTATCTGTCCATCTCGCTCGCGACCTGTGCATGTTTCGTCGGAGCGGCCATTGTTCGCACATTCCAGAATCCTATTTTTGTTGTTGTTTTAGGGCCGAAAAAACTATCACTACTATCTACTGCTAATTTACACATTCTGTATCAGGTCTACAGATTTTTAGAAGGGGTAAAAAAAAGAAATGCAAATGAATGCATACAAATGTGAAGCTGCAGTAAAGCTAAATGTGAGAGAGAATTGAAAAAATATATATATATAAAATGGTATGGTAAAAGATTTTTGTAATTGGTAGATGACACAAATTTGAATGACGTTTCGGCTCAAAATTCCTTCAGCAGGAACAAACAAACAACATTTACATATCTGTGTGTCATATGACTTCATCATCATCATCATCATCAAGTGCCATCTCCGAAACAAAGGTTGGCTACCATGGAGTGCCATTCTGCTCTGTCTCTTGCTTTGATGGTGCAGGTTGTCATAGGCTGGTTTGTCCATCTTTTGATGTTACTCGTCTATATTAGTCTTGGTGAGCCTCTGCCTCTTTTACCTTGTATTTTCCCCTCCAGGATTACTTTTAGTAGACTGTTGTGTCTTTTAACATGGCCCAAAAATCGCATTTGTCTTGTTTGAATTGTGCTTAGTAGTTTTCTTTTCATTTTCTAATTGTTTTAAGACTTCATCATTTGTTTTCTTTTTCTTCCATCCAATTCTACCTATTCTTCTATATATCCACATTTTAAAGGCTTCAATTCCCTGTTCTGTTTTCTTGCCTAATGTCCATGTTTCTGCACCATATAGGAATGTTGAGAAGATGTAACATTTTGCTATTCTTAGTTTTAGCCCTGGTGTTATTTGTTTTGATGTTAGTATGTTCTTCATGACATTAAAAGTCATATGACTTACATATCTGTAAATTGCACTTACATATCTGTGTGTGAGTTGTTTATTTGTTCCTGCTGAAGGCCTATTGAGCCAAAACATCATTCAAATTTGTGTCGTCTATCAATTACGTAAAGCTTTTACCATATCATTTTTTATAATTTGTTTTTGTCAGTTCTATCTCTCTCCCAGAGTATTTTTCTTAAGCATTTGTCTTTATAGCCATTTGATTTTCTCTCAATCTCTTTTCTGGTTTTCCGCCTTTCATATGTAGAGGTTAGGATTGATAATACGTAAAAATTTTAAAAAATTACTAAGCATGAAACCAAAGCTCAGGATTTTAACTTCAAATGTGTTATCCACCCTTACTTATGGATGTGAGTGCTGGAAAATAATTAACAAAATAGAAAATAAACTGGACACTTTTGAAAACAAGTGCCTTATGAGAATACTTGGTATGTCATGGAATGCTTTTAAGAATAGTGCAGTAATAAGAGAAATGACTTAGCATCCTAAAGTATCATGTGTAATTCAGAGAAGGTGGCTATATGTTGGTCATGTGGTGAGAAGAGAGAACAAGAGAATCTCATATCAAGCCATCAACTGAGAACCAGAGGGTAAAAGAAAGAGGCAGACCTAGAGAAACACTTAAAAGAACACTGAGGCAAGCAGCAGCTACAGTAAGCATCAGCTCCCTCACTGATATTGAGCATCTTGCTCAGAACAGAGTTATGTGGTGAGATACACTGCAGGTTCTGTGAAATGTCTGATACTTGATCATCGGAAACAAAGAATTTCTTCCCTGTGTGCCATCTTTGGCTTGAAATTCTATAGATGGATAGATTTCTTAAAATGTATTTTGTAGTAGAGATCATAATGAGAGGTGTTGATGGCAGTAATTGTTGTGTGAGTTTTAAATTGTAGCTACAGTACTATCTAAGTGGGGCTTCTCAGGGTCAGAATTTTTCTCATTGCAACTTACAGATGTGAAAGCTGTGTGCAAACTTATGTCGGTGTAAAGAAAATGTCATTATTGTGGATAACATGTTACAGAAGATTCTTACATTTTCAATAGGCAAAAGAACCAAGAAAAGTCAAGAGCATTGAAGAAATTAAAAAGAAAACTAGCAAGGGAATCCTTTCCCATAAACACTCCTAATCAGAATGACAGGGTACACCCATTGGTGCTCTGATTTTCTTCTTGAAATGTTCAGCAACATGCAGCGACCGTGCCGGCTTGGTGTTGGAGGATAACCCCTTTCATTGGTCCAAAATATTGTTCTTTTATAGCAGTGCCAATTTTCACTCCTAGTTAACTCTTTCCGCACGATCCGCCGCATAGTGCGCCATTTCCATTTTGGTTGCGTACGTTCCGCCACATGGTGCGCCACGCTAAATTTTCTTAGTGTGAACGCCATCAAAGCATATTAGTTTTACATGTCTTGTATCATCTGGATATTGGTGAAATCTAATACCTTGTTCAGTTATCTAAACATTCATATATAATATGTTATATGTTAGATAAATATGTCGATTGATTCTTAAAACCATGAACAATTTTGTTTCTAAAATCTCTTCCGTTGCGTCGATAAAAAGCTTCCGTACGGAAAGAGTTAATAAAGTCTAGATACCAATGTAGTTTCTTTTCTCTCAAAATCCTTCTTTCTACCAAACTTGGAAGTTGTTATTGATATCTGTTCTACCCATTATCTGTCTATCAAATCACTGACATATTTTGCTTAAATCAAGTGTTATGAGGACTTTATGAGAACAAAAATGAAGAGAATAGTCACCGTTAAGTATTCTTCTTTTTGACTGCTGTCTATTTCTATTAAGGTGGTCTGTTCTTTTATGTATATTCCTGTGTTTCATTGTTCTTCTGGACTTCCAAAATTCTGTGTGTGAATGTCAGTTTCAGATAGCCAGTGCTTCTTCCATAGCTGCTTGCACATGTTGCAATCCTTTAGACTATGTCAAGCTATGGGTTTGCCTGTCAGAACATGCACATGTAGGATGGGACTAGTCAACTTGCAAATGGTTCTTTAGTCTGGAGCAAGTGGTGAGGTGTAATGTATATTCCTACAAATTATGGCGACAACATTACAAAAAGGGAACAAAACAAAATGATGGCGTTTTGACTTATATGTGACCGTCTTCAGAAAACAAGAGCAACACAAACTGACTATGAAATGAAGATAAGCTCAACCAAATGTTCTAGAATGAGCAGAACAAGTAGATCAAGGAGAAATAACAATTGGATAAAAAGTTAGATGAAATTAAATGCCAAAACTAAAGGGGAATGTACAACATTATAACAGAATTAGAAAATTAATAAACCTACAAAATTAAATAAATCAATTCAAGAATAAGATGAAAATCTACACAGGAGCTCCAAATCAGTGTGGTGACTTAACTCATATGTATTTTAGTTTAGTACATTTCCCTTTCATTTTCTCATTTGATTTAATTTCACCTTTTATCCTATCTTTTATTTCTCCTTGATCTATTAGTTCTGCTCATTCTAGAACATGCAGTAGAGTTTATCTTCATTTCATTGTTTGTTTGTGTTTCTCATTTTCTGAAGAAGGTTGTATGTGGGCCGAAACATCTATATTTTGTTTTGTTCCTTTTTTGTAAAGATGTCACCATCCTGTGTAGGAGTGTAAGTAACACTCCAGCACTTGCTTCTTGCTACTAGCTTTACCACAGCACTGCAATTAGTTGCCTGTTCTTCAATTTATTGTGTCCTGTTGTTAGGCAATTGACCACTTTTTCTGCTTGTTCAAGGTAGCAATATTGTCCTTTTATTGGTGATTCTTCTCTCATCTTTGATAAGGGTTTTCTTTTCTTAAAATGTGATGGTTTGTTCTTTCTACGCTCTGACTGATCCTTCTTTTGCCATATTATTTGTTCCCCCATTTCCTTATCTGTTACAGTGTGGCTTAATTTTTTCCTGTTTAGTGTTTCATTATTGACTGCACGTCTTTAGATTTATGACAGTTCACATGTAGACAAGAAAAATAGTGGCCATTAAGTGATGACACATTGTAAATGTAATGATAATTGTGTTTACAGACTGGTATTTAGATGTTGGTTATTGCAATGATAAGGAGGGAAGATAATATCAGTGGTAACAGCAAAACAAATCAGAGGTCACATGACAACACACACTGTTGAATTTATATTCTTTTATTGATCATCTCCAGTCTGGATCATGGTACACTTTTCAAATAAAACATTAAACATTCACATGGGTAATCTTATAATCATGGCAGTGTATCTACTTACAGTCTTCAATAGGAATAAATTCCACCTTAACTTTCAGTTCCTGGCTAATTGAGATTCATCGGTTATCACCATTGGTTATTGAAACTCAGATGATCAAGTGCCTGATACAGTTGTGAAAGTTTGCCTATCATAATTGTAACTGACTACTCCTCATTTCTCTCCACATCTTTATCCTATGGCATGAGCTTAGTCTCAGTCGATACTTTTAACTCTCAAATGAGTTATTCTTTATTTTCTTGGTTTGCAAATCATGCTATCTCTGTCTATCTCCTAATCACTGTAGATTAGATAATCGCTTGGCTAAAAAATAAGTCCTTCAGATTACTATAACTACTGTACTGCTGAATTTCATGTCTTCCTGATGCTGGCTGTACTGTCTACTTTCATTCTAACTGACTGGATTAATTATTGAGTAAGGATTTGGTATGGCCATTCCCTCTCTCAAATCTGAATTCTGGTTTCGAACTACTACTTCAGTTTATGTACTCACACCTCATTTACATAAACATCCAGCATGCTCTGGGAGGTGATAAGTTTCAACCAATCATGTATCTGGTCACCTAAAGGCTGCTTGACCTATACTCTCCAACAAGCTGCCATTGTCCTACATTCTTGACCAACACTTTCATGTAAACATCAAGCATTGGACTTCCAGGACTGTGTGGATACTGTTCTAAAATGTTATACAATAACTAAAAATGCAACCTTTGTTGGTTGCTTGCCAGGTTAGAGTGACCTGTGGAGATTTCTCTAGAATACTGATTCCACTTGTTCTACCCTCTCATTATAATTAACCCCTGTCCTTCATCACTTGACTAATTACTACTGTATCCCACCACTATCTTTTATTCCTTTATGAGTTCTTATCCTGTAACAATTGCATCATTAGTAATAGTAAGAAAAGAACTAGTAGTAGTATTAACTATAGCCATAACTGTAGTTGTGAAACTAATTTGTTGCCAGTAATAACACCATATGTACATAAAATAATGCATGTTGTTTAACATCAGTAATTAGTTATGTCCAAAGTTAAAGTTTGTTTTCCCACTGCCAACAGAATTCCTGGTGAAGTTAGAAGGACATTTCCAGTTTCTTAACAACAATGAGAGTGTATTGTCACCTCCATGTACATATGACAGGAACAGTACAGTCAGTGATACTGTCATGGATGTCTACTGTAACGTGAGCGAACTGGTGACCCAAGTGACTATAACAGGCGAGGGTGTCCAGTCTTTGTGCTCTGTTTATATCAGTGGAGGTAAGGGTATCACACATTTTCTTGAACAGTAACATTCTGACATGTCTTATCTACAGCTTGTTTTCTCCAGTGGACACATGACACATGATGATAACATACTATACTTGCAACATATATAATAAATGATTCAGGTACTTAACACTCAGTGATGATTACATCTCTAATAATATAATACATGTTGAAAGCTCTGTAATACATATTGAAAGGTGATAGTGATAAAGATGAGCCTGTCAGATTGTGCCTATGTATATAGTTTATGTCATAAACTGAAATACCATGTGCTACTACCATATGTCACATGTTTAAGATTGGTAATTTTATGACAGTGCAGCATTTGTAGAAAACATGATCAGTGTATAGTAATGATTATGGCAAAGCCCATCATCTTTATGTGAAAATGTGTATGTAGATGTTAGTAGCCATCTTTTAGCTTCCTGGTTTAGGAATTATCAGAAAAATATGTGATGGTGAATGTGAAGAAGACAGTGTCACAGTGTGAACAGAAATGACTATTTATGGCCATGACCGTACATATTGAATAGAACAATGACTAGTAAAACTAATGGCTGAAGAAAGAAGAGATTGTTCATACATGTGAGAGTTGCATGCTCTTATTTTATTTTTAAAAAATGTCACACATAGTCGCATTTTATTCTTCACAAATTTCAGGTCGAAATGTGGCTCTGAAGGAACCCACCAGCCTGTCAAGTACTTTAGAAAGTTGTTTTTCATCAGCCGCTGTAGACGGCGATGCTAGTGGTCACTTTTGGAACTCTACATGTATAGTTGCTCATACCAGCGAAGATGACACAAAACCCAACCTGAACCTCACTTTCACAGACAAAGTGACAGTAAACAGATTTGTTCTCTACAATAGACTTCATTGTAAGTACATTTATCTTATAGTAGTGGAGAAAAGCAATATAAAAAAAATATAAAATGATTAAAATAAAAATACTGTGCGGGGCCATGTGCAGAGCTGCAGACAACATGTAAAATAAACTTACAGCGGTATAAAGGAGCTAAACTCCTAGTAAGTCAAGACAATCTATGATGTTTCAACAAAAACCTTCATCGAGTATAACACACAAATGATTAAAATTAAAGAAATCCAAGCACGAAAAACAAAACACTGATCTAAAAAAATGAAATATAGAAAAAGGTGGCCAGGATTTACGTAGATGTTGGTTATAGGGTTTAATAGACAATAAGGCAGGTAGGATTTAATTGTACCAAATGGAGCCAATCAAGGAAAACAATTAGAAAGGGGGTCTCTTGATGAAGGATTAAAGGAGGTGACCCATAAGGTACAATGAAATGGAGGTGAAGAGAGAGAGAAGTTAGGGGTGCCAAGAGGGAAGAAGAGCTGAAGAGGCAATAAAGATAATGCTGGGAGGAAAAGGAAAGGAGGGATAGGACACAGGAAAGGATTGAATAGGAGACCAGTGAAAATAATTTAAACTTCTTGGTTGGAGGGTGCCAAAACAGAATATGAGTTTGTCCTAAGATAATCATAAAGTAGTGAGCTTATAACTTACTTCTTATAATGTGGGCTAGACAAAAAAAAAAAAAAAAGCATTTGTGAAAACAAACATAACTACAAAACATCAGACTAATGCAAGGGACTCTCGTGAGAATATGTAGACTGTGGAAAATAAAATTGTTATGGAAATGTTTTCAAGAAATGACTCTGATTTATTTATTTTGTAACTATTTCTCTGTCTTCATTTTATCTTGAATTAACATGCAGGACTTGTTCGTAAGAGTTTTCTATCAAGAGAGCCACACTATAACTTATTACATTAATCTAAATTACTTTAATTTCTGAATAGGAAATCCAGAGGTTGGCACTATGACCAGACAGGCTCTGAAAGAACTAAAACAATTAATAATCTTCCATTTTCAATACAATAAGGAAAGCAGAAATGATACCCACACAATGAAATAAAAATGTATCATTGTCAACATTTTAAAACAAAAAGTGCCATCACAAAGATTGCAACAACAGGAGAGGGGTAACTTCTACCAGTTGCCTCTAATGTGTTCTGTAAGATCGTTATAAACAGACTTTAAAGTGCCATAGACTTTGTTTTGCATAAGGAATAAGCAGGGTTTAAAAAAGGGAAAAATAAAAAAATAAAAAAATGGTATGTAAGAAGCTTTACGTGACAAGTGGACGACACAGACTAAACAACGTTTCGGCTCAATAGGCCTTCATCAGGAACAATAAAAAAAAAAAAACACACACACAAAACTGATAACGAAACAACCAAAACAAAAACAATCGAAATGTGTTAAAGAAAATGACAAAAATAAATAAATCCTATCATATCCAAAATGAAATCGCAACCAAGTGCGGCTGTCCTGAACGTCAAAAATCGTGCAAAAAAGTGCGTTAATGTACACAGAACCAGATGAGTTAACACAGGGGTCAGTGTGCAAACACTAAGGAGAAAGAATCGAATAGTAGTCTGACAGGTTTAAAAAAGACGCTAAGAGTGAGATGTTTGAGAGTGGGGTACAATAAAAATAAATGAGGGGTAAGAAGCACAGAAACAAAATAATAGAGGAGAACACCGAAGTGTCTCATAAGGGACTAGAGGAGAAGAACTATAAAAAGCATGGCATAGTAAGTAGACCAAAGAACCCAAATATGTGTAGTAGAGAAGGCTATGCAAAAGGGAAGGAGCAACCAAAAGGAAACTATGCGTATGAGTGACATTTAAAAAAGGGAGAAGTCCCTTGATCATATTTTCTTTTTTTCTTTCTTTCTTTCTTTCTTTCTTTTGTCCTCATTCGGATGTTGAGGGAGATACAACGTTTTTGTTCATTATTTTGGTATTTTCGATCATTGTCATTTGATGTTGTTGTAGCATTTCTTTGATTTTGTCTCTCCGCCTTAATCTGGGTCTACCTCTTGTACTTCTCCCTTCTTCTCTTTTAATATATGCTGTGTATGGTAGAATCACATGACGTTCTATCTAGATGGACAAACCAGTTTATTGTGTGCATCGTTTCTGTATGTAGGATTCACTCAATACCTACTCTTTCTCGTATAATATTATGCTTGATTATATATGTTTCGTCACCCCAAACATTTTTCTCAAGCACTACAACAGTGACAAGCTTTCTTTTATGCTTAGTCTTAATCGGCCATATTTGACATTTGTAGCACAAGATAGGAAAGAATATACTCTGTATAAGATGTTTCTTGCTGGTGTTTTGTTCTATATTGAAATATAGGAGATCATCATCAGGTCGCTTATCTTTTGCAGAAAGTTGCATTCACCACAGCCCATCTGAAAGAATCTCTGTCTCTAGCCAGATCTCCCACTTCCTCTGTTGTCATGTTCAAGGTCTCCTTGATGTCTTCAAACCATCTTCTTCTTGGTCTACTCCTGATGCATCGCCCAGGAAACCATGCCTACCATTATTGTTTTTTTCCAGCCCACTGTGTCTTTTGGCATTGCCATATATTTAAATTGCCTCTGTAGAATGGTGTTTATAAGCCAGTTTTTTTTAATGTTTGCATCTTTTAATATGTCTTCATAGCTCTTTTTCATTATCTGATGTATGTTAGGATTTGTCTTTAGTATTTTTTTATTATGAGTCAATTTTCTTCTTTGCTGTTTACGAGATTGTCTATGATTCACAACCATATATTGCTATTGGGTTAAATGACCTCAGTAATTTTAATTTTGCTGCCTTACTAGTATTGTACCACATGTTCTTCATGGCATTTAATTAGAGTAAAAAAAAATAACGGTTATAAACCCAAAAATCATCATCACCAATGTAGGACTTGAAATTGTAACAGATAATGAATATCTGGGACCTGTAATAACAATTGAGAAGGGGATCAAATGATGACTGGCAATAGCAAAACAAAAATGTAATGTCATAAATAACAAATAGCACAATGCCAACAGGACAGTAAAATTAAATCTACTGGGAGCACTTATCTTTTTGATAGCAACATATGGTTGTCAATCATGAACAATTTCACAACCACCAATGAAGAAAATTGGTTCGTTTAAAAAAACAAAATACCACAGAAAAATTTCTTAGAATTACTTGGATAAATATAAAGAGCATAGAAGCCATTAAAAGACCGACCTAAACACTGACAAAAAATAACTGACTTATAGACATCATCTTAGACATCATCATCATCATGTGTCCTACCGGTTGGCGTAGGCAATCAAGTCCTTCCACAATCGTCTATCCACAGTGTATCATATCAGTTCTGTTGTTGACTGTTTTCCATGCCATGACACCAAGCTATCCAGTATTTTCTCTCTTTTCTTTTATTTTGCCAGTTGTAACCAAGTATTCCAACTTTCCTCTTCTCATGATGTGCCAAATAAATGTTGATTGTTTCTTTCTGATGTTTTTTAGGAGCTCCCTTTTTGTGTTGGCCTCTTTGAGAATTTCCTCATTGGTCTTTTTAGTTGTCCAGGGATCTTTCAACATTCTTTTGAGAAATCCAATCTCTGTGGCCTCTAATTGTCTTTTCATTTGTTTGTCCATGATTTGCCCCTATAGGTCAGATTCTGTTCTATATAGCACCGATGAACTCTCTTTCTGATTTATATTGACATAGATTTGTTGCATAAGATATTTTTCATTTTCTGAAATGCTATTTTAGCCTGAGCTATTCTGCTTTTAATTTATGTGGTGCATCTCCCATCTGATGTTATTATTGTGCCCAAGTATTTGAAACGTTGAACTTGTTTCAGATTTGTCTTGTTTATTTTTATACTGCATGATGGTGGTGATTGTTTGTTTGATATAACCATTACTTCTGTTTTCTTACCATTCAGACTGAGACCCTTCTTGTTGCTTTCTTTTACCATTATGTCTATCATTTCTTGTAGTTCATTATCTGTCTCTGCTATTAAGACTGTGTCATCTGCATATCACAAATTATTTATGTTGTGACCATTGACTTCAATTCCTTTTTTGTCTACTATTGATCTCATAATATGTTCGCTGTAAAGTGAAAACAAATCCGGCCACAGAACACAGCCTTGTCTGACTTCCTGTTATATAAATTGAAATTGTCCTGTTAGGTTGTTAATTCATATAGCTGCTGTTTGTTGCCAGTACATCTTTTTTTTTTATTATTCACAGAACCTTGCCATCAATGTTTAATTTCTCCTGCAAATTGATTATTTCCACATGATTTACTTTGTCAGATGTTTTCGTGTAGTCTAAAAAGCACATATATAGATCTTTCTTTACCTCTATAGATCTTTCTATCAATGTTCTTAAGATGTATATTGCATTATTGGTGGCCTTTCCTTCCACAAATCCAAATTGTTCCTCACTTATTTCTGGTTTTATTTATGGCTCTATACATGATATCCCTTGCCTGCCATCGTGGTGTGGAGACCATAACCGGCACTACTTGTCAGCTTCTCCCACAACACCATCCACCTCCTGCTCCAATGGCTTTACATAACCCTGATAGGGGGCTAAACGGGAGCTTGACCTTGCCCAAGGGTGTTCCGAAGACTAATGGAGGACAGGAGACGTCTTACTCCTCCTTTGGTAGGGCAGAACTCTAACCCTCTAACCACATCTTAGACATAAAAGAACAATAATATCTGGTTCAAGATTAGAAAGGGAAAACCAAGAAGATGGTGGTTTCAAGACAAAAGGAGATGTAGAGGGAGACAACAAAATAAGTGGAAGATATGGTCAGGGAGAAATAATCTGTTAGACAGGCCTTGATGAGTGTATTGATCGGTAAAGGGGAATCAACACATAGATAAGCTTAAATGCACCTTGGCGCACTCCAGCGGAAAAAAAATAGAATGGGTTGTAGGTTCACCGAGCTGGGAGAGTGTAACAGCAAGGAGATGAACTGAGCTGGGAGAGTGTAACAGCAAGGAGGTGCACCGAGCTGGGAAAGTGTGACAGCGAGGAGGTGCACTGAGCTGGGAAAGTGTAACAGCGGGGAGATGCACTGAGCTGGGAGAGTGTAACAGCGAGGAAGTGCACTGAGCTGGGAGAGTGTAACAGCAAGAAGGTGCACTGAGCTGGGAATATGTAACAGCAAGGAGGTGCACTGAACTGAGAGAGTGCAACAGTGAGGAGGTGCACTGACCTCTCACTTCCGAATGTTGTGACCTACTACGGTGACATTTTATATTTATCTTAAATGAGACATAATACATGTCATGGGACATGACCTTTTCTATCTCTGATAAGTAGAAGAAAGTTCAGATTTGTTGGACCCAGAACTGAGAGAAAATATTTTTTATATTTCAGCCTGTAAAAGCAAATGGTTTGGACCTTCATGTAAATACAGATGTCGTTGTGTCCTATACATGTGTACTCTGGATGGCCAATGTATAAGCAAGAGATGTGAGACAGGATGGTTCGGTCCAGCTTGTCAATATGGTAGGTGTTTGGAATAAGTTTTGAGTATTAAATGCTTTCAGCATCTCTGCGGTTATTTTATCTATCCCAAAGGCTTTATTTTTAGCCATGTTTCCTACAGCTAACAAGAAATGATAGACATATTAGTAAAAGAAAGCAACAAGAAAGGTAGGAGTCTGAATAGTAAGAAAACAGAAGAAATAGTCATATCAAAGAAACAATCATCACTATCATGCAGCATACAAATAAGACCCACTTCAGATCTTACAGGGATCATTTTATTCTTATTTTCCTTTTTTTTTCCTCCTTCTAGTTCAATTTTTTAATTGTTTATTTTTTTAAAAATACATATTTGTACGTGTGTTGTATGTTGCTTCCTGTTGAAGACCTTTGTGCTTAAATGTTGTTCTGATTTGTCTTGTCCACTTATTATTATGTGAAGCTTTAACCATACCGTTATTTCTTAATTTTTTTCTATATATATATTTTTTTCATTTCTCCAGCATAAAAATAAACAGGACAAATCAGAAAAAAAGTGCAACGTGTCAAATACTTGAGCACAGTAATAGCATCATATGGAAGATGCACCACAGAAATATAAAAAGCAGAATAGCTCAGGCCAAAATAACATTTCAAAAAATAAAAATTATCTTATGCAACAAGTCTATGTCAATAGAGGTGAGAAAGAGAGTTCATCAGTGCTATGTAGAGCCAATTCTGATGTATGGAAGTGAATCATTGACAGATAAAAAAATGAAAAGAGGATGAGAAACTGCAGAGACAGGATTCTCAGGAGAATTTTAAAAGTTCCCTGGACAGCTGAAAAGACAAATGATGAAATTTTCAAAGAGACCAACACAAAAATGGAGCTCATAAAAAAGCATCAGAAAGAAATAATTAGCATTTTTCTAGCACATCATGAGTAGAGGAAAGTTGGAGTACTTGGTTACAACTGGCAAAATACAGGAAAAGAGAGATCACGGATGACAAAGAGAGAAAATACTAGACAGTTTGGTGTGATGGCATTGAAAACAGTCAACAACAGAATTAAAATGATGCATGGTGGATAGAAGACTGTTGAAGGACATAATTGCCTATGCCATGATGATGATGTTTCACTCCTAATTCCATTTCTGTTATAGAGATATCTTGTATATTGTTGTCTAGATGCAGAGTTGGTGCTTGTTTCAAGCTGCATCAGATGACTGGGATGTAGGTGGTTAAGATCAACCTAAAAAATGTTCATCCCATCAGAACTTTTTGTTAGCACTAGAAGTGACTTTTAATGCTGAAACGAAATTAATACTGAATTAGAGGAGCAGCAATTTGGATTCAGTAAAAACAGTGGGACAAAAGAAGCCACATTCGGTATGAGAACATTGATTGAAAAGTACATAGAAGTAAACAAACGAATATATGCCTGCTTCATAGACTACACCATAGCTTTTGATAGAATACACCATAATCAACTTATTGAGTTATTGAGTTATTTGCGGGTCATCATCATTGCACTTTGAACATGTCCATAGGTGCTCAGATCCCCCCCCCCCCCCCCAGCAATTCCCGCAGTGTCCAGCGACTGACGACTCCAGTTCTATGTTGGTTGATAAGTCTTCTTACACGGCCACTAAGTTTCTCATTTCTGGCTGTGCCCATCTTAACTCCCATTTCCTTCATCCGATTGACTCTAACCATTGCATGCATACAGAGCTCGCCTCCACTTTTTTTATCATGCTTATTGAATCACTTAGTATGCATGCTTGAGTGTAGTCTTGTTACTCTAACCATTTGAATGCCTTGGTCACTGCCATCGCCTCCATTGTCATGCTACTCGTGGTCATGACATATGCACCACTGTCTTCCTTGACCATTCTGCCTGCCGAGTGTGCTGTAAATGCCCATACACTTCTTTGGTGTCGTCTTATAGATCCGTCTGTATAGATGACTGCATCTTTCTCATTGGTGTTATCGCAGATGAGGTCGTTGACCTCAGCATTTACCATGACCGGGTTCTGTTCCCTACTTTTCCTGTTGAGTGTGACAATACATGAGAAAGTCCCCTTGAATGACATAGGCACCCGTATCCACTCCTTACCAACACTGATATTGGTAAGCCACAGACCTGTTTGATGACATCTTCTGCTCGGCCCACCCATGATTTGCCTTTTTTTAGCCTGGCACCTTTCTCTGTGTTGAGCACGTGATGCAATGGATGCTCTATATCTGTACTAATCATCAGGTATGCTCGTGCTCTCCAGATCTTGATTCTGTAAATCAGCTTATAGACTGCCTAAAAGATATAAATCTAGATGACACAGACATACGACTAATATGTAAATTATACTGGGAGTAAACAACAATAATAAAATATAACAAAGAGAACCCATTGATATAAAAAGAGGAGTATGACAAGGATGCATCCTTTCACCAAGCTTGTTCAATCTATACACTGAGCAAATTTTTAAAAACATCACAGAGATGCGGGCTTAAGACAGGCTTAAGCATTAAGGGAAAGATATTCAATAACCTAAGGTATGCTGATGATACTGTATTACTAGCAGAAAATCCTAAAGATCTACAACAATTACTGAATGAAATAAACATGACAAGCAAAAACTATGTATTAAATATGAATATCAAAAAGACTAAAACTATGATCATAAGGAAACAAAATTCTCAAGACCTACAAATAAATATCAAAGATGAAGGAATAGGCCTAGAGATAGTTCAGAGCTACAAATACCTTGAACATACTATAACTAGTGATGAAAATGTAAATATGAAATAAAGAAAAGAATTGGAATGGCAAAAAGTAATTTTAATGCCATGAAAAGTATATTAACATCGAAATAAATAACACCACGGCTAAAACTAAGAATAGCAAAATGTTATATCTTCTCAATATTCCTGTATGGTGCAGTAACATGGACACTAGTAAAGAAAATAGAACAGTAAATTGAACCCTTTGAAATGTGGATTTATAGAAGAATATGTAGGATTGGATGGAAAGATTAGAAAATAAAGGATGAAGTTTTAAAACAACTAAAAATTAAAAGAGAACTACTAAACACAATTAGAAAAAGTCAAATGAAATTTTTGGGGCTTGTTAAAAGACATAACATCATCATCATCATGTACCCTGCCGGTTGGCGTAGGCGATCATGTCCCTCCACAATCTTCTATCTACAGTGCATTGTATCAGTTCTGTTGTTGAATGTTTTCCATGCCATGACACCAAGCTATCCAGTATTTTCTCTCTTTGTCGTCCACGATCTCTCTTTCCTTCTATTTTGCCAGTTGTAACCAAGTATTCCAATTTTCCTCTTCTCATGATGTGCCCGAAAAATGTTGATTGCTTCTTTCTGATGTTTTTTAAAAGACATAACAGCCTACTAAAATTAATATTAAAAGGGAAAATACAAGGTAATAGAGGGAGAGGCAGACCAAGATTAATATGGACGAGTAACATCAAAAGATGGACAAATCAGTCTATTTAGTCAAAAAGACTAAAACTATGGGGTACATAGCATTAAATAATTGTTAATCTTCCATACTTGGTTTTATAATGTAAAGGTAAAGTACGAGACTTGAACCGGCATCTTAACACGTGAGTTTCCACCCATATGTGCTCGGCCACCTATCCAGAAATGTTCAGGGATTTCTTGATAGTGTCGCTTCAAGCATCGAAACTCACTATGCGAGGCGACATTCCTCACCTTCCTAGGATACTACCCTGATACCCATTTCTGCCAACGGCTGGGTCCACTGTGGGAGTATTTTTTTCCCCCCCTACCATGAGTACAATTCACACTGCTCCCAGCGGGAATTGAACACTGGTTATCATGAGACCCCCAAATATTTTATAATGTGCCCTTATTAATCTATGTTTCATCGACTCCCAATCGGTAAGTTTGTTAGCAGCAGAGAAGTCCTTTATAACTCCCATTCCTCCATAATGTTTATTATCATCTGTACCTGAATAAATGAAAAGAAATGGGTACAAGGGTATTACCCTGGGAAAGTGATGAATGTCGCCTCGCATTGTGAGTTTTGTTGCTTGAAGCGACACTATCCAGAAATCTCCTAAAATTTCTGGATAGGCGGCTGAGCACATATGGGTGGAAACTCGCGTGCTAAGACGCGTTCAAGACTCGTACTTTACCTGTACCTTTACCTGAATAAATTGTTGTTTTGTTGTTTTTGACAGAATGTTTCCCTAATCCTGGTGATCTAGTTTCACTAATTTCTAATAAATCATGATGGTATTTCTCCATTTTGTTGATAGCTTGCGCTAGTTTGGTCAGGGAGGTCATTGTTTGAACACTCTAGAAGCCTATTCATATTATCGATTTTGGGGTGATGGTATTTGCCCATTATTAACTTCTTGAGCAGGTCTTTCAGCATGACTCATTATAAAACCACAAGATTCGACAATATCCATGGATGGTTTCCTCACCTAGGGTTGCCCCTAAGAGAATCTCAGGGCAAGGTTGTCTACGTCCAACAGTCCATTCGACATGGAAAGTAAACACAATATTCACCTTTGAATGCACCAGAAGAAGTTCTACTTTTATATCTATCTATTGACCTTTCGAGCCGTAACCGGCCCATAGGGCGTAGACCAAGATACACCTTCTCCTATATGAATTTTTGTTCTAGCAGTTTTCTTTTAAAGATATTTTATCAAATCTCGCCATCTGTCTCTGTTCTGTGCAAGCAGTTCTATCTCATTGAGGGAGCCGATTCCTGCTGCTCTTGCCTCTCTCATCAATGTTCTTCTCAGTGTCTCCCTGGGTCTTCCTCTTTTTCTTTTACCTGTTGTTTCCCATATGAGGGCTTGCTTTGCTATTCGATTATTATCTCTTCTCATCACATGTCCAACGTATGACCATCGTCTTTTCTTTATTACTGAAGATATTATTTTTTATACTTTTATATGCTGAGTAAAAAATCAGATTTTAAATAAATGACAGGAACTGTAGAACAAACAGTAATAACACACTTAGATCTACTGACATCATAGTCACTGTCATTGCTGCTGTTTAAATTTTTGATTCCTCATCAAAAGACACATAAACATCATCACAATAAATAGTCCATTTTATCATTATATGAATTACATAAAGTTTGTTCATTGCCGATTATTTCACATCACTGGAACAGAATGGTTTTAAAAGAAGAAGTGATAAAGCTGGATATGTTCATCTATTCATGTTTTTTATAAAAAAATAATTGTGTGTACTGATTGCAGATAAGATTTTTTTCACAAACAATTGTTGTTGAATGCATCTGTTTCTGCTTTCAAGTTTTAACTATTTACCAAATCCACAGTCCTGTGGTTGAAGCTGCAGTCATTGTTAAGTTGTAATGGTTGTCTCATGACTTCGATTCCAGATCTGCATGTGCTAGCCATGTTCAGTGTTGTAGATCAATTGATTATGATTTATTGTAGCTTGTATGTCATGAATATTTGTCTTATCCAATACTATGATGATGCACTCTATCTAGATCAGACATGATTATTGCTTTGTCATAGAAGTTTACTCTCTGATAGCTAATATATATTTTTAACATGAGAGCATCTGTTATATTTAATATAGAGCTTTCTTGATCTTGATCCTTTCAGTCATATGGCCTGTAGTGTTTTTTGCCACCCATCTTTGTTCATGGCGATATATTTGATTTTATCTAATGAGTCTATGCCTATCAATTTTGCTTCTCTTTTAAGTGTTCTTTGCCGTGTCTCTCTAGGTCTTTCGCTTTATCTGTATCATGATTTTTTCTATAGAAGAGCCTGTTTTAGAATTCTCTTGTTGTCTCTTCTCAGCACATGTCCGACATATGTCCATCTTCACTTCCTAATTGTAGATGAGATCATTATTTGCATGGCCATTTCTCTTATCTCTATATTAGTATTGAATTTAGTCCATTGTACACACAGTATTTTTCTTAGGCATTTGTCTTCAAAAGTGTTTAGCTTTCTCTCAATCTCTTTTAATGTTTCCATTGTTTCATACACATAGGTAAATGTTGTTTATACATTTGAGTTGCATATTCTAAGTTTATTTTTTTGCTTAGTATTTTTGCATTAATTGGCTCCCTCATTGAGATTGAGCTGCTTGCACAGAACAGAGACAAATGGCAAGATTTGATAAAATATTTTTAAAAGAATTGAAAACTGCTAGAATAAAAATTTAGATACGAGAAAGAATATCTTGGTCTACGACCTATGGCTACAGCTCGAAAGGTCAATAGATAGATAGATAGATAGATAGATGGATGGATGGATGGACGGACGGACGGACGGACGGACGGACGGACGGACGGACGGACGGACGGACGGATGGATAGGATAGGATAGGATAGATGGATAGGATAGATGGATAGATGGGATAGATGGGATAGATGGATAGATAGGATAGATAGATAGATTGGATAGATAGACAGACAGACAGACAGACAGGCAGGCAGGCAGGCAGGCAGGCAGACCCAGGCCCAGACCAGACCAGACCGGACCAGACAGACCAGACCAGACAGACCAGACAGACAGACCAAACAGACAGACCAGACTGACAGACCAGACTGACAGACCAGACAACAGACCAGACTGACAGACCAGACTGACAGACCAGACAGACAGACCAGACAGACAGACCAGACAACAGACCAGACAGACCAGACCAGACAGACCAGACCAGACAGACAGACCAGACAGACAGACCAGACAGATTTTTTATTTCCATATTATTTCAAGATTTTTAAAATTCACTACTGCATTTGCTATCCAGCTACAGTAAAATGTATCATCTCTGCGGCTATGACATTTCATATTCTTGCATTCATTGTGTTACTTTCATTTACCGATGGACCAATTCTTTTTATTGTATTGTTTAGTGATAGAGGTTATTGCTTTCATTAGATTTTATTTACATTGTGTTATTATTCAGTTACTTGACATTTTAATGTTTAAAAATATATTCTATGCATATGGTATAGTCATAGAAAATTTTTATTTAAACTATAGTTAGTTTGTAAAGTTTGTAATTGTTGCAAGAAATGGCATAAAAAAAATAAATGCAGTTTCAATTAAGATTTACAATAGGAATTACCCTTTCTAAAAAAGTCTACATTAGACTTCATTGTAAGATGCAGTGTATGGGCCTCTGGGTTTTCGATTAACCATAGTGGAAGTGGTGATATTAAGAGTCACATAAATAGTGTGAAACATAAGAGAGCCGTCACTACAACTGTATCAAGCTCGTCATTAACAACATTTTATTGAGCTGAACAGATTGGTGACAAAGAAGAACAATTAGCTACTACAGAAGGTACATTTGCCTATCATACAGTGATACACAATCATACATTTAGATCTATGGACATCAAAATTACTTAAGGATACTTTACGAACAAAATTTGCTTGTACGTGTACGAAAACAGAAGCCATCAGTCGAAATGTGTTCACACCCCATGTTCAGAACAAGTTGAGATGTGACCAAGAAAACATTTATTTCCATACTGACAGTTGCCTCCAACCACAAGGAAATTAAGATTTTTCCTTTGCTTATCAAATACTTTGATCACAATAAGGAGCTGAAAGTTAAAATATTAGAATTGATGTCATTGCCAGGAAAAACATCTGATATTGTAAGTAGTTTTATTAATGACTGTCTAACGGAAAAAGGTTTAGAAAGGAAAGTAGTTGCATTATGTGCAGACAACACAAATTCTAATTTTGCAAATGCTGAAAGGAAAGGAAAGAACAATGTTTTCATAAAGCTGAAAGAAAACCTTGGGCATGATTTGATAGGTGTTGGTTGTGCATGCCATATTTTTCCACACCACTGTTTTGAGCAGCTGCAGATTATTACCTATTGATGTTGAAATGATTATTGGTAAAATTTATCTGCATTTCAAATCATATACAGCTAGAATTGAAAGTCTCAAGGAGTTTTGCCAGTGGACACAGACTTCCAGATGAGTTTAGGTTATGCACAGACTAGGTGGCTTTCACTGCTGCCTGCTGTTGAAAGGGTTCTTCCCAGATTCCTGCCTTTAAAATCCTATTTTCAGTCTCAAGACAGATGCCCAGTCTTTATACAGAAATCCTTTGAAAACCCCCCTGTCTGAAGCATGGCTTATTTTAGTTCACAGTTAGGCATCCTCTTTACACGAAGCAGTGCAGAATGTAGAGGGAAAGGTGGTCACTGTTTTTGAAGTAATTGACTACATCAATGGGTTGAGAACTATATTGTAGTCCAAACTGGAAGAAGGTTTCTTGCATCAAGAGTCAAGCTAATTCTTGACAAGCTGAAAATGGAAGGAATTCCATAGGATAATGTGAACAAGTTTAAAGTCAGTGTTTCTTCATTCTATGAAACAGCTTTAAGTTATTTGAAGAAATGGGTTGCAAATAATTATCAAAACCTTGTGGCCTACAGTTGGGTAATGTTGAATAGAACACCAACTTGGGAAGATATTCAGAAATCTTCATCATTAGTGAGTCAAACAGTACCTTCAGTCGACTTTCCAGAAAATGAAATGTATGACGAATATGTTTACATGAAGCAGTTTGTTACTTCTCAGAAAATTAATGAGTGGAGTATTAATAAAACACTAGCAGGGCGGCGTTGGATTGAAATGGCTTCCCACTTCAAAAACAGGCATGTGCCAATTTCACATATTCTGAAGCGTGCAGAGTTCTTTTTCTGTCTAGTGGGAACAAATGCTGCAACGGAAAGATTGTTTTCACTGATGAACAGCTTGTGGACAAATGATAAAACAAATCTAAGTGTGGACACATTAAAGGCCATGTTGATCACAAAATGAACAATGAGCAAACATGTGTTGAATTTTTAAAAATACCAACAAAGAAAGATGTTTAAAAAAAAATCCACTTCCCAGAAAAACAAGCAACACAGCAACCATCCATGTAAGTGAGTATCACTAATGTTTTTTTTTATCGCCCAATAACGTTTTTTAACCCTATATTGTTTGGTGTTTTAATTATTTTTAAAATATATGTATTATTTGCTTGTAAAAGATAGATGGAAGAAATTTGATTTTATTGATGGAAAATTTAAATCAAATTAATCCATCCCGGAGTAGGGTTTCAAAAATATGGTCACTTTAGTCTAGGTCTTGGTCTACTCTTTCCAATTCCTGACAATTTAGATATATATTTCCTTCTAGTGTATTGTTATTTGTCATTATTTTTTTAATTTATCCCTGTTTATTTCAAGTCCTATTCTTTCCACCATGGGTGATATGATATCTGTGATACTGTGCATCATGCTAACGTTACCTAGGGACACTATATCATCTACAAAAACTAAATCTTTCATGTAATTCTTGTTGTACCATTTTATGTCATTCTTACCTTTGCAACATATGTTCATTATGTAATCAATGGTATTTCAATATGGAGGTTTACTAGTTTTTAATTATTATTGAACAGCTGACTTGGCTTATGACAAAGCGAACAATATAACCGATGGTGATGATAAAACATGCTTGACTTCGTCACCTTCTGGGAACACCATCACAGTTCCATTAAAGAACAAAATAATATTTACTTGGTTGAGGGTTCGGGTCAGTAACTCAGGTAAGGGACAACACTCCAGTTATATTTTACCTTTGTCTTATGTTGTTGTGTGTGTGTGTGAATGTGAATGTAGCAGGGGAAGATGAGGGATCATTTGACTGAGATATTTAGAGTTCAGTAAATGTCACTTTTTGGTTATGGCCAGTTACATCAGAGTAAATGTGATTGTGGAAGCGTATCTTATGGTGTTTGCTATTGCATCTACTGCAATCACAGACACCATATATCCTATACACCTTAAGGCATGCAGATAACTCTTTACATATTTACTTAAACATAGAAGTAAAAATATAACTTTGCTCTGTCACTTGTAGATGCCACAATATTGTTACTTCATTTTTTGTCACTCACTTTTGTTGCAAATTCTTGTGAGTGTGTGTATTTTTCTTTTGTGGGGATGGGGGGGGGGGTGGAATTCTTGTTCATGAATTAGTAGGAGGTATATTTGCAGATACATGGGACGTCAGGTCTGTGGGTATATAAGACAGTCATGCAGAGTACAAACACTTTTTGATAGCTGGCACTATGAGGACACCTGTGTGCTAGCTTAAAGCTAAGACAGTCTTGTGCGACTGTGTATGGATAGTATATTTGATCAGAAAGTATGCAAAGAGTTAGTTTAATTAGTGTATGCCAATTATAGTGTGAGTCTTCAAGTTCAATGACTGAATGCATAGGGAGACTGAAGCCTGGGAGTCTTGACCCAGGCGGGCCCGTCTCTCCTAGAGTGTCAAGAAGCTAAAGAATGAAAACACATATTCAACAGAGGGTTATGCTTCTGAAGATGTGATTGCCTCTTTCTGAAAAGCTCTGTATAAAAAGTTTCCTATTGCAGCAATGGGCTTGCAACAGAGAAGTACAGTTTCTGCAAAACCCATCCCTCATAGCCATCCTAGTTCTCCATTTGTCTGTTTTCATGCACATCTATCTGACTATGCAACATCACCATCAACATATGATGGACAGCATGTCAATGATGGTTCCGACTCACAAATACTTGCAGATACCAAAACATGTCAATTAGACAAAAAAAGAGACAATGTTGGATCAACAATCAGTAACACAAACTTAAGACCTATAACAATACTTGCAGCCATTTAGGTACTAGTATAATTTTTTAAGTGATATTTAATTGGGCTTTAATCAGATCACATAATGCTTGCTTGTTTATGTTCGCCCATTGAATAAAAGAGTACACCTCTGTGTAATCCACCCTTTAAAGGATGTTAAGTGGACATGTCTGCATTGTGTTGTTGATTGCAGTATAATTGTAATATTTGAGCCTTTTGGCCCAACACATCTGATTTCAGCATGTTGATCACATAATGATTGTATGTCTCCAAAATTAAGTCATTTTCAAATCTTCCATATTGAATGGATTTTCTTTAATGTATAAATTTTGTTTCTAAAAACAATGACTTCTAAGCTTTATAAGACAATTTGTAATTGAAAACAGACCATTTGTGTGACTGTTTTTGTACTAAAATAACTTTAGTATCTATTGAGTTATTGAATTATTTGCGGGTCATCATTATTGCACTCTGAACATGTCCATAGGTGCTCAGATCCCCTCCTCAGCAATTCCCGCAGTGTCCAGCGACTGATGACTCCAGTTCTATGTTGGCTGATAAGTCTTTCTTACACGGCCACTAAGTTTCTCATTTCTGGCTGTGCCCATCTTAACTCCCATTTCCATCATCTGAAGAAGTGACGTGGATCTGTGTTTGTCGAAGTCCTGTGCTCTTCCCACATCTCGGAGGGCATTGATGATGTCCGCCGGATCCATTGGTTGCCCGTCCTCAACGACAGCGCAGCTAGCCAACCTGTCCACTCTTTCATTTCCCCGTACTCCCGCATGTCCAGGGACATAGACAAAGGTGACCTTATGTATTTTGGACTTCTGCAATAACACTACCCATTGCAGGCGTGCAGAGCCTGCCTCCTCTTTTTTATCCTGCACATCGAATCACTCAGTATACATGCATGGGTGTAGTCTTGTAACTCTAACCATTTGAATGCCTTGGTCACTGCCATCACCTCCATTGTCATGCTACTCGTGGTCATGACGTATGCACAACTGTCTTCTTTGACTATTCTGCCTGCCGAGCGTGCTAAAAATGCCCATGCACTATTTTGGTGTCATATGACAGATCCGTCTGTATAGATGACTGCATCTTTCTCATGGGTGTTATCGCAGATGAGACCGTTGACCTCAGCATAAACCACGACCGGGTTCTGTTCCTAACTTTTTACTGTTGAGTGTGACAATACACGAGATTGTCCCCTTGAATGATGTAGGCACTGGTATCCACTCCTCACCAACGTTGATATTGGTAAGCCCACAGACCTGTTTGATGACATCTTCTGCTTGGCCCACCCATGATTTGCCTCATTTTAGCCTGGCACATTTCCCTGTGTTGAGCACATGGTGCAATGGATGCTATTGATCTGTACTAATCTTCAGGTATGTTCATGTTTTCCAGATCTTGATTCTGTCATCCATGGTTGGAAAGTCAAGAAGATACCTCATTGCTACACAGGGAGTGTCACTTGTACATCCCAAGATAATGCGCATGGCTTCATTTTGTATTTTCTCCAGCCTATCAATTTGAGTCGTACTGACAGTAAGAATTGCGAATGTATACTCGATTGGTGCAAGGACTTATCCCTGGAACAGAAGAGTAAGTAGCCTCTGCTTGATGTTGGCAGCTCCATGGCTTTCAAGATGGCTAATCCTTTGCGGGATTTTGTTATCACATAGTTGATGTGGTCCCGTAAAAACAGACTGCGATCAAACTTAACTCCAAGGTATGTCATCAACTTGTCCCTGGTCACTTCATCAGCTCCCATTCGTACTACCGATGTGGTCATATTAATGATATGATTGTTAAGGGAGAACCATGAAACTGATGCTTTATTATGATTAACCAAGGCACCTGAAACCCCACACAAGGAAGAAATGCGATCGAGTTCGTTTTGCATTGTGGAGGCGATTCCCCGTCTGTCTCTCCCCTGTCAATATATCAGAATATCATCAGCAAAAGTCATAGTTCTTCCCCTCCCATCCAATTGTTGTTCCATGATCGTTATTGTGTACACATTAAATAGAACTGGTGACAATGGTGAGCCTTGTGGCAGCCCTAGAAAAATGGATGTTGGCTCGGAAGACCAACTTCCACATCCGAGTATCACCTTCCTCTGAAATAGTGCTGTAGTGATCCATCTAATGAGGAGGGGTGCACCGCCAGTTTGAGGAGCATATGCATGAGCTATTCAAATGGTAACATGTTGTATACGTCCTCCAGATCTATAGCAGCTACACGTGTCTCCTCTTGCCTGTGGAAGCCTTCGAAGATGTCATAGGCAAAGATTGCCACATTGAGCCATGTCTCTTTGTTATATCTATAACCTCCGAGTGTGGATGGGAATGCGCATTTTTGTTCAAGGTGGCATGTGGGGACTCGGGCAACTATTTTCTCCAGCAGCTTGCCCACAGTGTTCTGCATTGTGATGATTCTGTAGACACTGATCTGAGAATGGTCCTTGTTTGGCTTCAGTAGCGGAAGTAAGTAGCTGTGTATCCACTCCTCCTTAATCTGACCACTCCGAATGCTGGCATTAAACTCATTAGCCAGTTTTGTCAAGTCGTCGTCAGCTAAATCGCCTATGTCATCGTGTATCCGGGGGAACACTTATCTTTGTGCTATTTGTTTTTATTTGGGCGCGATGATGCTCAATCTCTATTTGAGATCTCTACGATTGTGCATTTGTTTGATAGAGAGAGAATACTCGTTCTCTACGCGCATGATAGTCAGCTGTTTGTTGGATCAGCTGTTCTCTGTTATGTCTACTCATCAGCTGCTAGCTTGTGGCTGTGTTCCTGCCACCCCCCCACCCCCCTCCCCGGCGTTAGGCTTGCATTTGTAATCAGGTCACATACACACCTCCGGACTATTGGATTCTTGTTAGCTTGACCCTTGCTCGGTCTGGTATTACTTCTGGTTCATTAAGATGACCATTGCGTTGTGTTCCGTGACAACCTTACTGGTGGACTGGTTCGTGACACTTAGGCTAGACAAAGAAACTGTGCACAATGAACAACACTTGTTGATGGTAAGTTAGCTGGCTTTTATTCATGTCACTTCAGACTCTTGTACACATGTAAATGTCAGGGCCACACTTGAAACACACTCTCGGCATTAATTTAATTTGAGACGCTCCCATCGAGCGCTTCCCCTACTCTAATTACTCTATATCAGTCTATTCTGTCATCTGCCTGTTGATCATGCTAGGTCTTGACTATTCTACTCACAACTATTCTACATTACTTCTACTCTATTAGGCTGGTGATAGCCTCTCTTTTGCCCGACTGGCTCCTAAGAAGCGCGTGTGCCCCTATGACTACCTTCTCTGAGTGCTGCATCCGATCTGAATCTGAATAATCTCCCTTAAGTCTAAGTCCTTTTGACTATTCTAACTCACAACTACGCTATATCACTGCTAACTCTATTAGGCTGGTGTTAGCCTCTCTATGGCCCGACTGGCCCCTAAGGAGCACGTGTGCCCCTATGACTACATTCTTCGAGTGCTGAAAACCAATCTAACTTGTTATGTGTCTATTCCTTAAATTTGACTCTTTATCGACCAATCAGGGCTCAACTTCCCACGCTTCCATTCGCCCCCTCATGACATGATTTTCATGTTTTGCCCGTGAATTTCAATCCATATTCTCCTTCTCCTGACCTTGTCTTATTGTCTTTTTTCCCTGACCTTGATCTAAGGTCTGTTTATTTCTCGATTCTCTCCCTTTTCCACCTGCGTGTTTCTTTGTTCGTTCACTTCTTGAAGATAAACACCAGACATGTCAAGTGTTGTTAAACCCTTACTGCCCATACCAGAACAGACTCCCTAGACAGAGGAATCAGGATTATCAATACAAATACGGACAGAAGTGAAAGGAATAGTTGGAAAAGAAGAACAGAATAGTTTACAGCATAAAACAATAACTCTCAGTTTCCTGGATGAAGAATACCCACAAGACCTATGAATTCATGTGTACACAGATGGATCAGCACAGAATGCAGTAAAGAATAGGGTAGCAGGTGCATATGTAGAGTACCCAAATAACGCAAGGGATATGAATAAAATAGCAACAAGGAAATATTGTCACAATTATGATGCAGAAATACAAGCAATAAAGTTGGCAATAGAAAAACTGCTGAACAGTAATCTTAGCCCACAGCCTGTAGTGTTTTTGACAGATGCAAGGTCAGTACTCCAGGCACTACAATCCAGAAAATTACCACATCTGCAGACCTTATTGACTGAACTCTGCAAGCACCACAGGGTTGTCCTGCAGTGGATCCCATCTCACTGTGGAATACCAGGAAATGAAAAAGCAGATCAGTTGGCAAAGGAAGGTTCAACAGGCACACAATTAGAAACACTTGTTACATACCATCATAAGAAACAGATAATCAAATCAATCAGAGGTCCACAAGCTCCAAATCAGGATGCCTTTCATAATAGGAATAGATATGAACAAGTTATCATTATACACCTCAGAACAGGACACAATCGACTCCACAGTCACATGTATACAAAATTCAAGATCGGCACCTCAACTACTTGTACATGTGGACAGGCACCCCAGACTGCTAAACACATACTTCAAGACTGCACTGAATATAGTAGACTGAGGAAAATCCATTGGCCCATAGATACAACACTACAGACATAAAACTATATGCGCCACTGCAAGAATTACAAAAGACAGTAAAATTTTTACATGAAACGACATTGCAGATATAGACAATACTTCGGGCGAATGAAAGATAGATAGATAGTTAAGATAGTATCATAGATGATTTTGTCGCTGAACGTCGATGCTGTGGATGGTCTAGACTCACATGCACTCACTCAGTCGCACGGTCCAGAACCCGTTTCCATGTTATAGACTGGCCAACTCCAGTAAATAGCTCTTCAGCACGCAGATAGACTGTGAGCCTTTCACAAATTAAATGAATTGTGCGTCCTTGAAGACAGACCGGCGAAAACAAACCGCCATTTTGTCACTCGTTCAATAGCGCAATCAACAGCAAAGATGAGTATAAGTGATCAAATAAAGAAATTGTAACATAATGCAATGAAGCAAAAGAGGCATCGTGATTTACATCAAATAGAAAACGCTTACAATCTGATCCCTTAAAATATCAATAAAAACAAACAAATAAAAAGTTCACTGGAAATCAGCACTTATCTGTGAGTGCTCTGAAGAAACCAGCGAACAGGGTGCCATATTTCCCGGAAGTCCTTTATGTATCTAAACTTGAGGCTAAACTAAAGTTGTATAGTAGAGTAAAAATTGCACTGGTTATATATGGGAGAGTGGGTGACCGAATCGACAACTAGTTGTGCTCCAAACCATGAGAATGCAGGTTTTAATCCCATTTGGTAAAATTTGTTTATCTCTGTCTATTGACCTTTCGAGCCGTAACCGGCCCATAGGGCGTAGACCAAGATACACCTTTTCCTATATGAATTTTTTGCTCTAGCAGTTTTCTTTTAAAGATATTTTATCAAATCTCGCCATCTGTCTCTGTTCTGTGCAAGCAGTTCTATCTCATTGAGGGAGCCGATTCCTGCTGCTCTTGCCTCTCTCATCAATGTTCTTCTCAGTGTCTCCCTGGGTCTTCCTCTTTTTCTTTTACCTGTTGTTTCCCATATGAGGGCTTGCTTTGCTATTCGATTATTATCTCTTCTCATCCCTTGTTTATCTAGGGGGGGGTGAAATAAAAACAATCGATCCAAACACCTCAGGTGACTGTTAAGGACAACCAGTCATTATTTTCAAGTCCTATATGTCCCCCTGATGAACCCTAGTAATGAGATAAATCAAATCAGAAATTAAACTCCATGTTATATGGACAGAAAATATTGAGGCAAACTAATTTGCACTTTATGAAAACTCATAGCAGATAAAAATATAGTTTTGATTAAACTTATTTAATGCATTTATGGTCAAATATAATGTAGTAAAGGACTACAAAGGCTTCCAGGTTCATCCAGCCTTAAATGGGTACCAGATTTTCTCTGGGAAAGTAAAGAGGCACAAGCATAATACCAACCACACTAACCTAAAAATCATGTGCAGAAGGACCTATACAAATTATAGTCACTAATACCATATCCACTTTATGTCACATGGCATGACGGAGCTCTTTACTTACTGACTATAATATAATAAAATAGATGGAGCTTGAATGTTTTGTGTCTTGTCACGAAGTAAGCAAAAATCCCAAATTAACAAGCTTCACCACTCCTGGACTGGTATTTAAGGGTGGACATGTAAGAATGGTTTGGTCTGATGTACAGGATAACCTTTGAAAACAAAAAACTATGCACATTCATGATCTATATAATTTTTATGAGCGTCTATATTTTCCCAGAATATTGGGGCATTTCACATACTGTCATCTTGCTCACTTATTTAAAAAATATATTGTGTTTCCTTTTTTAAAAGCAATTTATTAATGGATTGTATTGCACAGTATTTTCCATCGTATTTGATAACACATTCATTACCTAGGGGTTTAACAAGCTGAGGTAAGCTTGTCTTAAATTTGAAATAACAGTGAGAAAATAAATGAAAATTGATCTAAAACACATGGAGCCAGTAGTGGGGTGTGGTATACACACCAAGTTATGGTGACAGCTTTACAAAAAAGGAACCACAACAAAATACTGACGTTTCAGCCTGTGGCCTTCTTCAGAAGACGGTGACAACGACAACAAACAGTGAGGCATAAATATCTATTGCTACATGTTGGATGTTAAAGTTAGGGAGAGGTGGACAGAGGGATGAGAGATAAGTGGTGAGATGAAGAAGAGATGTGTCACATGTTGGAGGATAGGTAAAGTGTAGAGATAAACAATCGTAAATATTGAGAAATGATGAAGGGCTGAGAACTAAACAAAATGAGGAATGAAAAGATAAAAGTATATCCCGGTTGGGCAAATGCGTCCAAATGAAAGTTGGAGACACGCAACATGGAAAAACAGTCACGTGGTATGACTGAGGGCAGTTAGGCGAGACACAGACCAGGGGTCGTAAAATTGGCCAGGCAACAGGAACAATGACAGGGGGTTGTAGATGATAAGAGTGTAAAAGAAGACCACATAAGGAGAGATGGGCTGGCTAGACAGGTATGTAAACAAAAGGCATTGGACAATAGATAAGGCAGTAGTACAATACACTAGCCCGAGGGAGACATGTCAGAGAGCAAACAAACGATCAGGGGAGGGAGGAAGGGAGAGGGGTCAAAGTTAAGTGGCCTAATCAAGGGACTGGAACACAGAGGGAAGATAACCCAGGTGGAGATAACTAGCGAAGTATGGAGATAAAGTCAAGAGAGCAGCTGTAGACAAGTAGCTACTGAGCACCAGAGACATTGTGTACCTGAAGACAATATGGAGAACTGGGGGTAGATAAAGAGAGGTGGTATACTAAGAATGGAAGTACTATAGGTGGATGAATAGAGAAGTAGATTAAAAAAAAAGAAAAAGAAAAGAAACTATTTCTTATAGACATGATGTCTCCTTTGGGACTCAATTGAGTAAAGGAGCCAAGAAACCTGTCAAATGTCAGAGATGTCATGAGAGCCTAAAGAACGGAAATCAATGATTTAAAAACAGACGATATTTTCAAGACAGTGAAATCTAGTGAATGAAATAGAGATCATACATAATTTCAGACAAGAAAAAATAAATTCCCATGGTAAACGAGCCATGCCAAAGAAGACGCCAAATGCAGGACAGAAGACAAGCCTAAATACTCAAGCTGTCCAGAACATTTCAGATGAAAGACCGAGAACAGAGCAAGTCCAGATGTCTCCAAAGCTATCAGCTAAGTGGGAACTCCCAACCTACGATATTGACATAGACGAGAAGCACGAGAAAGGCAATTTGATGGCTAATATTAGCGGCCCAGATGCCTCCAAAATTACTGATTCCAAGATGACGAGCATCCTCATAGGCCCTGCTGGGGTTATGCCCAACGGAATAAAGCACCTTGTACTGCTTCAGTGATACAAGGAAGTGGTTCTTTATGTTAAAACCTGACACACATGAACAGAATTAACAGGAGTTCAGAGACAAAATGATCAACCTAATAGAACCAAATGTCACAATAGGATAGGCCATCAAGAGAAAGAGCAGTCAAGAGGATGCATCCATTTGATGCCATTAACATTGAAAAGCAAACAAGTCCAAAATATTGTATCCGGATTGACTGGGGACAAGGAGGCCCTGGTGAAACTAGTCACTTACCAAGAAGACAATTAGACTTTCTGGTATAAACCAGCTCCAGATGTACAGATACCATATATTATATAAGACGAGCAGATGGTGCTCGTAAACCTTGGAGGGCCGACCATCTAAGGGCAGAATCCCCCTACAGAAAAGATCATCTGCTGCCTTGCAGGAAGATTGGGGACAATCAAAGGCTAAGGAAAGCAAACCTGAACAAAATGCTGGCTGAAATCGGATGCACTGGGCCACTGGCGCAGAACACAGTGCAACGTTTTAACAGGTATTCAAGCGGAGTTGATCTAACAGGCTTAAACAGACAGCTGTCTTCATGCGAGAGCCTGTAGTCCTACTTTGATTGAGTCCTGATCGCAGAGAGAGAGAGAGGTATAAATAAGACTAAGACTAAATGGGAAAATTTGCAGAAACGATCAAGTTCTTCGTTACCTTGCCATGCAGGAGAACACAATGTTCTCACTGTAGACTCGACACACACTGGGAAAACCTCCCCCCCCCAAAAAAAAAAAAAAAAATTTTTTAAAATAAAGTCATATTTAATACGTTTTCATAGAATATAATATACTTTTATCTTTCTATTACTCATTTTTTTTTAGTTTTCAGCCCTTCATCATTTCTCTCTATTTACGATTTTATATCTCTACACTTCACCTATCCTTCCACATGTGACACATCTCTTCTTCATCTCACCACCTATCTCTCATCTCTCTGTCCACCTCTCCCTAACTTTATCATCCAACATGTAGCTATAGATATTTGTGCTTCACTGTTTGTTGTTGTTATCCCCGTCTTCTGAAGAAGGCTGCAGGCCAAAACATCAGTATTATGTTGCGTTCCTTTTTTGTAAAGCCATCACCATACCTTGCAGTGTATACCACACCCCACTACTGGCTCCATGCTACCAGCTTTACTGCAGCACTGCAGTTAGTTGCCTGTTACCTAAACCACAGGGTTTGTTTGGACAACTAACTCAGGAAGTCAGAGAAGAGGTTAAGTAAGAGAATTACAAGGGGTTTTAGTGACAATGATTTTAGAAACGTCAATAAATTAAAATCCACAGAGCGCAGCATCTGTTTCTCATTTCGTTTACTTGAGCCACATTTTGTGACTTGATACGGAATGTGTGGTTAAGTGTAACCATTTTCAGCTAACATTTGTTTAGAATTGTTACTTTATCCTTACTACGGGACGTTTTCATGTACATTGCTGCAAGGTACCAACTGTATGTAATTAAAGTCATCTTTCCAAGAAAAATAGTCTCTCCATGCTGACAACTTTTCATGCCCACACTTAGATCATGCTTTCCTTCTGTTATTCTGGATTGTCCACCTGGGTTATCCTGCTCTTCCAGCATGATATTATCCTGGATTATCTCCTTTGTTTTTGTCGTACAACAGAAACTAAAAGTTTGCTGCAAAAAAAAAAAAAAAAGCTGAGGAAGAGTCTTTTTTTAAGAGGAAATATATAGATGACTCCTGTGTGTTACCGGGGCCTCGTTATGGCGGAAGTAAAGAATAGTGACACTGTGACCTTCCAGGCATGTCGTAAGAGGCGACTAAGGAGGTTGATCGATGGCTTGACATGCTGTCATTGTAAAAAGTATTGTTATGGAAACAGAGCCATAAGTTTTGGAAGCAGTGATCTCTGCAATATGTGCCATTTTGACACGCAAGGTTTCTGTTTTTTGAGATTGTGGTTCTGCCCTATGTGCCGTCTTCGGCTCGAAAGGACGATAGATAGATAGATAGATATAGATGAACTAGCTAAATAGGCAGAGGAAGCAGCAAATAAAGGGAATATGAAAAAACTGTACAAAAGCACAAAGAAATTAATAGGAAAATACAAACAGGTCAATGCATTTATTAATGATAAGAAAGGAAATCTGCTTAGTAAGGGAACAAATGGAGAGATGGAAAGAGCACTTTGAAGAACTATTGAACAGACCCACTTCAAACACCTCCAGATATACTACCAGTAGAAGAGTTTCATGTTAACCGTGGAACACCAAGCAAAGAAGAAATAATGAAAGCCATCAAACTATTAAAAGATGGTAAAGCCACAGGACCAGATGAAATTCCTTCGGAAGCCATCAAAGTAGATATTAACACCTCCACAAAGATGTTACATAATCTATTAGATAAAATTTGGGAGAGGGAAGAAAAACCTAAAGACTGGAAAGAAGGTTATATGATCAAACTACCAAAGTAAAGGAAGTTTACAGGAGTGCACAAATTATAGAGGAATTATGCTACTATCAGTGCCAGGAAAAATATTAAGTAGAATCATTCTGGAGAGACTAAAAGAGGCCATAGAGAAACATTTGAGAGATGAACAAGCCGGTTTTAGGAAGAACAGATCATGTGTTGATCAAATAACTACTCTACGTATAATAGTTGAACAAAGTTTACAACTAAAATCCCCACTTTATATTGGATTCATAGATTACGAAAAGGCATTTGATAGTTTAGACAGAAGAATGCTTTCTGTCTCAATTTCTCTTTCTACTGGCCATTGATTGAACAGAAATGGAATCCAGTGGTCACTGATCAAGAAACATGGTGATTTAGACTTTGCTGATGACATAGCTCTCCTATCACACAACCATCAACAAATGCAGGATAAAATGAGCTTACTTGATGAGAGATCACAACAGCTAGGACTGAAAATTAATAGAGATAAGACCAACATTATGAGAATTAATGCAGTTGGCAAGAACAAAATAAAATTAGGAGAAATACTTCTACTAGACGTACAATCTTACATATATCTGGGCAATAATATAGATAAAGATGGCGGAACTTAAAATGATACCAAAATAAGGATATCAATAGCAAGAGGTGCACTGGGAAACATGTGGAAGTCCAAAGGAATTAGATTAAATACAAAAATAAAAATTTTCAACTCCATTGTTAAGTCGGTCCTATTATATGGCTGTGAAACAAGGCGAACAACAAAATTGACAATTATGAAGATACAGACTTTCATTAATGGATGCTTACGCAGAATAAAAAGGATGGAAATGGCAGGACAAAATCATTAACATAGAATTATGGAAATATACCAGCCAAATACCAGTAGATAAAGAGATACAGCAAAGATGATGGCACTGGATAGGACACACACTGTGGAAGACAACAGAGAGTATTACACAACAGACCCTTTTTTGGAATCCACAGGGGAAAAAACAAAGAGGAAGACCAAGGAATTCTTGGAGAAGATAGATAGAAGCAGAGATGAATATGATGGAGAAGACATGGAATGATCTTAAAAGAATGGCAAAAAACAGAACGACTTGGAAAGTGTTTGTTGAAGACCTATGCTCTATTCAAACACAAGGAGTTAAAAGGTAGAAGAAGAAGTAAAATGTATGTTATAAACATATATATATATATATATATATATATATATATATATATATATATATATATATATATATATATATATGTTCTTCTCAACTGTTGAATAATTGAATTGTGAGTTCACAAGAATAGGTCAATTATGAAACTAAGTTAAGTGATTCCTATATTTTTGTTTTGCTTATGTTAATGGATGGCTAATTGTGTTGCAGGTTTCCTTCATCGACTGACAGTCAAATTTAATGATGGCAGCCTTGCTTGCCTGAGTCCAAAAAATGCGAGCATGGATGAACTAACGCTGGACATTCACTGTAACGTGAGCCAGCTGGTCCAGTCTGTGACTTTGAGTGGGGAGGGAGTGCAGTACCTCTGTTCTGTTTACGTCAGTGGAGGTAGGTCTGTTTATCTAAGTAAAGTTGACCTGTTTCCATTAGTGTAGAACAATCAGTTTATTTTGTGTGGTTGGTCTGTTTCTATCAGTGTAGAAAGATCAGTTTATTTTGTGGGGTTGGTCTGTTTCTATCAGTGTAGAAAGATCAGTTTATTTTGTGGGGTTGGCCTGTTTCTATCAACATTGAAAGATCAGTTTATTTTGTGGGGTTGGTCTGTTTCTATCAGTCTAGAAAGATCAGTTTATTTTGTGTGGTTGGCCTGTTTCTACCAGTGTAGAAAGATCAGTTTATTTTGTGGGGTTGGCCTGTTTCTATCAGTGTAGAAAGATCAGTTTATTTTGTGGGGTTGGCCTGTTTCTACTAGTGTAGAAAGATCAGTTTATTTTGTGGGGTTGGCCTGTTTCTATCAGTGTAGAAAGATCAGTTTATTTTGTGGGGTTGGTCTGTTTCTACCAGTGTAGAAAGATCAGTTTATTTTGTGGGGTTGGTCTGTTTCTATCAGTGTAGAAAGATCAGTTTGTTTTGTGGGGTTGGTCTGTTTCTACCAGTGTAGAAAGATCAGTTTATTTTGTGTGGTTGGCCTGTTTCTACCAGTGTAGAAAGATCAGTTTATTTTGTGGGGTTGGTCTGTTTCTATCAGTGTAGAAAGATCAGTTTATTTTGTGGGGTTGGCCTGTTTCTACCAGTGTAGAAAGATTAGTTTATTTTGTGGGGTTGGCCTGTTTCTATCAACATAGAAAGTTCAGTTTATTTTGTGTGGTTGGTCTGTTAGCATCAATGGACTGTAATTGAGTATGCACTGCAATTCTGACACAGCAAAATGTAAATGGAATGACTGGAAAAATTATACAAAATAAAGTAATGTGCATCATTCATGGATACTCAAATGATACTGAGTGCAGAGCGATTGATTGCCTCCTTGTTTTTTTCCACCATAGCAGACAAAAGACGTGTCTAAGCATGTGCCTACCTTGTAATAGTGCAGACATAAACCATCAGTTATACCATGAGTTTATGGGTACAAAAAGCAGCAGGTTAAAAAGAGGAAAATCATTGATAGGTCAGGCTATGGACATTGTTCAGTAGGTGTACATATTGGAGGACATTGAACCAGGTGAAAAATGGGTACTAGTGACATCATAGTGCAGTACATCCTTTCTCATCATCATCACACAAGACAGAGAATATAGACAACAAAACTCATTGTTCTTTGAGGCAGAAATGCAGGCCTTGATTTTCGAGAACTCTTCTAAGAGTGACACAGTCATTTACTCAAATGGGTCTGTTATTCAGCACGTAGGAAGCACATGGACTTTCACAGTTCATGTTGGTTGTAGAACTGTGAACGTGGACAGTGGTGTTTTGACATTGTTTTCCCATAGTTTGACCATGGGATTATGGCTGTCATTCAAGTATGTGCATGGTTTGAGACAAACACTTCTACACATGAACGTTTCCTCAGTGACTCAGTGCCCAGAAAGATTGCATCTGGCTGGGCTAAACAAAAGTGGTTAGAATTTTTGGGGAGGTTTAGTCTAGCAAAAGTCTGTTTCATTTTTGTGCTAGATAACGCAGGTTTAATAGATAATGAGCATTTTGACTGATATTTATTGCAGATAGTCTAAAGACTGTGCTAACATTCTGAATACCCTCAGAGACGCTAGACAAAAAACCAACTCAAAAATTGATTCTGCATCCACAAACATGAGCAAACTGCATGGATAATATGTCAAAGTTGGATATATCAGATGGAGACGCTGTGCAGAAATGCAAAGAAGACCTGTCAACTAAAAAACAAAAATACTATTGTCATTAGTCACTATACTTTGAGGGATATATTAACATGAGCAAATACTGATAATTATACAGCAAAGAAAGGACAACTGATGATAAAGAAAGGAAGTCTAGCACAAAAAATAGACAGATTCCATGAATGTATTGAGTAAACTCTGTAACATTAAATGATCAGAAATAATTCTTGTTATTCTTAGTTATGGAAGGCCTCAGTATCACTGCAAACAAATCAAAATCCATAATTGCTCAACTGCCCATGCCAGCAGAATCGTCCAAATTACTAACTCATCTCCCAAATAAAGAAAGTAACTGTAATCCCCATCATAGCAGTCTCAGCACACGCCAAAAGAGATAAGGCGAAATCACGCATAAAATGAGCACAGCCAACTGTTCCTTGTCATACTATATCATCATTCATCGTAAACAACTGGAATATTGAAACATGATCACAACGGACGAGATACACAGCTCACGGTGTGCACAGAGCACTTAACTCAGTAGCTCCTGCAACAAGCCGGATTTGGAATATGAGGAAACTGTAACAAGGAACACTTCTCAGACATAGCCTTCAATGGTTCCTGCCACCTATCCACCATATACTGGAAGTTCACTTCCTCCCGAAAATGATGATCTTCATATTTTTAAAATGTATAGCGCTTGGTTCAAACAACACCCTAGGTGACTATGGACATGGCAAAGTCCAGACAAAAAAGTACACAATCAAATTGATTTTATACTGGTATAGAGAAGATTCAGGAATGGGCTAACATTGGTTAAAACAAGGCCAGGAGCAGATTGCAATAGTGATCATGTACCAGCAGTTGGAAAGATAAGAATAAAACTGCGAAAGGCACAGAAATCTCCAAGAAATATAAAATTAAAACTAAATATGCTAAGAGTAGATAAACAGATGAGTGATAAGTACAGCACGATAGTACAAAATAGATATAATGCTATTGAGAAAATACAGGACATCCAGGAGCAGTGGGAAATGCTCAAACAATCGATTCTCTCTCTCTCTCTCTCTGCAATCAGGACTCAGTCAGAGTAGGATTCCAGACTCCCACATGAAGTCAGCTGTCAGGTTAAGTGTGTTGATCGCCCCCACAATCGATTCAACAAACATCAAAAGAAGTAATACCAGTGAAAAAATCAACCAAAAGAAATGGATGACAGAAGAAATATTTCAACTAGTGGACGAAAAAAGAAAACATAAGAAAAATGAACGGACATACAAAATATTGCACAAAGAGATCCAAAACAAGTGCAATGAAGCAAAGGAGGGATGGTTAAAACAGACATGTGAAGAAATGGAAAAACAACAACAGAAAGACTCAACATTTATGCACAATCAGTTAAATGAATTAACAGGAAGAAAGGAGGTCAAAGTTTCAGGATGTGTGAAATCAAAGGAAGGAAATATAATAATGGGACTGGAGAAGACAATGGAAAAATGGACAGAATATATCAGTCAACTCTATGATGATGAAAGACAAGAATTAAACAATTCAAATGAAGACACAGAACCACCAATAATGCAGAGTGAAGTGGAGGACGCAATTCAACACATGAAAAGAGGCAAAGCTCCAGGTCCTGACAATATAACAATCGAAGAGATAAATGCATTAGGAGAGCTGGGAGTACAAGTCATAACAAAATTACTCAATGACATATATAACACTGGACTCATACCCGAAGATCTACTAAAATCTATCTTTGTAGCCATACCGAAGAAGTCAGGAGCCACTGATTGTGAAGACCACCGCACTATTAATCTCTTGAGCCATATGACTAAAATATTACTAAGAATAATCATGAGAAGTGTAAGGAACAAAATAAAACCAGAAATAAGTGAGGAACAATGTGGATTTGTGGAAGGAAAGGGCACCAATAATGCAATATACATCTTAAGAACATTGATAGAAAGATCTATAGAGGTAAAAAAAAGATCTATATATGTGCTTTATAGACTACACGAAATCATTTGACAAGGTAAAGCATATGGAAATAATCAATATGCTGGAGAAATTAAATATTGATGGCAAGGATCTGCGAATCATAAAAAACATGTACTGGCAACAAACAGCAGCTATATGAATTAACAACCAAACAGGACAATTCCAATATATAAAACAAGGAGTCAGACAAGGCTGTGTTCTGTCACCGGATTTGTTTTCGCTTTACAGCGAATATATTATGAGATCAATAGTAGACAAAAAAGGAATTGAAGTCAACGGTCACAACATAAATAATTTGCGATATGCAGATCACACAGTCTTAATAGCAGAGACAGAGAATGAACTACAAGAAATGATAGACATAACAGTAAAAGAAAGCAACAAGAAAGGTCTCAATCTGAATAGTAAGAAAACATAAGTAATGGTTATATCAAAGAAACAACCATCACCATCATGCAGCATAAGAATAAACGAGACAAATCTGAAGCAAGTGCAACGTTTGAAATAATTGGGCACAATAATAACATCAGATGGGAGATGCACCACAGAAATAAAAAGCAGAATAACTCAGGCCAAAATAGCATTTCAGAAAATGAAAAATATCTTATGCAACAAATCTATGTCAATAAAAATGACAAAGAGAGTTCATCGGTGCTGTATAGAACCAATTCTGACCTATGGAAGCGAATCATGGACAGTAGACAAACAAATGAAAAGACGATTAGAGGCCACAGAGATAGGATTTCTCAGAAGAATGTTGAAAGTTCCCTGGACAGATAAAAAGACCAATGAGGAAGTTCTCAAAGAGGCCAACACAAAAAGGGAGCTCCTAAAAAACATCAGAAAGAAGCAATCAAAATTTTTCGGGCACATCATGAGAAGAGGAAAGTTGGAAGACTTGGTTACAACTGGCAAAATAAAAGGAAAGAGAGATCACGGACGACAAAGAGAGAAAATACTGGATAGCTTGGTGTCATGGCATGGAAAACAGTCAACAACAGAACTGATACGATGCACTGCAGATAGAAGATTGTGGAAGGACATGATCACCTACGCCAACCGGTATGGCACAGGATGATGATAGCGATTGATGATATTAGGACATCTTTTTCGACTCCAACCGAACATATAAACACACAGTTAGTCATCAGATTATCCGTGTCGCACCTCAAACAACAGACCGTAGAGTTAGCGTATGGCCAGTGTCAAACAATTCCAATGTCAGCCATTGAACAGCACACAATGTCCCAGAAATAATAATAAAAAAAACAATGGAGAAGGACCACCAATAATAGTTGCAGATCTAGAGGATGCTATATGCATCAAAGTTAAATCACCAGGACCAGATAATATATTCTTAAAAATGATGAAGAATATTTACGAATTTTGGAAAATAAAGCACAAGTCTTGCGAGTCAATTAACCAATATATTAGTACGAATTATAATACAAATAGTAAAACACAGAATCAGTTCATAATTGGTCATGAATAATATGGAACATTTGTGAGGCAAAGCTATATCACATGCTTCAAGAAAAAATTATTAGGATCTCTAAATAATAAAAGGCATATATAGACAACAAACAGCCCCACAAGACAGGCAAACAAATTAATTGACAGATGAACAAATGTCAGGCATGGTTGTTTATTGTACACCAGATTTATTTAATCTTTATAATGGGATCATAATTCAATCAGTCAAGAACACAATATAAATATTTGTATCAATCAAAGATATACTGATGACACAGTCTCACTCACTAGGAGTGAAACATTAATTAAAGAACATAATTGTGATTATAGGAATGGAAACAAAAATATAATGGCTTTAGTTGCAGCAGTAAAAATAACAAAGTAATCATCATCATCATCATTGAGTGCCATCTCCGCATCGAAGGTTGGCTACCATGGACGCCATTCCACTCTGTCTCTTGCTTTGATGGTGCAGATTGTCATAGGCTGACTTGTCCATCTTTAGATGTTACTCGTCCATGTTAGTCTTGGTCTGCCTCTGCCTCTTTTACCTTGCCCTTTCCAATATTACTTTTATTAGACTGTTGTGTCTTTTAACATGACCCACAAATGTCATTTGTCTTGCTCTAATTGTGTTTAGTAGTTCTCTTTTCATTTTTAGTTCTCCTAAAACTTCCTCAATTGTGTTCTTTTCTTTCCATCCAATTCTACCTATTCTTCTATAAATCCACATTTCAAAGGCTTCAATTTTCTGTTCTGTTTTCTGATGTAATGTCCATGTTTCAGCACCATACAGGAATATTGAGAAGATGTAACATTTTTCTATTCTTAGTTTTAGCCCTGGTGTTATTTGTTTTGATGTTAGTATATTTTTCATGGCATTGAAATTACTTTTTGCCATGCCCATTCTTTTATTTATTTATTTCAGTTGTACATTTTCCATCACTGGTTATAGTATGTCCCATGTAGTTGTAGTTCTGAACTGTCTCCAGATGTATTCCTTCAATTTTGATATTTAATTGTAGGTCTTGAGAATTGTCTTTGTTTATGATCATAGTTTTAGTCTTGTTGATATTCATATCTAGTCCATATTTTTTGCTTGTCATGTTTATTACATTAAGTAATTGTTGAAAAATACCAAAACACGATCTTTTAATTGTAATGGGAGACTTCAACGCCAAAGTAGGACAAGATAACGCAGGAGTGGAACATGTGATGGGGAGAGAAGGCTGTAATACAACAAGTCAGAATGGAGAAAGATTAATAGAATTATGTTTAATAGAAAATTTAGTTATAGGTGGGACATTATTTCCACACAAAAATATTCACAAAACAACATGGATATCTCCTGACGATAGAACATCAAATCAAATTGACCACCTATGTATTAAACAACAATTCAGATCATCATTAATAGATGTAAGAGCTTACAGAGGTGCTGATGTTAATAGTGACCACAACCTGTGCATTGGGAAAATAAGATTAAAATTTAGAAACCAACAGAAGAGGTCAATTACACATAAAATTGATAGTCATAAACTGAAAGATGAAGCCATAAAGGAAAAGTTTAACATAGAGCTAAGTAATTGTTATTCAGCACTCGGTGAAATAGACTTAGATATCAATGAAATGTGGGACTCACAGAGCAAAATACTAATGACAGCAGCAGAAGCAAGTGCCGGACTGAAGAAAATGGAAAAACGAGCTTGGATCTCAGACACCACATGGAAATACATCAAAGAAAGAAGAGAAGCAAAGAGAGCCGTGACTAATGTAAAGACAGATCTTGGAAAGGTTCTGGCAAAAGCAACATACAAAGAATTAGACAACAAAGTGAAAAGTTCGGCAAGAAGAGATACAAGAGCTTATATAGACAACTTGGCAGAGAAAGCAGAGACAGCTGCAATTACAGGAGACAGCAGAACTCTCTATACAGTACAAAAGATGCTGACAAACACCTATACATCCAGTGGAACACCAATTCTAGACAAATCTGGATTAATGCTAACAACAAGCGCAGACATAAAAGCCCGTTGGGCAGAACACTTCAAAGAAATTCTTAACCGTCCACTACCTCACAGTTTAATAGATTTTGAAGCTGAAACACCAGCAGCAGAATTAGATGTAAATTTAGATGACTTCACCTTGAGTGAAATAGAAACCACCTTAAAGCTAATGACCAATAACAAGGCTGCTGGAGAGGATAAGTTAACAGCTGAGATCCTCAAGGCAATTGATAGCCATAATTTAATACATCTCCAAAAAATGTTCAACATCATTTGGAAAACAGAGAAGACGCCTCATAAATGGAAAAAAGGAATCATTGTTAAGATCCCAAAAAAGGGCAATCTTAGAGATTGTAACAACTGGAGAGGCGTGACACTTTTGTCAGTTGCCTCAAAGTTATTCTGTAAAATCATCCTAAATAGAATAAAGGATTCAATAGATACAGTAATGCGTGAAGAACAGGCTGGGTTTAGAAAAGGGAGAAGCTGTCTTGACCACATTTTCACTCTACGACTTATATTGGAGGAACATATTGAAAAGCAAAAACCTTTTGTACTTAACTTCATCGACTTCAAAAAAGCATTTGATAGTATTCATAGAGATTCTTTGTGGAAAATTCTGAAGCAATATGGTTTACCATCAAAAATCATAAATATTATCAAAGACATGTATGATGGTTACACATGTGCAGTTCGAACAGAGGAAGGACTGAGCGAATGTTTCCCAATAGAAACTGGGGTTAAACAAGGATGTATTTTATCGCCCTTGTTATTTGGAATTGTTATGGACTTCATAATGAAGAAATGCTGCACTGGTAATAAAGGCATCGAATGGATACAAGGAGACCATTTGGAGGACCTCGACTTTGCTGATGACATAGTTCTCATCAGCAGTCAGATAAAAACGATGCAGGAAAACACAAATGAACTATCATCAATAGCCAGCAAAATTGGGCTTGAGGTCAATCATGAAAAGACTAAAGTCATGAAAAGTTTAATTCCAACAAGTGACAAAATATACATGGAAAACAAACCAGTAGAAGAGATCGATCACTTTATCTATCTTGGAAGTCACATTGATCGAGAAGGGGATACGAGCAAAGAAATTAGAATCAGACTGGCTAAAGCAGCAATGTCTTTCAGAAGCCTTGAAAAGTTGTGGAAATCAAAACTCATTAGCACAAACACAAAACTTAGGCTATTCAAATCAAATGTACTATCAACCCTTACGTATGCGTGTGAAAGCTGGAAAACAACAAGAGATATAGAAACAAAGTTGAACGCATTCGAAAATAAATGTCTAAGGAAAATACTTGGTATAGAATGGAACGAATTCAAAACAAACGAGGAAATTAGAGAAATCGCCAATCAACCACTAATATCTTCAGTAATAAAGAAAAGACGATGGTCATACGTTGGACATGTGATGAGAAGAGATAATAATCGAATAGCAAAGCAAGCCCTCATATGGGAAACAACAGGTAAAAGAAAAAGAGGAAGACCCAGGGAGACACTGAGAAGAACATTGATGAGAGAGGCAAGAGCAGCAGGAATCGGCTCCCTCAATGAGATAGAACTGCTTGCACAGAACAGAGACAGATGGCGAGATTTAATAAAATATCTTTAAAAGAAAACTGCTAGAACAAAAATTCATATAGGAGAAGGTGTATCTTGGTCTACGCCCTATGGGCCGGTTACGGCTCGAAAGGTCAATAGATAGAATTGTTGTAGATCTTTAGGATTTCCTGCTAGTAGTACAGTATCATCAGCATATCTTAGGTTATTGATTATCTTTCCATTAATTTTTAGGCTTGGCACCTCCGTGATGTTTTTAAAGATTTGTTCAGTGTATAAATTGATACCAATAATTGATGAATAATTGATCTGCGATAACACCGATGAGAAAGAGGCAGTCATCTATACAGACGGATCTGTAAGACGACACCAAAGAAGTGCATGGACATTTACAGCACGCTCGACATGCAGAATAGTCAAAGAGGACAGTGGTGCATACGTCATGACCACGAGTAGCATGACAATGGAGGCGATGGCAGTGACCAAGGCATTCAAATGGTTAGAGTCACAAGACTACACTCATGCACGCATACTAAGTGATTAAATGAGCAAGATAAAAAAAAGTGGAGGCGAGCTCTGTACGCATGCAATGGGTGGAGTCAATGTAGAAATCCAAAATACATAAGGTCACCTTTGTCTATGTCCCTGGACATGTGGGTGTATGGGGAAATGAAAGAGTGGACATGTTGGCTAGCTGCGCTGTCATTGAGGACGGCAACCAATGGATCGGGCGGACATCATCAATGCCCTCCGAGATGTGGGAAGAGCACAGGACTTCGACAAACACAGATCCACGTCACTTCTTTGGATGATGGAAATGGGAGTTAAGATGGGCACAGCCAGAAATGAGAAACTTAGTGGCCGTGTAAGAAGACTTATCAACCAACATAGAACTGGAGTCGTCACTCGCTGATGCATAGAGACGCTTATACATAACAGAGCAATATAATGAGGTACACTGCAGCACTGTGTGATGTTTTCATGACATTTGACAATTGATGTCGATGGTAGGAAGTCAACAGCGGAGTTAATAAACAGCTGAAGGGACAACAAGTTGTGGAGACACAAGATCAGGTATTTCATCAGGCATGGTACTTGATGATGATGGTAAAAATTGTACTCATTTGTTTTGTATATCACAAACTACGTTAATCATTAATATAAGACATGAATCATTCTAATAGATAGTTTGTAACACAAAATGTGGTAATTAATTCATTATGACATAACTCCTACAAATTCTCAAGGAGGTCAACATAAAAAGGAACATTTTAAAAAGAAAATCAGAAAGAAACAATAAACATTTTTTGGGCACACCATGAGAAGAGGAAAGTTGGAATACTTTGTTACAACTGACAAAATACAAGGACAATGATATCACTGATGACGCCTATAGAAGATTCTCAATAGCTTGGTGTCATGGCATGAAAAACAGTCAACAACGGAATTGATACGATGTACTGTAGATATAAAATTGTGGAAGGAAATGATCGCTTAGACCAACCAGGTTAGCACATGATGAAGATGGCATAAGTTGCGACCATGGTAAACACTTTCCCATCTTCTGTATTTCAGGTCGTAATGTAGCTATCAAGCATCCCGTCGTCCAGTCAAGCACTTACCCGCTGAATAATCATGTATCGGCCCCTTTAATAGTTGATGGCGACCCCTATGAATATACTGGATCACGCTGCTTCCATACATTTTTTTTTGAAACTAATATCAACTGGAGTGTCATCTTTCACCTGCCTCAGACCATCCAGAGATATGTTTTATACTACAGCGAAGGTAAATAAATTTCAGTTTGGTGTAATGTCTTTGTCAGATGTTCTTTATTTGTTGGTACATTTATTCGTGTTGATACACATATGGTGATGCGGTTTTTTATGATTTCATCCACAAATCAATACATATACGTATTTTATCAAGAGGTAATGTCCATAACTGTTCAACAACATAATGGTTCATACACATACTGTATTTATAATTTGTTATGTGCACAATCATTTTTAAGCATATATTGTATACGAATGTAGCTTTTTATATGTCTGCATCTATATGTCACTGTGTAACATGTATTATAAAGTGATGTAGGTTCCATATGTTGTGTCAGTTTTTGTGGTTTATGAGCATGATGTTGATGGTGGGATCGTTGAAAACCCACCAATTTAACATTTTAAATTCAGGAATAACAAAAGTCATAATTGATTGATTTATTTTCACTATAAAGTAGTCTTTGAATTAAAGTTTAATCAATTTGTTAAATATTATAATCATTGTTTGAGTTCGTAACTCTAAGTCTGTTGAACCATTTGTTATCTCTACCAACGACACTGTATTCTATTTGTGTTGTCTGACATATACACTTTTTGAGTTATTGAGTTATTTGTGAGTCATATCATTGCACTCTGAACATGTCCATATGTGCTCAGATCCCCTCCTCAGCAAGTCCCACAGTGTCCAGCGACTGACGACTCCAGTTCTGTGTTGGCTGATAAGTCTTCTTATACACCCACTAAGTTTCTCATTTCTGGCTGTGTCCATCTTCACTCTGATCTCATTCATCTGAAGGAGTGGTGTGGACTCAAGGTTGCCAAAGTCCTGTGCCATTCCCACATCTAGGAGGACATTGATGATGTCCGCCGATCCATTGGTTGACCATCTTGAACGACAGTGCAGCTAGCCATGCTGTCCGCTCTTTCATTTCCCCGTACTCCCGCATGTCCAGGGACGTAGACAAAGGTGACCCTACACATTTGTTACTTCTGCAATGACTCTACCCATTGCCTGTATATAGAACCAGCCTCCACTTTTCTTCTCATCGAATCACTCAGTAGGCAGGCGTTGGTGTTGTCTTGTGACTCTAACCGATGAAGGCCCTGGTCACTGGTATCACCTCCATCGTCATGCTACCCGTGGTCATAACGTATGCACCACTGTCTTCTTTGACTATTCTGCCTGCTGAGCATGCTGTAAATGTCCTTGCACTCTGTTGTATTATGGATCCATCTGTATAGTTGACTGCATCCTCTTCATGGTGTTATACCAGATGCTTATATGATGGCCATATCTTACAGCTTAGGATGCAGCTGATAACAACAGTGTAATGGTGTGTAGGAGGCCCTATAAGCAATACTATTTTAATATATTTATATACACAGGTGAAAGTAGAAGCAGAAGAGATTATGACAATTTTAAAGTAGAAAGCTGAACCCCTATTGGAAAGTAGTAGCCACATTGCTGAAAGTTGTAAAAGTTAAATACACAATAAGAATCACATTAATTGCCAGTCTAAGGGAAATGCAATCCCTCAATGCTCTGCTGAACAAAAGAAGCAGGCCTGGTCAAATATGATAAACCCATTAGAAATCATTCAGACATAGAAATATTGGTGTCCCAGAGTCTGTCTGAACAAAGAACTGAATTGGATGCCAAGATAAGATAAGGCGGTGTGCTACATACAGTAGGAGATTAATTGTGACCAGTTTCTTATGCTAACTATAGAGCATGTCAGGATGCGGAAAACTTAAATCAATCCACGGGTATTTTAGATAGCTAGCCATGAACCAGACAACAGCCTTGGGTCAACCAATCCTTGGAAAACCTGCCCAAAGCAACAGCCAATCAGAAGACAGGAGCAAAAGTAGTTCTGACCGGGTAGTAGGTTTATATAGATTTTTTTCTTTCTTCTGTCTATCAGTGATGAATTATGGGTTCTAGTCTCAGCCATTAGGAACCATCAGGCCTGGCTGAGCTTGTCTACAAGTACAACTGAATAACTATCTTGTCTACAAGTACAACTGAATAACTATCTTGTCTACAAGTACACCTGAATAACTATCTTGTCTACAAGTACAACTGAATAACTATCTTGTCTGCAAGTACAACTGAATAACTATCTTGTCTACAAGTACAACTGAATAACTATCTTGTCTACAAGTACAACTGAATAACTGGCTTGTCTGCAAGTACAACTGAATAACTATCTTGTCTATAAGTACAACTGAATAACTATCTTGTCACAAGTACAGCTAAATAACTATCTTGTCTACAAGTACAACTGAATAACTATCTTGTCTACAAGTACAACTGAATAACTATCTTGTCTACAAGTACAACTGAATAACTATCTTGTCTACAAGTACAACTAAATAACTATCTTGTCTACAAGTACAACTGAATAACTATCTTGTCTACAAGTACAGCTAAATAACTATCTTGTCTACAAGTACAACTAAACAACTTTCTTGTTCAACTGACTAGTTGTCATTTCACTTACTATGTCATATGATGTCCTAGTGACTCTAATTTGTTTATTGATTTCTATTTGTTACCAACAAATTTATTGTAAGTCTAGCTACTGTTAACATTATAAATTCATCTGTCTAATTACTGTTAAAGTCATATGTCTAGTTACTATTAACATCATCTGTCTACTTACTATTAACACCATTTGTCTAGTTACTGTTAATGTCATCTGCCTAGTTATTATTAACATCCTAAAGACATATGTCTAGTTACTTTAAACATCATCTGTCTAGTTATTATTAATGCCCTATATCTAGTCACTGGTATTGTCATCTGTATTGTTACTATTAATGTCATCTGTCTAGTTATTATTATTGTCATCTGTCTAGTTATTATTATTGTCATCTGTCTAGTTATTATTATTGTCATCTATCTAGTTATTATTAATGTCATCTGTCTAGTTACTATTAATGTCATCTGTCTAGTTATTATTATTGTCATCTGTCTAGTTATTATTAATGTCATCTGTCTAGTTACTATTAATGTCATCTGTCTAGTTATTATTAATGCCCTATATCTAGTCACTGGTATTGTCATCTGTATTGTTACTATTGTTGTATGTCTAGTTATTATTAATGTCATCTGTCTAGCTACTATTAATGTCATCTGTCTAGTTATTATTAATGTCATCTGCCTAGTTACTATTAATGTCATCTGTCTAGTTATTATTAATGTCATCTGTCTAGTTACTATTAATGTCATCTGTCTAGTTAATATAAATGTAATCTGTCTAGTTACTATTAATGTCATCTGTCTAGTTATTATTAATGTCATCTGTCTAGTTACTATTAATGTCATCTGTCTAGTTATTATTAATGCCATCTGTCTAGTTAATATTAATGTAATCTGTCTTATTACTATTAACATCCTGAAGTGATCAGTATATTTGCTATCAACATCATCTGTTTTGTTACTATTAGTGTCATCTGTCTAGTTATTATTAATGTCATCTGTCTAGTTACTATTAATGTCATATGCCTAGTTAATATACATGTAATCTGTCTTATTACTATTAACTTCATCTGCCTAGTTACTATTAACATCCTGAAGTGATCTGTATATTTACTATCAACATCATCTTTCTTGTTACTGTTAATATAATCTCTCTTGTTACTGTTAATATAATCTCTCTTGTTACTATTAATATAATCTCTCTTGTTACTGTTAATGTCACTTGTGTATTTAGTATCAATTTCATATGTCTAGTTACTATTAATGTCATCTGTCTAGTTACTATTAATGTTATCAGTTTAGTCATATTAACATCCCTACTATTACTATTAACTGTCTGGTTACTATTAACATCCTGAAGTCATCTGTTTAGTTACTAAACAGTCTAATTTCTCATTTCTATTAATGTCATCTTTTTAGATACTATTAACGTCATCGGTCATGTCACTATTAACGTCATCTGCCTAGTTGCTATTAATGCTATCTGTCTACTTCCTATTAACATCATCTGCCTAGTTGCTATTAATGCTATCTGTCTACTTCCTATTAACATCATCTGCCTAGTTGCTATTAATGCCATCTGTCTACTTCCTATTAACGTCATCTGCCTAGTTGCTATTAATGCCATCTGTCTACTTCCTATTAACATCATCTGCCTAGTTGCTATTAATGCCATCTGTCTACTTCCTATTAACATCATCTGCCTAGTTGCTATTAATGCCATCTGTCTACTTCCTATTAACATCATCTGCCTAGTTGCTATTAATGCCATCTGTCTACTTCCTATTAACATCATCTGCCTAGTTGCTATTAATGCCATCTGTCTACTTCCTATTAACATCATCTGCCTAGTTGCTATTAATGCCATCTGTCTACTTTATATTAATGTCATCTGTCTATATAATATTTACATTCTGAAGTCATCTGTCTAATTGTTATTAAAATCATCTGTCAAATTACTATTATTGTAATCTGTCGAGTTATTATTAATATCACCTGTCTAGTTACTATTAACATCATCTGTCTAGTTACTATTAACATTCTTAAGCCATCTGTCTAGTTGCTATTAGAGTCATATGCCTAGTAATATCAAATCAACAGTCCAGTCACTGTTAACATCATATGTCTTGTTACTTTTAATGTCATCTATCTAGTTACTATTAACATTCTAAAATCATCTGTCTAGTTACAATACAGTCAAGTGTCTAGATGCTATTAATGCAGTCTTTCTAGCTACTATTAACATCATCTGTCTCTTCACTGTTAATGTCATATGTCTAATTCTATTAAAGTCATGTGTCTAGTTACTATTAATGTCATCTGTCTACTTACAGTTAACACCATCTGTCTAGTTACTATTAATATCATCTGCCTAGTTATTACAGTCGAACCTGGTCTTAGGACCACCTGTTTAAAGCGTTTCCCTGGTTATAGGACCGGGTCTACAATTTCCCCGAGTTTTTTACTATATGCTAACACTGATTACGGCGCTCACCGTATGACGCGACCAGGACCAGGCTAATTAACCGCCGCCAATGTTATTTATCCCGTTTACGACACGCGGGTAACACTGATAACGATACACTGACCAGCCAGTCCTCCGTCTCGCTGGAGCCATAAACGATCGACACAGGTGTCTACAGGTGTTGAAGTTTTCCCGTATTTAGTGAGTCCCAGATTACAGTGGGACGTGTTACGTTTATCAGTCAATACTGGTGTGAGAAACACGGCAGACAGAGATCTATGATTCGTGAAGTGACATCACTTCGCGGTTCCGTCTAGACCAGAGTAGACCATTGCGTGGCCCGTATAAATTACAGGAATTAACTAAAGAATTAGTCATTGCCCGCTTAGAGTGTATTCACGTACATGTACAGTATCTCAGTGAATTATTTTTGTGGATTTTAAAAGTGTTACACACAATATAGGAAATGGCCAGTGTCAAAAGTGTAAAACCAAAAGCATTAACGCTGGAAGAACGAATATCAGTGATTCGACAAAATCAGCAAGGAAAAAGTTCGCGATTATTGGCAGAACAGTTTGGAGTGGGAAAGACACAGATTTTACGTACGTTAAAGAGAAAAGCCGAGTATATGAATGACTTTGAAAATAATGCACCAAGTATGAAAAGAAGGAATAGCAGGAAAACGGGAAATGAAGACATAAATACACTTTGTTGGAAATGGTGTCAATCAGCGCTTGCACGAAAAATTCCGTTATCTGGGCCGATGATCAAAGAACGAGCTTTACAGTTTGCAAAAGAATTGGAAAACTCAGTCTTTAAAGCATCGAACGGCTGGTTAGAGGCCTTCATTAAAAGACACAATCTTGTGTTTGGTAAGCAATGTGGCGAAGTCGGTGATTCAGATATGAGTGCTGCGGCTGACTGGACTTCTAAATTATCCGAGATATGCTATGGTTACGCTGCTCAAGACATTTTTAATTTAGATGAAACCGGGTTATTTTTCAAAGCGACTACGGACAAAACATTTTTTGTCAAGGAGAAAATGCGCTGGGGGTAAAAAAAGCAAAGAGCGAATAACAGTGATGCTATGCACTAACATGTTGGGGGAACGAGAACCGGCTTTAGTGATTGGGAAAGCAGCTAACCTAGGATTTTTAAAAACATCAACATAAACACACTGCCAGTGATTTACAGAAACAACAAAAAGGCATGGATGACTGCAGCTATATTTGAAGATTGGCTGAAAAGTTTTGACCGTAAGATGCAGAAAAAAAGCGCCACATTATTTTATTTGTTGACAACGCTACCTGTCATCCCAAGATCGAACTACAGAATGTTAAGCTGCGGTTTCTGCCACCCAACACAACTGCATTAGTTCAACCCTAGACCAGGGTGTCATTCAGACATTAAATTAAAGTTTAGACAAAAACAGCTTCTACATCTTATCACAGTCATGGAATCAAACAAGGATGCTTCCGGAACCGAACTCATGAAACAGGTCAATTTACTGGATGTAGTCTACTGGATTGCTGCAGCATGGAAAGAAGTGGACAACTCAACCATCTTAAGTGTTTCTGTAAAGCAGGTTTCATTGTCCTGCTGAAACACACGCATATTCTCTGACGCACATGGAATCTGCATCAAAGACCGACGTGCAAAATTGTTTCTACTGCAATTTCTACTGCTTTGGATAACCTTTCAAAAGAATTGTTTGGATACCATTGACAGACATCTCCATGATTGATTCAGGGCTCCAAACTTGCAGCACAATAGAAACAAATTGGGATCTTCCTGCCACTGCAATTTTAGCTGCTGAGGATGTGAATAGTGAATCAGACAACGAACAAGATTCTACTGACATTGAGAAAACATACACTATCGCAGATGCACATAATGCTGTGGAGCTTCTGCGCACCTATTCAATAACAACGGGAGATCTGACATACTAGACGTTATCATGGACTTGAGAGAAAAATTGAACTTATCGTTTATTTCATCTGTCAAACAACAGACTACCATATTGGATTTTTTTTCAAGTCAAAAGTGATACATGTACATGTACAGTATAAGTGGAATCTGTGTATGTGTGTTTTATTTTTGTGTGTTTAACTATCGTGTTTTTATGAAAAGTGTCCAACCAGTGGCTATTGTAGACCGACATGTGCACTATGTTCTACTCATGGATTACGCTGATTTGCAGGTTAGTTTTCATAGTGCTTAGGATAAAATTTTTTTTATCGCTCTATTTATTATGTGAAACCTGTGAGGCAGGACCACCTGTCCTATGGGACCAGTTTTTGAAAGTCCCGTGAATGGTCGCCTTAGACAGGTTCGACTGTATAAATGTAATCTGTCTTATTACTATTAACTTCATCTGCCTAGTTACTATTAACATCCTGAAGTGATTTGTATATTTACTTTCAACATCATGTCTAATTACTATTATTGTAATCTGTCGAGTTATTATTAATGTCACCTGTCTAGTTACCATTAACATCATCTGTCTAGTTACTATTAACATTCTGAAGTCATCTGTATAGTTACTATTAAAGTCATATGTTTAGTTATATCAACATCATCAGTCTAGTCACTATTATCATCATATGTCTTGTTACTATTGTAAGCGTTCACTTATTCACTTTTCTTCTCTCTTATTACTACTTTGTGTGGGCGTTTTTTTTGTGTGTGCTTCTTTTATAACCAACTAGTGTGACTTTGCTGTGAGTTAACAACAACTAACAACACCTTAATCATTGATCGGCCGCCTTTATTTCTTCTTTCCTCACATACTCTGACATGACAATTGTTGTTCATCTATTCAATTTCTCTCCTTTCTTTCGTTATCTATATTATATTCCATTTATTGTATTCTAATCTTCCTGTTCAGGTTTGTCACTACCTTATGTTGGACCGTTCCCCATCGAACAGCCCTCCCTACTTTATCTATTTGCTGTTGCTGGTTCCGTTACTGCTCTCTACTGATCCACCTTCTGACTGAAGCTATCTTCTTTCTTGGCTTCCACTGTCGTACTGTCGCTATTGGAGAGCATAACAGATGTTCATGTCGTTGTGACACCTAGGGCACCATTCTTGAAATGTAATCCGTCATATTAAGGCCACCTGCCTACTGGCCTCTCCTTGCCGAATTTCTAACTGCTGCTATTACTAACTGTTCAGCCGTTCTTTGCTTGTTCCACTTTTTAACTCAAGCTATCTCCCTGGACTTCCATTTCATGCTTTTGTCACTCGCTTATGTTGGACCGTTCCCCATCGAATGGCCCTCCCTACTCTATCTATTTGCTGTTGCCGGTTCCGTTACTTCTCTTAGTCCAGTTCCCTAATTGTCTGTTGCTGTTGGCATTTGTTTTATGCTCATCTGCTGATTGGACTTCTCTGCTTGTTCCTCCTTTTAACTCAAGCTGCCCCCTTGGGCATCCATCCTAGCTGTTCTATGCTCATAGGCTTCTACTGTCGTTCTTGCTTCCATGGCTCTCAATTGTCCAACTGCTCTCTGCGGCTGCCAATCTCCAACTGAACTATATTGGCTTCTCTTTCCAACTGTCCAGCCAACAACGTCATCCTATTTTCCTACGTCATCCTCTTTTCCACGTCACCTATCTCTTTCTGCGCACTGTATTGCACCGATTTTGCCTCTACCTCCTTTAGTGCGCAATTCTCTTCTACAATTTTGCCTCTACCTCCTTTAATGTGCAATTCTCTTCTACACAATTAACGTCATGTACCTAGTTACCATTAACATTCTGAAGTCAAATGTCTAATTATTATACAGTCATTTGTCTAGTTGCTATTAATGTAAATAATGTAGTCTTTCTAGTTGCTATTGACATCATCTGTCTAGTCAATATTAATGTCATATGTCTAGTCACTGCTAATGTCATATGTCTAGTTACTATTAACATCATCAGTCTAGTTACTATTATTGTCATCTGTCTCATCACTATTAACATCTTATGTCTAGTCACTATTAACGGTATAGGTCTAGTAACTATTGACATCATCTGTCTAGCTACTATTAATGTCTAATGTCTAGGTACTATTAAGGTCATTTGTCTAGTCACTATTAAAATCATCTGTCTTGTTATTATTAACATCACCTGCCTAGTTAATATTAACATCCTGAAGTCATCTAGTTAACATACAGTTATCTGTCTAGTTATTAATGCCATCTGTCTAGTTACTATAAGTGTCACTTGTCTAGTTACTAATAATATCATATGTCTAATCACTATTAATGTCATCTGTCTATTCTCTAGTAATGTCATCTGTCTAGTTACTAATACCATTCTGAAGTCATCTGTCTAGTTACTATACAGTCATCTGACTAGTTTTATAATATGCTATATTTCTAGTTACTATTAAGGGCCTCTGTCTGTTTACAAAGCAAAAAGAGAGCAATTATCCAATATTAGGAAGAAACAATCATAATTTTTTGGACATGTAATGAGAAAGGAACAACTGGAATATATTGTAACAACTGGGAAAATTGAGGGATGAGGAGATTAATGTCATCTGTTTGGTTACTATTAATGTCATCTTTCTAATTACTATTAGCATCATCTATCTAGCTACTTTTAACACCATCTGTCTAGTTACTATTAACATTATCTGTCTTGATACTATTAATGTCATCTGTCTAGTTACAATTACCATCATATGCTTAGATACTTTTAACATTTTATGTCTAGTTACTATTAACGTCACCTGTCTAGTTACTATAAGGTCATCTGTCTAGTTACTATTAGCGCTGTCTAGTTACTTTTAACATCATCTGCTGTGATACCATTAATGTCATCTGTCTAGTTACTTTTAATGTTATCTGTCCTGTTACTATTAACCTCACCTGTCTAGTTACTATAATGTCAGCTGTCTAGTTACAATTACCATCATATGTCTATTTACTAGTAACATCATCTGTCTAGTTACCATTAACGTCATCTGTCTAGTTACTATTAACATTATCTGTCTAAATTTAGGCCTACACCTAAGTGGGACATCCTTCTCTCTGTGGCACATCTGTGTCTACTCTCTCTGTTGCAGCCTTTATCTATTTATAGGGGTAAGCTTCAGCAATGCTACACATACAGTCTAGTGGTCTGACTGGAAGGTGTCAACAGTTAGTGTGACAACTATCTCTCCTCACCTGCAGCTTTGGGGAGTGTCAACCCATTTAATTCTATCAATTTCAAGGTCAATTTAGCACATGTGTCTACCTACACCTGTCTGAATGCATTATTACTTATCTGCTTATACTTATCCACTCATGCTTTCTCGATATTTTATTTTCTTTATTCAAAACTGTTTGCCCGGGTATTATTTTCCTCTTCTCCTCTTCTTACCAAATAATGTTACAATAATTTTACATCTTTATATAATATTTAGAATATATATTGTACAGTGATGTAGGTTTCATGTCTGCATCTATATGCAACTGTTGGAACATGTATTACACGTGATGTAGGTTTCATGTCTGCATCTATATGCAGCTGTTGGAACATGTATTACACGTGATGTAGGTTTCATGTCTGCATCTATATGCAACTGTTGGAACATGTATTACACGTGATGTAGGTTTCATGTCTGCATCTATATGCAACTGTTGGAACATGTATTACACGTGATGTAGGTTTCATGTCTGCATCTATATGCAACTGTTGGAACACTTATTATACATGAAGTAGATTTCACATCTTTTCATTTAAAGCAATTACTTATTTCTCAACTTAGTCACCACTACTGCTGAATGTTTCTCTAGTGCCTGCCTGAAACTACAAGAAACACATATATTTGACTGACCATATAGCAACATATAAAGGACATCATATATGTCATCCTTTGTACTGAACTTTATGTCATTGAGTTGCTCATTTTAGAGGCACAAACATATGATAATCACTGGGTTTCTGGTGCATATAAAGTGTAAGTGACACCGCGACGGATATTATTGTTCTTCATTCCTGTGCCAAGAGATAAATGGACATATTGAAGTCATCAGAATGCATCAATCAACATCGAACCTCGCAATGAAGCCTTTAAAAACAACATCCATCATTTATTAACGCCAACGCTTCTTTATATAATTCTTGGAGCCTTTTATTTACTTCACTTCATGTCTTCTATATCATACTACTGCTAATGACAATCTCTCTATGTTCTCCATGATATTACTTTCTTTCCATTCGCCTTACCCTATCGCTAATCTCTGTCGTCAATCTAACATCTTCTAAACTAGCTACATTCGGCCGTTTCCCTAATTTGTACGTTCCCCATCGAACGCACCACCCTAACCTATTCTATCTATAGCTAACTATCGGCCTATTTCATTGTAGTTTCTTGTCTTCCCTAACCTATCTACTCTGTATGACTGTCCCTTTCCCTGATGTTGACCACTTCTCTTCTCACGTCCTCTCAGTACGATGTTCCGGCTCCAAGTGACTAGTCTCTTCTCACGTCCTCTCAGTACGATGTTCCGGCTCCAAGTGACTAGTCTCTTCTCACGTCCTCTCAGTACGATGTTCCGGCTCCAAGTTGACTAGTCTCTTCTAGTCACCTAACTACCGTAACCCCCTGCCACGTCATGCCCCTTACTTTACGTCATTTTCTCTTCTGTACAAGTAAGTGCTCAATCTATATTTCCCTATACTCTATCTCCCGGTGTGTACTTTCTTTCACACCCTTCCTCGCGCAAGTGCTTAATCTATATTTCCCTATTCTCCATTCCCCTCTATTATATACTCCTATCCGTACCTTCTCTGCTATACAATACGCCCTCCCTGTGCTTAGTCGTTGTCCTATTCTAAACGACTAACTAATCTCCCATTGTAGGGTGTCTCCCTAAATTACCATTTTCCCAATAATATTTCATTCATTCTATTTTGACTCTTATCAATAATACTCTCGTATAATTCAATAATAACTATCATTCAACCAAGAACTCTTAACATAATGGATTCTAATTAACCTTTCCATTCCTTAAATTAATAATTTTCAATCTTTAAATTAATAACATTATATTGATAACTCTCAACTAACTAACTATTCCGCAATATATCCAACTCTCCGTTCGTTGCATTCAACATCTTCAACTCTTCATTGCCCATTCCGGGTTTTCTTCTCCGCTCATTGCATTCCGCAATATCTCTAGCTCTTCACTACCCATTCGGGTTTTCTTCTCCGTTCCTTGCATTCCGCCATGTTTTCTACTCTTTACTACCCATTCCGGGTTTTTCTTCTCTGCTCATTGTATTCCGCAATGTTTTCTACTCTTTACTACCCATTCCGGGTTTGTTTTTTTTTTCTTCTCTGCTCATTGCATTCCGCAATGTTTTCTACTCTTCTCTACCCATTCCGGGTTTTTCTTCTCCGTTCATTGCATTCCGCAATGTTTTCTACTCTTCTCTACCCATTCCGGGTTTTTCTTCTCCGTTCATTGCATTCTGCAATGTTTTCTACTCTACTCTTCACTACCCATTCCGGGTTTTCTTCTCCGCTCATTGCATTCCGCAATATCTCTAACTTTTCACCGCCCATTCCGAGTTTTTTTTTTTTCTTCTCCGTTCATTGCATTCTGCAATGTTTTCTACTCTACTCTTCACTACCCATTCCGGTTTTCTTCTCCGTTCATTGCATTCTGCAATGTTTTCTACTCTACTCTTCACTACCCATTCCGGGTTTTCTTCTCCGCTCATTGCATTCCGCAATATCTCTAACTTTTCACCGCCCATTCCGAGTTTTTTTTTTTTTTCTTCTCTGCTCATTGCATTCCGCAATGTTTTCTACTCTTTACTACCCATTCCGGGTTTGTTTTTTTTTTCTTCTCTGCTCATTGCATTCCGCAATGTTTTCTACTCTTCTCTACCCATTCCGGGTTTTTCTTCTCCGTTCATTGCATTCCGCAATGTTTTCTACTCTTCTCTACCCATTCCGGGTTTTTCTTCTCCGTTCATTGCATTCTGCAATGTTTTCTACTCTACTCTTCACTACCCATTCCGGGTTTTCTTCTCCGCTCATTGCATTCCGCAATATCTCTAACTTTTCACCGCCCATTCCGAGTTTTTTTTTTTTTTCTTCTCCGTTCATTGCATTCTGCAATGTTTTCTACTCTACTCTTCACTACCCATTCCGGGTTTTCTTCTCCGTTCATTGCATTCTGCAATGTTTTCTACTCTACTCTTCACTACCCATTCCGGGTTTTCTTCTCCGCTCATTGCATTCCGCAATGTTTTCTACTCTTCTCTACCCATTCCGGGTTTTTTCTTTTTTTTTTCTTCTCCGTTCATTGCATTCTGCAATGTTTTCTACTCTTCACTACCCATTCCGGGTTTTTCTTCTCCGTTCATTGCATTCCGCAATGTTTTCTACTCTTCACTACCCATTCCGGGTTTTTTTTTTTTCTTCTCCGTTCATTGCATTCTGCAATGTTTTCTACTCTTCACTACCCATTTCGGGTTTTTCTTCTCCGTTCATTGCATTCCGCAATGTTTTCTACTCTTCACTACCCATTCCGGGTTTTTCTTCTCCGTTCATTGCATTCCGCAATGTTTTCTACTCTTCACTACCCATTCCGGGTTTTTCTTCTCCGTTCATTGCATTCTGCAATGTTTTCTACTCTGCTCTTCACTACCCATTCCGGGTTTTCTTCTCCGTTCATTGCATTCTGCAATGTTTTCTACTCTACTCTTCACTACCCATTCCGGGTTTTTTTTTTTTTTCTTCTCCGTTCATTGCATTCTGCAATGTTTTCTACTCTTCACTACCCATTTCGGGTTTTTCTTCTCCGTTCATTGCATTCCGCAATGTTTTCTACTCTTCACTACCCATTTCGGGTTTTTTTCTTCTCCGTTCATTGCATTCTGCAATGTTTTCTGCTCTACTCTTCACTACCCATTCCGGGTTTTCTTCTCCGTTCATTGCATTCTGCAATGTTTTCTACTCTTCACTACCCATTCCGGGTTTTTTTTTTTTTTTTCTTCTCCGTTCATTGCATTCTGCAATGTTTTCTACTCTTCCTACCCATTCCGGGTTTTTCTTCTCCGTTCATTGCATTCCGCAATGTTTTCTACTCTTCACTACCCATTCCGGGTTTTTTTTTTTTTTTTTTTTTTTTCTTCTCCGTTCATTGCATTCCGCAATGTTTTCTACCTTCACTCATTGCATTCCGCAATATCCCTACCTTCACTCATTGCATTCCGCAATATCCCTACCTTTTCACTTATTGCCTATTTGGTTTTACCCATTTCGGGTTCTCTCTTCTCTCTTATTTCATGTATCCCATTTCAGGTCCGCCCATTTGGGATTCTCTCTTCTCTTCCTCCTCTTTCTACTTGTATTTACCGTATTTGGTATCATATTTGTCATATCTTTGATATCTTTCCCTGTTAATTTCTCTACTCCGGCGTTTACGTGGTCGCCTACTCTCTTGCTCACCGTATAAATCCCTAAATAAACTTTCTTCTTTCTCTCTTATGAATTCTTCTATTTCCTCTGCAGTTAAACTCATTTGACCCACCTTACTTTCTGCCTCTTCTTTGTTTTCTGTTTTCTGTGACCTCTTCGTATTATTTGTGTATATTTCTTCCAAGCCATGAGTTGTCCTTGGTAACATATTCTCTATGTTAGTTGTGAATTTCTGTAACATTTTTACCATTTCGTCCCCAATATCTTGCTCCTGCATTTCTTTGTCCCCTTTCTCCTTGACTACTAATATACTCTCCTCAACAATATCCACTTGTGTTTCCTTGTCCTCTGTGTTTGTTTGTCTATCCGTCATCACTTCCATATTCCTCGTTCCTTTCTGTACAATTTGTGTAGCCCTATCTGTTCGTTCCGATATTTCTGTTTGCATGCCTTTTTCTTCTTTCTTCTCTTCTCGACCTATTCCTATAATATTTACTTGTATTTCACTATCTTTTAAGTTTCTTTGTTTGTCTGTCACTGTCCCTCTATTTCTTGTTCTTTTCTTAACCAGTTGTGTAGCCTTATCCGTTCTCTCTAATTCAGTTTGCGTGGATTTTTGTTCTTTCTTCTCTTTACCTATCTCCTTGTCCTCGCCTACTGCGACATCTGCATATGTTTTTCTGTCTATTGTTTTCATTTTATTCTGTGTCTTCTTTGGTACAATTGCTGATCTCTCCCTTTTCTCACCAATTTCTTTCATATTTTGTTTTCTAATCCTGTTGTTTATACTGAGATCATATAACCTATCTTTTCTTCTATTCTCCAGTCTCTCTCTTCTTACTCCAATACTATTTATATATAATGGTTTTATCTTTTTGTTGTCTTCCTGTCTCACTTGTATGGGTGTATAAATATCTACCTTTATTCTATCATTAGCTATTTTATGTTCCTGTCTTATAATATTATTCACTATCTCACTATTTCTATATAATATTATCGCCTTATTTCTCTTGCTTAAATTTACTATGAATTTACAATACATGATTTGACCAAATTTACCAAAATATTCTCTAATCTGTTCTTCTGTTATGTCTTTCCTCCCTCCTGTAACTATTATCTTACAACTATTTGTTTTCTTGTGTTGTAACTGCCATTGTCTAACTGTGTGTCCTACTCTATTACAGTTATAGCATCTTCTATTTTCTTGTACCGAATTTACTTTGTGCGTGTTAGTGAATCTCCCGCATCTCTGTCTTGTATGATCCATATCCATTGGATATTCCTGTCCCGTTGTCTGCACTTCTTCTCTTTTCTCCTGTCTTTCTCCTTCAAATTGTTGTCTAATATTTTCTTCTTTTGCCACATTCATTACTTGTGCCCGTGTCGCTAATTTTCTCCCTGCTAGTTGCATTTTCGCCTGTTCTACTAACTCCAATACTTTATCGCCACCTTCTTGTACTGATTCTTGTTGCAGCTGGTGTGTCGACTTAAGATTCATTATTGCTTGATGTGGATCTTTGTATCTTGCGTATCTTTGTGCTAGATACAACTTGAATTCTTCCCAAGTTTCATCTTTCATTTCATTTATCCTTCTTTTTATGATGTTGGTCATTCCCCCGCTACTTGTAGCCAATGCTATGTCCTTCCATTCTGCTTGCGGTAGTTTCTTATTTCGGCACCAAAATTCAACTGCCTTTGCCCACGCATTAAAATTTTCTGCTTCACCGGAAAAAATAGGAATTCTTTTAGTTATCTCCTGAGATTGTAAATTCTCTCCTAGCCTCTCCATCGCCCTTCCTAACATCTGCATTGTTTGGCGCATAGTCTCTTCCTGGCTCAATGACTCAATCCCTCTGTTTCCTCTCCTTGCCATTTAGATAGATTATCCTTTCTCCGTGATATTTACTCCTATATTTACTATCCCTCTGTCTACCAATTGTATAATATCTTTTTCATTCTTTCACTACACTTATTTATTTCATTGATTTTTTTTTTTTTTTTTTTTTTTTTTTTTTTATATTACACGTGTCCCTGATCAGAGTCTCTAACTTAATCTACCTCCCTTCTTTTATAACCACCCCCAGTCCTACACTATAATGCATCAATTGCTTTCGCTAAAAAAAATTTAGAAAAATCAAGGACACGTCTAATATTTACAATATTTGTCCTGTCTCCGCTCACACACACTATATATTATTACATCTACTTAGTTAATTATAATAGAATATTACACTTCCTAACTACTCTGTGAATAAAAACACTTAATTTAAATCAAAACTAAAATGTTCAGCAATTTATTGAATGTCCTCCCGGAACTCCCACTTTAATTGAAATGTTCTATTCGTCTCACCTTGGAGGTTGTTCTGTTGGTTTTCGCCGACGACTGGTCTGTACTTTTAATCTCGGAGTCGCTCCCAGGTTCACAACGCACAGGAATCAGGATAGCTCCAACTTGAAAATGGCTTATCTCCAGTGTATCAGGACGTCTCTCAGGTTTCGGGACGTCTCACAGGAATACAGAACAGCCCACAGGAATCAGGATAGCCCCAACTTGAAAATGGCTTATTTGACTATAACTTGAAATTGTACTTCTTGGCTTCAACTTTGAAAAATGTACTTCTTGACTTCAACCTTGAAAATGTCTTCTTTCTGGAGTTCAATCTTGAAAATGTACCTCTGAACTTCAACTTTGAAAATGTCTTAATGTCTTTCTTGACGACAACCTTGAAAATGTCTTTCTAGACTTCAATCTTGAAAATGTACCTCTGAACTTCAACTTTGAAAATGTCTTAATGTCTTTCTTGACGACAACCTTGAAAATGTCTTTCTAGACTTCAATCTTGAAAATGTACCTCTGAACTTCAACTTTGAAAATGTCTTAATGTCTTTCTTGACGACAACCTTGAAAATGTCTTTCTAGACTTCAATCTTGAAAATGTACCTCTGAACTTCAACTTTGAAAATGTCTTAATGTCTTTCTTGACGACAACCTTGAAAATGTCTTTCTAGACTTCAATCTTGAAAATGTACCTCTGAACTTCAACTTTGAAAATGTCTTAATGTCTTTCTTGACGCCAACCTTGAAAATGTCTTTCTAGACTTCAATCTTGAAAATGTACCTCTGAACTTCAACTTTGAAAATGTCTTTCTAGACTACAACCTTGAAAATGTCTTTCTGGACTTCAATTTTGAAAATGTACCTCTGAACTTCAACTTTGAAAATGTCTTAATGTCTTTCTTGACGACAACCTTGAAAATGTCTTTCTAGACTTCAATCTTGAAAATGTACCTCTGAACTTCAACTTTGAAAATGTCTTTCTAGACTACAACCTTGAAAATGTCTTTCTGGACTTCAATTTTGAAAATGTACCTCTGAACTTCAACTTTGAAAATGTCTTTCTAGACTACAACCTTGAAAACGTCTTTCTGGACTTCAATCTTGAAAATGTCTTTCTTGACTTCAATCTTGCAAATGTACTTCGCATTTACAGGTTCGAACGGTCACGACACCATTTGATTGATGAACGATGATTGTGAAAGAAGTCAGTGTGCCTCGTTACAATACGATGAAACTAGTGATGGAGAAGGAGCACATCTTGATATCATCATTGCATTTTTAAGGACATCATATACGATGTTCCGGCTCCAAGTGACTAGTCTCTTCTCACGTCCTCTCAGTACGATGTTCCGGCTCCAAGTTGACTAGTCTCTTCTAGTCACCTAACTACCGTAACCCCCTGCCACGTCATGCCCCTTACTTTACGTCATTTTCTCTTCTGTACAAGTAAGTGCTCAATCTATATTTCCCTATACTCTATCTCCCGGTGTGTACTTTCTTTCACACCCTTCCTCGCGCAAGTGCTTAATCTATATTTCCCTATTCTCCATTCCCCTCTATTATATACTCCTATCCGTACCTTCTCTGCTATAGACAGACCAATTCACTCATGATATATTTTGTTTCTTCTTTAGTAGTTCTTACTTTTCTATACTCTCAGTTTGACAATAATTCCTTATTGAAATCGTTATTTTGAGATGTATACTTATATACACTAACTACTCAGTGTGTGCAAGATCATTATTGCAATGATGCTTAAATTCATGTGTGTTTGTGTACAGACAGTGCCATGGAAAAGATATGGATCAAGCTTCAAAGTTTTAATCAAGCTGGTACCATGGTGTTTACCTACAATGACACAAAGTTACAATCTCAGCATGTGCACATGGTGACCCCGCCCACTCTGACCTCGCCAATTTCTCTTGTGAACATTATAGACGAGAATAAGGAGAACTACCTATGTGAAATTGAGATCTATGGAGGTATTACTGTGAAGATGTTAACAAATTATATATCATTGTAATGTGTTTTTTTTTAATTTGCAAAATGTGTCATGCATTATCTGGTTATTGTGAAGGTATTCACAGTTTAGTGACTAATAATAGAAGATTTACAAGAAAATATGTCTTCGCTATATGACATTGAATCTCAGCACTTGGTTTCAGATTTACACAATCGGTCTTTAACATAAAATGTAAACAAATATTTCTCAAAAATAAAAATGCTTATGTTATCAATACAGATCTAATCATGTTAAAATTAGACTATGCACAAGGTCATATCAAGAAAGTATTGTATGATAACTTTGAGGTATATATGTTTGCAATCTAAACACAATATCAATGCTCTCGACTTTCAACCAAAAGGAAAATTCATTATCGTAATGTGGTTATATTATCATCATCAAGTACCGGGCCTACTAGCGTAGGTGATCATGTCTCTCCACAACATTCGATCTCGACAGTTATTTATCATTTCTGTTGTTGATCTTCCGCCAAGACATTCTCTTAAGCTGTCTGGTATTTTTTCTCTTTGCTTCCCTCTCTATCTCTTTGTCCCTTAATTTTCCCAGTTGTTACAATATATTCCAGTTGTTCTCTTCTCATTACATGGCCAAAAATGATGATTGTTTCTTCATAATATTGGAAATTAGCTGTCTTTTTTGCTTTGGCCTCTTTCAGAACATTTTCATTACTCTTCTTAGCAGTCCATGGTATTCTCAATATTCTTCTTTAAAACGTTTCTACAGACTGCAGTGATTTTCTTGTCTGTTGTCCTATTGTCCATGATTCACATCCATATGTTAAGACTGGCTATACATAACATTTAAGAACTATTTTTCTTGTTTCTATTGGCAAAAATGGATTGCATAGTATCTTCCTCATTTTTTGGAGAGCTGCTTTTGCCTGAGCCATACTGCATCTCACCTCTTTTGTATATCTTCCATCTGAGGTTAACAAAGTTCCCAAATATTCAAATTCATGCACCTGTTTTAATATTGTTTCACTTGTCTTTATTTTGCACTGAGGTGATGTCTTTTTCTTTGTTGTTACCATTACTTCTGTCTTTTTGCTATTAAAGCTGAGTCCTTTATTTTTTTCTCACTTTCATGGTTATATCAGGCTGGTGATTAGTTGTATTTGAATACACTCGATGGTGGACTTGAATTTTGTCAGGATTCTTCTTCTACAATCAGCTAATACCAAATATTTAGACCAACATGGGTCACAAACAAAATGGTGTGCCTGAGATCATGGATTTATTGTGGCATAAACATTCATTTAAGGTTACACAAAAGATAAGGCAGCTGGAGATAAACAGTCACAATTACACTTTTTGAATGAGACCTCTGACAAATGCATATCAGTACACGGTTCTAGTTAGGGAGCCACGACAGCTCTGTGGTTAGTGAACTGGACTACAAAGGACAAGGGGTAGGGTTCGATCCCAGTCGATGGCTTCCGGGTCCACCCAGCCTTAAATGGGTGCTGGATTTTTTTGGGAAAGTAAATCGGCAAATGTGTAAGACCAACCACATTACTCCGAAAATCATGTACTGAAGGTCTGTAAATATTATGGTCACTAACACCATATTCCCTATACGCCACATGACGGGACGGGGCTCTTTACTTACACGTTTCTAGTAATAATTCAAAACAAATGCTGTGTGCAATAAGTATAGGGCCACTCCACATTTTGCTAGCTACATGGGTAATATGATGTTAGTGACCATATTTTTGTTATGATCAATAGGCACATTATTGAGTATTGTTTCTGGTAACACTTCAGACTGTCCTTACTTCGAAAAATCTCTAGTACACATTTTAAGATGTTGAGTAAACCCCGAATCCACATCCATAAAAAATTAATGGAGAGAATATTGCAGCTGGGAGTTGAATATAAAACTTATGATAGTGTAGAATGCACTAATCACACAGCCACTGAGGCTAAATACTGAGTATTTGATGTTTACTTAACAAATGGTTCAACAAACCTTCAAACCAGTTAGTTATTAATAAACTTCATAGAGTTATCACATGTTTATTTTTTATGCCTTAGAGTTTACTTGTGATGTTTAAATATTTTTATACATTAATTTTTATGTTTGTTTGTAACCACACATGGTAAGTCCATATAATTCTGATTCTCATAGATATCAAAAGTGTGTGGATAATTATCCATTCTATTAGTACATAGTATTGTTTGCAAACTTGTCAGTGAATATATGTATAACCTTTAAGTTGTCATTAGTAGTTTAAGGCATTGAAAAAATAAATAAGATATCATATTAGAAATTATCTCAGAGTTAATATCATAATTGATCATATAAATAGTGTCAGAATATATATATATATATATATATATATATATATATATATATATATATATATATATATATATATATATATATATATATGAAGACTTTATGTTAGAGATGATCTCACAATTCTTTATTTTGATTGAGAAAACTGATTCTGGTATTTTGGGCCTGAATCAAAATGGACAAATCCCTTTAGAATTGGAATAAATGGCTGTTGTCAACCAGCATATATTCTAGGAGAAAATAAGGACTGGATCTGGTTATCATTGACACCTTCCAAGTGAAGAAAAAATGGCTGTTGTCAACCAGCATATATTCTAGGAGAAAATAAGGACTGGATCTGGTTATCATTGACACCATCCACATGGAGAAAGAAATGGCTGTTGTCTATCACATAGATTCTAGGAGAAAATAAGGACTGGATCTGTTTGTCATTGACACCTTCCACATGGAGAAAGAAATGGCTGTTGTCTATCACATAGATTCTAGGAGAAAATAAGGACTAGATCTGTTTGTCATTGACACCTTCCACATGGAGAAAGAAATCGCTGTTGTCTATCACATATATTCTAGGAGAAAATAAGAACTGGATCTGGTTATCATTGACACTTTCCACATGGAGAAAGAAATGGCTGTTGTCTATCACATAGATTCTAGGAGAAAATAAGGACTGGATCTGGTTATCATTAACACTTTCCACATGGAGAAAGAAATGGCTGTTGTCTATCACATAGATTCTAGGAGAAAATAAGGACTGGATCTGGTTATCATTGACACTTTCCACATGGAGAAAGAAATGGCTGTTGTCTATCACATAGATTCTAGGAGAAAATAAGGACTGGATCTGGTTATCATTGACACTTTCCACATGGAGAAAGAAATGGCTGTTGTCTATCACATAGATTCTAGGGCCTTCCTGTCAACAGGGCGGATAGACGGCAATGAACAATTGAGACACTGTCTGGAAAGCTTCATTGTTGCAGTTCCCTAATATTCCAAATCCGGCTTGCTGCAGGAGCTACTAAGATTAGTGCTCTGTGCACACTGTGAGCTGTGTGTTTAATCGGATGGTGTTTCTATATTCAGATTGCTTACGATGAATGATGATATCATATGGTGAAGGACAATTCACTTGTGTTCACTATCGGTGCTACTATTCCTTAAGTCTTTTAACGTGTGCTATGTTTGCTATGATGGGGACTGCAACTTCTTTTTTAGTTTGGATATTCGATGAAATGTTAACTCTGATATTTCCACTGGCACGGGCGGTTGAGCAATTATGGATTTTAAAATTTCTTTACAGTGATACCGGGCCTTCAAAAAATTATAACTATACATTCTAGGAGAAAATAAGGACTGGGTCTGGTTTGTCATCGACATGTTCCATATGAAGAAAGAAATGGATGTTGTTCACCACCGCATGTTCATAGAAGTGATATGTTTTTGTTTCGTTTAATTACCTAGCTACAATGATTAAATCAAGATATTTCATAAGTACTTGTCCATGTTGAAATGACATATGGATTCATGAACATATACTTTCATAATTGAATAATCTACAGTGAATTTCAATGTAAAAACTAACTAGGGCTATAGAGATGAACCAGTGGATAATGAACGTTCATTGAAAATTCCCAGATAAAATAGAAATATTCATGGAGAGCCAGCTTGAGCATTGACACAGAAGGATAATAAGGTTCCTGAGTTGTGCTTCTGTGACCACTATGATTTGTGACAGTTCAGAAATATGTAAATTAGTAAGTGACATATTGTTCAGTTGTTGTGAGTAAAACAGAAGATAAGTTGCATACACAAATTTAGTGGACAAGTCCAGGAAACCAAGTAATTGAGAATAGGGACTCTAGTTTTAGAACCATAAGGAGGTAGTGGTTAAAGGTGTTGTGAACCTTTAGTAGTAAGCTTTATATTTGATACTGAGGTAGTCAACTGATAATTTGACTTGTGATCTTTCTTTTGTGTAGCCTGAAGGCAACCATGGAACAAGTGTAAAGTTTAAACAAGGAGAGAAGAATTTCCAAGTCACAGTTTCCATCAGTCAAAGTTTCTACACCTATATTTCTTTCTGTAACTGATGTCTTGTTTTGTTAAGTTCTGATTTTATTATTTTATAACTGATCTCCCCTAACAGACTCTGCCTGTGACAAAGGAAAGTACGGTCGGGAATGTGAGCATGACTGTAACTGTGATGGTGGTGAGACCTGCTTCGTTAGTACTGGAGGATGTCCTTCTGGAGGTAAGGCTGGCTTCTATAGAGAGTCTTGTGATTTACGTAAGTCTTTGATACATGATTGTATCATAAATAAAAAAGCTTTACAACGGTCATTAATGTATAAGGAATAAATAATCACATTCAATTGCCAGCTTTGCAAAAAAACTAGGCACAACTGGGGAGCTGTAGCATGCAATTTATGTGTTTATTTGTTCTAGCTCCACACCTGTGTTACCACAGATTTGCATGGTTTCATTTTTACATAAGTATAAATGTATGCCTTTTTTCCTTTCATTTCTTATATACAAAGAAAAATGATGTTTCATTCACGAAGGTCATTCATCTAAACTGGCTGTTCTCAGACTTTCCTCTAACGCAGACCTGCATTAAATATGGTTTGTAGTAGCGGACCTCCAAGATTCAACTTCAGCTCAAGATTTAAAACACAGAAGTGCATCAACCTGTTTATTTGAAAAACTTTAATAAATGTCAATTTTACATTTGTTTACTCTCCTACAAATGATTGTCATGGCATCTGCTTTACTTTAAACTGCATTCCTAATACATTTTGATTTGAATAAGTTATTGAGTTCATATGTGCTCAGATCCCCTCCACAGCAAGTCCTGCAGTGTCCAGCGACGGATGCCTCCATTTCTGTGTTGGTTGATAAGTCTTCTCTTACACCCACTAAGTTTCTCATTTCTGGCTGTGCCCATACTTAACTCCAATCTCTTTCATCCGAAGGAGTGATGTGGACACACTTCTTTAAATAAAAATAAAAATTATAATCAGTGAAAACGTGTACATTGTTATAGTGTGAGCAATCCAGAAGAATATGATAGGTGAATAAAAGCAGAATATGAAAGAAGAATAAAATAATAATTTGACGGAAGAATAAAAGAAGAATAAGTTGTATGTGAATAAACAGGAATAATAAAAAGAGACCCCAAGTCAGTGATTTTAGATTCATTGGACGGACTCAGATCAGTGAGACTTAACAAGCTATAATACCTTGTGGAAATTAAGCGGAGGGGGACAGCACGAGAAAGAGAACGTAGGTCGGTACATTTGACAGAGATCGCTAGATGGATGCTGAATGTTGGCACTCTTGACAGAAATCATTCACAGACATGGGGATGTTACATAAACAATGTAAGAACAGTGTAGGTCTTGTTAACAAACAGGTGTTTGATGTATGATGGACATAGACTTCCAAGAACTGTAAACATTCTTTGATGTCCAAAGATGCAGGACACAGTCTCTCAGATGTACAATGGCAATGGAGATCAAAGGAGTTCTGAGACAGTGCCTACACTGGTCAAAAGATCAAATGACAGCTTTGTTTTGCTGGAAGCCTAAGTAATAGAAGTGATTGACAGATGTTGTCAAGACTCCTCAAGAAATGAGGTTTAGTGACAAAATTGCAAGACATAGTTATGGAGGCTGTGGTTAATTCCTGACAAATGTTAGAACGACCATAGCCATGATTCCCAGAATCCTCAGCAAAATAGGAGTGGCTTACATTGCAACAAAAACCAGGAAACAGGACTCTGGGGGTCTCTCAAAGATCATGGGCTACCAGAGAAAATGTAGTAGACGAGCCTAGAACCAAGCCTCAAGGCTGAGAGTTAGGTGTGTGGTAGTAGATGGTTAAACACAGAGAGTCTTGAAGCTTTTGGATGTACCAGAGAAAATGTAGTAGACAAGATTAGAAACATGCCACAAGGCAGAGAGTTAGGAGTGAATTAGTTAGATAGTTGGAAAGCAGTTCTGGAAGATTTTGGACAAGTTAGGAGTTAGATAATGAGGAAGTTTTTGAAGTAGTCAATAGAACTGTGAAAACATCAGAAATATAAATAAAATTAGAAGTCCCTAGAAATATTCTGAACCACTGGAGATATAATACTTCATCAGATTATATTTATCATCATGAGAGATTCACATAGAGATTCTAGAACCTTCTACAGATACAAGAGACTGTGTGGATTGAGTCATAGCGTTGCAGATGAGTACGCAATTATAACTATGAAACAGTTTTGAGAGAAATTGATAACTATTAGTATAATTACAGAATCACCGGTTGCTTAAGAAGATTGCCATGAAAGACTACTGTTTGAACACAAGTTACTAATACATCAAAATTGCTGATAGGCTAGTAAATGGGGGATACCAGATTTTTTTCTGGGGAAGTAAAGTGGCACAGAGGTAATATCGACCATATTACCCCAAAAAATTATGTGCCAAAGGTCTATACAAAATATGGTCACTAACACCATACTCTTTATATGCAACTTGGCGTGATGGGGCTCTTTACTTTTTTTTTTTTTTTTTGACTTAATAATAAAGACTATTGTAATGAGGTTGCCACAATACTGAGTTGTATGTGTCAAGTTCATTTCAATGTGATAATGAATAATAGTCAGAATCGAAAGAAACAAAGAATCCTGTAACAACATGACTAATCACAGGATTTGAGGGAAAAAATTAACAGTGTATACTCACATAATTAGTGAGAAGGATGTTGTTGCATTTCACCTTCAAGCCTTGTTATACTGGGCTTAATGTCTGAAACTTGTAATCTGGGATATAACTCTACAATGGTAATCTGAGATATAACTCTACATTTTCTAAATGGTAATCTGAGATATAACTCTACATTTTCTAAATGGTAATCTGAGATATAACTCTACATTTTCTAAATGGTAATCTGAGAGGCAGAGGCAGACCAAGATTAACATGGACGAGTAACATCAAAAGATGGACAAATCAATCGATGACAACCTGCACCATCAAAGCAAGAGATAGAGCAAAATGGCGCTCCATGGTAGCCAACCTTCGTTGCGGAGATGGAACTCAATGATGATGATGAATCTGAGATATAACTCTACATTTTCTAAATGGTAATCTGAGATATAACTCTACATTTTCTAAATGGTAATCTGAGATATAACTCTACATTTTCTAAATGGTAATCTGAGATATAACTCTACATTTTCTAAATGGTAATCTGAGATATAACTCTACATTTTCTAAATGGTAATCTGAGATATAACTCTACATTTTCTAAATGGTTTATGTATTTATTTGTAGGATAAACGAGAGCAGGGAATGATTTTTTACACAGGTTTGTTGTTATGAAAGGCATCCATACTTTCATAGCTCTCTTTGATAATTCAGAAAATCTGCATGTAAATGAGCTCAACAATTATGAAGTGTTCCTTGAACTGTAATCTCAGTGCACCATCTGTGGATTTTCTAAGAGTATATCTTCCTCTGCTGTAGTGAGCCCTCCTAATTCATACACATTAATTGGAAATATTTATCTAATCCAATTCTCACTTGCGAAACAGAAAATATTTGCAGAAACTGTGCCACAAATCTTCTAAATATTGTCTAATAAACGGTATTTCCTCAGCAGACAAAAATTTTAATTTAAACCAATTGATCAATGGTTTCAAGAAAATGTGTGAGATTTGGAAATTGTTCTATGTTTCTATTCAAAAGGTGATGATGCCATAATCCCAATTTTTTTATCATTTCCTTGATCTTGTCTTCAAATTGAAAAACTGTAACACTTTCTCCTTGAAGATTTCAGTTCAGCAAATTTAGATGGATGAAAATAACTGACAGATATACCAGTCTGATTAACCTGGAAAAATCTATGCAATTGTTTATACTTGATGTTGAGCTAAAATGTGTTGATACTAAATTGTGCCGCACTGATATCAGTCATTTTACCTAACAGTAATCATATGATTTTTATTAACACAAGTTGAAGAAAGAAACACAACTGCCAATTTTGCTGAACTACCAATAAACTGAAACTGACTTTGGTGGTTGCATATGCAGCTGCAAGAAATGCCACGTCCTTTCTTTAAATTACGTATTACGTATTATATACTCACTTGCAAGTACAGAACATATTTTATTTGTTTCCTATCAAGCTCCCTTATTAATGTATTTATTCCTTCACTAGTTACACTAGTTCTTTGATATTTGTCAAGTTTAAAGTGTCTCTGATGTCATTACGCTATTTCTTTCTTTGTGCTAGGATTGATGTTTTGGAAGCTGTAAGTTAGAAAAGTGTAGTCTTATTTTTTAAACAGAAAACCATACTTCTTTCTACAATTTGTTTTCACTTGTGCTTTCATTCATTTATTCATTCATTCTCTCTTTCCATTTAGCTACAAAATATTATACTATTCTTCAAACCTTCACAGACCCTTCTTTGGTGGCACCGCTGACCCTTGTGGGGCCGCGGAGCACAGTTTGAGAAATGCTGATCTGATGCTTAATTAATCTTTGTCAAAGATATCATCTAAAGTGTTGTAATTGTCCTCTCTGGATTTTACATTGCGTTTATGTTTGACATAGCAGACTACAGGTAAAGGTAAAGTACAAGACTTGAATCGGCATCTTAGCACGTGAGTTTTCATCCATATGTGCTAGGCTGCCTATCCAGATGTGTTTGGAGACTTCTGGATAATGTTACTTCAATAATAAAAACTCATGATTGTGAGGCAGCAATCCTCACCTTCCCAGCAGACTACATTGGTACCAATTTCTGCCAGTGGCTGGGTCGACCATCAGGGTATTTTTTTTTCCAACCACGAGTACAATTTACACTGCTTCCAGCAGGAATCTAACATTGGTTGTTCAAACGTCGGTAGCCCAGTCGGGTAGCAGCATGGTAGCAAGAATGTACAGTAATGATCAGTTATCATATTTTGAAACCATTTTAATGTCTATGTCATGAAACACTTTAACCTATTAGTACATGTCATATAATTATGTCAGCAAGATATCAATGGGAAGGAGATACAAGTTAAGTAATTAGAAAATGTTCTATCAACCCTTACGTATGCGTGTGAGAGCTGGAAAACAACAAGAGACATAGAAACAAAGTTGAACGCATTTGAAAATAGATGTCTAAGGAAAATACTTGGTATAGCGTGGAACGAATTCAAAACAAACGAGGAAATTAGAGAAATCACCAATCAACCACTAATATCTTCAGTAATCAAGAATAGACGATGGTCATATGTGGGACATGTAATGAGAAGAGATAAGAACTGAATATCAAAGCAAGCCCTCATGTGGGAAACAACAGGTAAGAGGTTTTAAAAGAGGAAGACGTAGAGACACCGAGAAGAACATTGATGATAGAAGCAAGAGCAACAGGAATCAGCTCCCTCAATGAGATAGTGTTGCTTGCACAGAACAGAGACAAATGGCGAGATTTGATAAAAGATCTTTACAAGGACTGAAAAATTGCTAGAATGAAAATTTAGATAAGAGAAGGAGGATCTGGGTCTACGCCCTATGGGCTGGCTACAGCTCAAAAGGTCAATAGATAGATAGAAGTTGTCATCCTATCACCTCCATTTCAATCAGCCTGTAGACCAGGGAACTATGATTTCAGATATCACAGTAACTGTAGTGAGTTCTGTATCAAGAATGTGACTTATGAGAGATCATGTGAGAATGTTAATGGTATTTTAGTGGATGTCAGAGTAGATATATATATATATATATATATATGAAGTCTCAGTGCTATTTCATGATGTTGTTTATGAGGATTTCTGAGATACTAAAAACTGATCAGGTGATATCAAAGCCATGTTAAGATAAAAGATAATTCTTTATAAGCCTTGTAGAGTCTTGGGAAGCCTGTCAATTTTTTTAATTCAAACAAATTACTAATGTGCATCCCTTGTTCTGAACACAAGGGAAGTTAGAGACCATAAAGCTTTTCAATGTAGCTAAAGTGATGACATAGATTATGAAGAAGTGATTTGTTCCAAGTTTATTCTTTGATAGTTATTTGAATGGGGAATAGATGCTGATTGATGAAGCTATAATTAGGAGACTGTCAGGATGTGAGATGAAGTGTTGTACAAGTAGGAAAAGGTCACTAGAAGTATAGATAAACAGTGTTCCTACAAGTGAGCTTTTGTGAACTTCAGAATACAAACCTGTCATGCTTAGAAGGGTGAATGAGGGCACTTGTAGCTGCCCTAATTGTAGCATTTATTTGATGTTATTTGACTATCATCTTGTGAACTTAATTTAATTGAAAAGAGTAAAAACATGAAGTCGTTAAAGGTTATCTTTGCTGCAGATATATATTCATGTAAAATTGTCTTAGTTCACCACTGCAGAAAGATCCTGCTAATATTAAACTTTCTCAGCCCAACATAGCACATAGGTCTTAATATAAAACTATTTCAGCTAAACACAACAGAGATATTATAATAGAAATCTATTTCAGCTAAACACAACATAGATATTATAATGGAAAACTGTTTCAGCTAAACACAACAGATAGAATCTAAAAGAAAACTTCCTCAGTTTAGTGTTAAGGGTTTCCCCCACATCTTAGAACAGGAGAAATATGGTGTAACTGCTGATATTTTTAAACGATGAACAACATATTTGTTGTTCGATATAGTTGCTGTTACATCACAATATTAAGAGTGACAGTACACAATGTCAGTCCTTGATATTTGATTTTTAATTCTTGCTTGTTGTACCAGTTTTATTTTTCTTTTAAAATAGACAAAACAATTCTACTAACCCCATAACAGAATCTCATTTAGCCTATCGTATCATATTCATTTAAATACTTTGGAACAATGTTAACCTCAAATGGTAGATGTGCAACAGAGGTGAGACACAGATTAGCTCAGGCAAAAGCCACAAAATGAGGAAGATACTGTGCAATCCATTTTTGACAATGGAAACAAGAAAGAGTTCTTAAACGTTATGTAGAGCTAATCTTAACATATTGATGTGAATCATGGGCAATGAAAAAACAGAAAAGAAAATTACTTGAGGCTGTTGTTTTACAGAGTATGTTGAGAATACCATGGGCAGCTAAGAAGAATAATGAAAACATTCTGAAATAGGCCAATGCAAAAAGATAGTTGCTTTCTAAAATTAGGAAGAAACAATCATCTTTTTTTTACCATGTAATGAGAAGATAACAGCAGAAATACATTGTGACAATTGGAAAATTGAGGGATGAAGAGATAGAGGGAAGCAAAGAGAAAAGATATCAGACAGCCTAAAAGAATGGCTTAGCATAAAGTCAACAACAAAAATGATAAATAACTGTCATGATCAAGAGTTGTGGAGAAACATGATAACCTATGCCAGAAGGCATGGGATTTGAAGATTATTATGATTATCATATTTATTAAATCAGTTTGCAGCTGGGAATCCCACATGTCCACTACACTTCATGTCACAACATCCTCCAAAATGCTTTGGCATCATTGGTAAATAATCTTGACAAGTTTGACCTCCATGTTAAATTTCTGGTCACATTATCGATGACTCCAAACATCTTCCATGAGAGAAAGTGCACAGCTTCTTCCACATTCTATTTCACTTGCAAAAATTCAGATTAAAAACAAACACATGCAAATCTGCCAAAATGGCTTAAGTGATCTTGCTAGTCTCTGAAATAAAATGTAAATAAGTTTAACCAATGTGCATGCCTGTTAAGCCATTTGTTAGGCTGAAGTCTATGCAAGCCATTATTGACTGCATAGATGACAATCTTAAACGATATCACTGAAAAGAGAGCATGAACAGTTACTGCCCCGCTCCATTTCATTAGAATAAATGAAACAAAATACACACAAGACTAACAAAACTATTGAAAAATGAAATTTAGAAATTACACTCTCTAAAGACATGTCAAACATGGCTGCCCTTCTTCTGGAAGTCTTTTATATATCAAAAAAACATAAAAGTATATAAGCAGCTAAATCTGTAGAGAGACAAGACAAACTACAACATTTTTGGCAAAAGCCATCATCAGGCAACAGACAAATATTTATACAAAAGCAAACACAATAGTGAAAGTATTAAAATGAAGGTTCCCTCCATGCCTTGCTAGGTATATAGGGAGTATGGTGTTAGTGACTATATATTTCTGGTACAACGGTGTATTTTTTGGTGATGTGATCGGTATCACACCAGGCCAACTTTACTTTCCAGAAAAATCTCAGGTAAAGAGTTTAATCCTCTCGTCTTCATATTTAGAAGTCCATTAACCATTAAGCTTTATTTAATCCAACCCAACATAATATTGCCTTAGATATAGATACTAAAGGAATAAAGAATTCATTATTTCTTATTTTAGAAAGTGAGTACAGAAATTATATGTTTAAATAAAGCAACATAATGACCAGAAGAGAAAAGAAAATAGAACTGAGAAGATAGGAGGCAAATATATAACAAAGACCATAACAGATAAAATCACTAAAGAACTTGTCTTGACTAGCATAAATGAAAACAATATAATTGTTACTCACAGACAGATAGCATAAAGCCACAGCATTCATTCATGGATTATGCTTAGAGGTGTTGAATATCATGTTCCTCTATAACCAACTTTGCATAATAAAATTAAAAAGGCTTGCAGTCCTGGCAAAAGTTGTGGAGATCTTTTGTGAGTGCCCTATGCTGCGACTGGAGTTCAGAGAATTAAAAAGAAGAAGAATTTATATTTCCTCACAAAATTATTGCTCCTCATTGTGTGTTATCATAGAATTAATTTCACTACTTTGAGCTGTCCACTTCTGTCTTTTCTAGCAGTTAATTTCCATCTAAATCCAGATAAATATATTAACAGGTAGAAAAGAAGTCAAAATTTCAGGGTGGGTAAAATCAAAGGAAGGAAATATAATAATGGGACAGAAGAAGATAATGGAAAGATGGACAGAATATATCAGTCAACTCTATGATGATGAAAACCCAGAGCTAAAAAATTCAAAAAAAGACACAGGACCACCAATAATGCAGAGTGAAGTGGAGGAGGCAATTCAACACATGAAAAGAGGCAAAGCTCCAGGTCCCGAAAATATAACAATCACATAGTTCAATGCATTAGGAAAGCTGGGAGTACAAATCGTAAGAAAACTACTCAGTGACATATATAAAACTGGACACATACCCAAAGATCTACTAAAATATATCTTTGTAGCCATACTGAAGAAGTTAGGTGCCACTGATTGTGAAGACCATCGCACTATTAGTCTCATGAGCCATGTGACCAAAATATTGCTAAGAATCATCATTAGATGTGTAATGAACAAAATAAAACCAGAAATAAGTGAGGAACAATGTGGATTTGTGTAAGGAAAGCGCACCAATAATGCAATATATATCCTGAGAACATTGATAGAAAGAGCAGCAGAGGTGAAGAAAGATCTATATGTGAGTTATGGACTACACAAAAGTATTTGACAAAAGTAAAGCATGTGGAAATAATCAAGATGCTGGGGAAACTAAACACTGATGGCAATGAAATTTGTATCATAAAAAAGTATGTACTGGCAACATATAGCACCCATAAGAATTAACAACCAAACAGGTCAGTTCCAATATATGAAACAAGGTGTCAGACAAAGCTGTGTTCTGTAGCTGGAATTGTTTTCACTTTACAGTGACAATAGTATGAGATCAATAGTAGATGTGAAAGGAATTGAAACCAATGGTCACAACATAAACAATTTGCAGTATGCAGATGAAACAGTCTTAATATCATCATCATCATCATGTACCCTGCCGATTGGCGTAGGCGATCATGTCCCTCCACAATCTTCTATCTACAGTGCATCGTATCAGTTCTGTTGTTGACTGTTTTCCATGCCATGACACCAAGCTATCCAGTATTTTCTCTCTTTGTCGTCCGCAATCTCTCTTTCCTTTTATTTTGCCAGTTGAAACCAAGTATTCCAACTTTCCTCTTCTCATGATGTGCCCGAAAAATGTTGATTGCTTCTTTCTGATGTTTTTTAATAGCTCCCTTTTTGTGTTGGCCTCTTTGAGAACTTCCTCATTGGTCTTTTTATCTGTCCAGGGAACTTTCAACATTCTTCTGAGAAATCCCATCTCTGTGGCCTCTAATCGTCTTTTCATTTGTTTGTCTACTGTCCATGATTCGCTTACATAGGTCAGAATTGATTCTATATAGCACCGATGAACTCTCTTTCTCATTTTTATTGACATAGATTTGTTGCATAAGATATTTTTCATTTTCTGAAATGCTATTTTGGCCTGAGCTGTTCTGCTTTTTCTTTCTGTGGTGCATCTCAAGTTAAATTTAGATTTACTCAAATCAGATAAGAAGTTGCAAGACAGGCATAAAATCACAATTCAGAACTGGTACACTGCAATAGAGAAGATACAAAGCATTGATGAACAGTGGGAAATGCTAAAAGAATCAATGCAACAAACATCAAAAGAGTTCATACCACCAGTGAGGACAAATTCAAGAAATAAATGGATGACAGATGACATTTTGCAGCTAATGGATACAAGAAGAAGAAATAAATAAAATAAAGATGAGTGTAAGAGATTAAATAAAGAAATTGTAATAAAATGCAATGAAGCAAAAGAAGCATGGCTAAAAGAGAGATGCAAATAGATTGAAATGCAACAAAAAGGAGATGCTAAAGCTATAAACAAACAAATTGAAGAATTAACAGGAAAAAAAACACAATTCAAAGCTGGATGTTTAAGATCACAGGAAGGAGAACTGTTGATTGAACAAGAAAGCATAAGGGAACGATGGGCAGAATACATTAAAGATCTTTATAATGATGAACAAACCGAAGTAAATATTAAGGATAATGGAGAAGGACCACAAATACACAGAGAAGAAGTGTAAGATGCCTTACGCAATATGAAAGAAGGAAAAGCTCCTGGACCAGGTAATATAACTAAAGAAGAGATTGAAGCCATGGGTGATTTTGGAATGAAATTATAACAAAAATATTGAATGATATCTACAACAGCGGATATATATCAGATGACCAGCTAAAATCAACATTCATAGCCCTACCAAAGAAATCTGGTGTGATTGAATGTGATGATCATCGCACAATAAACCTTATGAGTCACATGACTAAGATATTACTAAGAATCTTCATGCAAAGAATGCGAAACAAAATCAATCCAGAAATTAGTGATGAACAGTGTGGTTTTGTTGGAGGTAAAGGAACGAGCAATGCCATATATATTTTAAGATCTTTAGTAGAAAGAGCCATAGAGGTGAAAACAGATCTATACCTATGTTTCATAGATTATACCAAAGCATTTGACAAAGTAAAGTATCAAGAAATAATCAAAATTTTAGAAAGCATAAACATAGATAGTAAAGATCTAAGAATAATAAAGAACATGTACTGGCAACAAACAGCAGCCATAAGAATTGGAAACCAATTGTGAATGTTTCAACAAATAAAACAGGGTGTTAGACAAGGTTGTGTGCTGTCACCAGTTTAATATTTATAGTAAGATTATTTTAAAATCCATAAGGGGCATGCCTGGAATAACAATTGGAGGTCATAATATAAATAATCTAAGGTATGCTGATGATACAGTTTTAATCGTTAAGAGTGAAAGTGAGTTACAAGAAATGTTGGAGATTATAGTGAAATAAAGCAAAAATAAAGGACTCAGCCTTAATAGCGAAAAGACAGAAGTAATGGTAATAACAAAGAAAAAGACATCAGCTCGGTGCAAAATAAAGACAAGTGGAATAATATTAAAACAGGTAAATGAATTTAAATATTTGAGAACATGGTGAGCCTCATACGGAAGATGTACAAAAGAGGTGAGATGTAGAATGGCTCAGGCAAAAGCAGCTTTCCAAAAAATGAATAAGATACTATACAATCCATTTTTGCCAATAGAAACAAGAAAAAGAGTTCTTTAATGTTATGAAGAGCCAGTCTTAACATATGGATGCGAATTATGGACAATAGGACAACAGACAAGAAAATCACTTGAGTCTGTAGAAATGTGGTTTCATGGAATAATGTTGAGAATACAATGGACAGCTAAGAAGAGTAATGAAAATGTTCTGAAAGAGGTCAATGCAAAAAGGGAGCTAATTTCCAATATCAGGAAGAAACAATCATATTTTTTGGCCATGTAATGAGAAGAGAACACCTGGAATATATTGTAACAACTGGGAAAATTGAGGGATGAAGAGATAGAGGGAAGCAAAGAGAAAAAATACCAGACAGCTTAAGAGAATGGCTTGGCAGAAGGTCAACAACAGAAATGATAAATAACTGTCAAGATTGAAAGTTGTGGAGAGACATGATCACCTACACCAGCAGGCCTCGTACTTGATGATGATGACAAAGCTATATCTCTTCTCTTGTCTCAGACTATCTCTTCTCCAAGACTATCTTCCAAACTAACAGTCTAGACTTCTATTCTTCATAGGGCTAAATGTCATAACACTGGACTAACCGATGCTATGTATCTCGCAGGGCTAACTGTCGCTAGCTCTATCTGTCTCTCTTTAGTTGTGTATCTAGCTGTCCATATCCGTCTATCCCAAGATTTTAATTCCCTAACATATATATCCCATTTTGACCAAACAACAACCTGAATTCTGGTTCACACTGTCCTCTTATTGTGACCATACTTCTAAACAAAGATCTGGAAATTTCCTGAGGTCAAATTCTATTGGGTTAAAATCTGCTACTACCTGAGTTGTACAAGACCTTTCTTTAACAAGGACCTATGTGTTTTTGGTACTTCGGTAAGCTTATATTCGTGTCTTTCTCCCCTTGGAAGAGGCCACTTCTGTTTTCTTGGTAATTTGTATTTTTGTTAATTTTTCTACTTCCTCAGTATGGCTAGTCTTTCTCTAGAAAGTGAAGTCTAATACTAAGAGGATTTGAAGGCTGCTGTCTTAAGAAGATTCTAAACATCCATTGTTATCAACACATTATGATCAAAGAAGTCACCACTACAATCACGCCTGTATACTGAGTGATTCGATGAGCATGATTAAAAAAATGGATGCAGGCTCTGTACGCAGGCAAATGGTTAGAGTCATAGCAGAAGTAAAAAATATGTAAGGTCACCTTTTCTATGTCCCTGGACATGCGGGGGGTACGTGGAAATGAAAAAGCAGACAGGTTGGCTAGCTGCGCTGTCGTTGAGGACAGTCAACCAATGGATCGGGTGGACATCATCAATGCCCTCCAAGATGTGGGAAGAGCACAAGACTTCGACAAACACAAATTCACATCACTTCTTTGGATGATAGAGATGGGAGTTAAGATGGGCATAGTCAGAAATGAGAAACATAGTGGGCGTGTAAGAAGACCTATCAACAAACACAGAAATGGAGTCGTCAGTCGCTGGACACTGTGGGACTTCCTAAGGAAGGGATCTGAGCAACTATGGACATGTTCCGAGTGTAATTATGATGACCTGCAAATAACTCAATAATTCATGTCACCAGAAGATCAGGCATTAACAACATCAATGAAAAAGTGAAAAGAACATATTGGAAATGGCTAGGCCATGTTCTACGAATGGATCGAACCAGGCATCCGCACCTAGCATTAACATGTACACCACCTGGCAAACGAAGAAAAGGCAGACAGGGACATGATGACGTACTCGGCATAATGGAATGAAAAAGGATAGCAGGTCATGGCGAGAGTTGCCCACACTTACTGCAGACTGGATTAGGCAGAAATCTCTTGTGAGTGGCCTATGCTCCGACCAGAATTCAGAGGATTAGGAAGAAAAGAAGAATGTATATCTCAACTCAAAATTATTGCTACTCTTTGTGTGTTCTCCTCGAGTTCATTTCACCACTTTCATCTGTCCAGTCTTATATTTTCCAGCAGTTAATGTCCATCTGAAAGTTGTTATTTTAATTTTCTTTATCTAAATTCAAAGTTTATAAAACTGTTGAATGAAGTAATAGCTTTTAACGTTTATTAGATAATTGGATAAAATTAATGTTTTTTGTGTTTTGTCTTTTCTTCATTAAACAGAGTGTTCACCAGAAACTTATGGTCCAGGATGCAGTAAGACTTGCAGCCAATTCTGTGTCAAGAGTGAGAATGGTGGGAGGTCATGTAACAATGTTAACGGTTCCTGTTTTAGTGGATGTCAGAGTGGATATGATGGTGATAATTGCTCACTACGTAAGTTTTGTGTTTGTTCTGAGATATTTGTTATCAAAAGGGTGCTCAGAAAAATTGCTAGCCACATTCTGGCACCTTCATCAGAGCATGAATGGCACAACACGACACAGAGGCACACCAGACAGGCAAAGAAGTGCATGGGCATTTAGAGCTCAGCAGGCAGAATAGTCAAAGAAGACAGTGGTGCATACGTCATGACCACGAGTATTATGACAATGGAGATGATGACAGTGACCAAGGCATTCAAATGGTTAGAGTCACAAGACTACACCCACGCATGTATACTGAGTGATTCGATGAGCATGATAAAAAAAGTGGAGGTGGGCTCTATATGCATGCAAAGGGTAGAGTCGTTGCAGAAATCCAAAATATGTGAGGTCACTTTGTCTATGTCCCTGGACATGCGGGAGTACGGGGAAATGAAAGAGCGGACAGGTTGGCTAGCTGTGTAGTCGCTGGGGACTGGCCACCAATTGATCGGGTGAACATCATTAATGCCCTCCGAGATGTGGGAAGAACACAGAACTTCGACAAACACAGATCCACGTCACTTCTTCGGATGATGGAAATGGGAGTTAAGATAGGCACAGCTAGAAATGAGAAACTTAGTGGCCATATAAGAAGACTTATCAACCAACATAGAACTAGAGTCATCAGTCGCTGGACAATGCGGGAATTACTGAGAAGTGGATCTGAGCACCTATGGACATGTTCGGAGTGCAATGATTTTGACCTGCAAATAACTCAATAATTAAATAACTCAATTTGTGATCTTGTCTTTGGACTGCAATATATTGGTTGTTCATGATTTGGTCTTTGATAGAGGAATCAATTTAGTTAATATGAGGTCCATGTAAATGAGCAATTGTTTTATATTGTACTTTATTTTATTGTTTTGTGTTTTGTTGCATTGTAAAGTATTAGAATGTTTTGTATATGATTTTACCAAACAACAACCTGAATTCTGGTTCACATTGTCCTCTTATTGTGACCATACTTCTAAACAAAGATCTGGAAATTTCCTGAGTTCAAATTCTATTGGGTTAAAAATCCAAGTGTGATTCAATGATCATGATTAAGAAAAAGCATGTTTAAAAACTAGGCATCCGCACCTAGCATTAACATGAACACCACCTGACAAACGAAGAAGAGGCAGACGGGGACATGATGACGTACTCGGCATGATGGAATGAATAATGATAGCAGGTCATGGCGAGAGTTGCCCACACTTACTGCAGACTGGATTAGGCGGAAATCTCTTGTGAGTGGCCTATGCTCCGACTAGAATTCAGAGGATTAGGAAGAAAAAGAAGAATGTATATCTCCACTCAAAATTATTGCTACTCTTTGTGTGTTCTCCTCGAGTTCATTTCACCACTTTCATCTGTCCAGTCTTATATTTTCCTACAGTTAATGTCCATCTGAAAGTTGTTATTTTAATTTTTTTTATCTAGATTTAAAGTTTATAAAACTGTTGAATGAAGTAATAGCTTTTAAAGTTTATTAGATGATTGGATAAAATTAATGTTTTTTTGTGTTTTGTCCTTTCTTCATTAAACAGAGTGTTCACCAGAAACTTATGGTCCAAAATGCAGTAAGAGTTGCAGCCAGTTCTGTGTCAAAAGTGAGAATGGTGGGAGATCATGTAACCATGTTAACGGCTCCTGTTTTAATGGATGCCAGATTGGATATGATGGAGATAATTGCTCACTACGTAAGTTTGTGTTTGTTCTGAGATATTTGTGATCTTGTCTCTGGACTACAATCTATTTGTTGTTCATGATTTGGTCTTTGCTAGAGGAATCAATTTAGTTAATGTGAGGTCCATGTAAATTTATGAATGGTAACCCTATATAAGTCTTTAGGTTATGAAAAAAGTCAGCTTTGATTGCTATAACAAAGGGAAACATTTATATCTTCCATCGTTTCTGCTCTCTGATGTCCTTAAACCTCAAGAAATAGGTATGGATCAATTGACCTGGATATGTAGGAGTTCAATTTGAAGGTTTTTAATTCATCAATAGTTATGACTTGGATCCCTTGAGATCTACTGACAGAGAACAGATCACCTTCAGAACTACCATAAGTGGGCTGAAGTCATTTATGTTCTCTCATGAAGTAATCAGATCATGAATATCGCTCTTTAAATAAATAACAAAATCTTTGTGATATTTTCTTTTATCTCAGCTGTATTGGTATCCCAATGTTGTACCCATTTAATAATGAGGGTTTTTAACAGTTCATGGGTATACATGGTGAAGGAAATATGAATAACAATCGAGAACATTTTGCTGATTTAGGCTTAGAGAATGAACTTATTCTTGATCCTTCCCACACTATCAGACATCAAATAGGGTTTGTAATGTTTTTTGCCACTAATCACTATTCTGGGTGAGATGTCCGATCTTATTGAATGGTATATGCCTGCCAACATTTCTTCTCTTATAAGCATTCTTTTTAGTGTCTCTTTAGATCTTCCTCTTTTTCTGTATCCTGATGTTTCCCATAGAAGAGTCTGTTTTGGAATTCTCTTGTCTCTTCTCAGCACATGTCCGACATATGTCCATCTTCTATCCCTTATTTTAGATGACACCTTTGGTTGCATGACAATTTCTCTTATTAAATATTATTCTTTTATTCATTCAATTGTACACAGTGTATTTTTTTAAGTATTTGTCTTCAAAAGCTTTAGTTTTTTTCTCAATCTCTTTGTTTATTTTCCAAACTTGTTTGAATGAAAAACATTCTAAATGACATCATGCTAAATAAGTGGTAAACTTTATGTCAGTAACGGATATTTGATTCTACTTCTTCAATGTTGTGTTTGTTTGTTTTTTTCTCCATAAGTCGTTTACAACTGTGGAAGAACAACATTTATTTACCTCATAAGAGAATCATATCTACCTAGTCTATTTTATTTATTCAATGGAATTATTATTTATTTTCTCATAAGATAATCTCAGCTACTCAAGATGTTAAATGCAAATATTTGTTGCTTTAGATAAAGTCTATGTTTAATATAGTAGAGTGATGACATTAATGTAATATCCAACATTTGTCATTAAAAGAATTAGTCATTTCAAAGCCTGGAAGTTTAAAAACACACCTGAAAGGCACAGAAGAAACAACAAATTAACAAAGAGATCATGCATATGGCACAGATCAAACTTTGAATTACATACAGGGATAATAAATACATGGTTTTACTTCTTACAGAAATTGTGTAATCACAAACCGTATAATGCACACATACAATGCATATGGATATGCAGCACAAGGCAACTACAGAGATATAGAGTAAAGGCATCAAGACACACCAAGATACATAGAGATGTGATGCTACTGTCCCCGTCCCCCCCCCCACCCAAGGCATGAACAAATCACTCTCATACACATAGGACACTTATCTATCTATCTATCTATTGTCCTTTCGAGCCGAAGACGGCACATAGGGCAGAACCACAATCTCAAAAACAGAAACCTTGCGTGCCAAAGTGGCACATATTGCAGAGATCACTGCTCTAAAATCTATGGCATTGGACACCTACCACACATTTATTACCCCCATGCGCTACCAAACCTATACATGTATGTATATTTGTCTGCATGTATACATATGGCACATTTGGACACCTTTGGGTTTTCTTTTGTGTGTTTTGTGGTAATAAATACAGATTAATGCTTGTACACATGTATGGTTATGTACACATGCTTTTTTACACAACTGTTCGTTGTGCACACACACAGTTGGATATACACAGTTTATAAATATCTTGTACCCACCTCCCCCTATTTTTAGAACCCTTCCTTTTTCTAAACCTGACTGACATTTCAGTGAGATATATATTTGGTCAGCCCTCCCACTTATTTTAGTTCATTCAGAAGCCGATTATGCTCTGGACCGCAGGGAAGTGACCTTTTTTTATTTCCTTTTTTGAGTATTTAGCACATTATCGCCATGTAGTTAGATTTGTGTATATATCCTTATATATATTTGTTGTTGTTGTTTGTTATTTCAGCTGAAGGCCTATGTGGCCGAAATGTCGACTTTTGTTTTGTTAAATACCATGTAAAACTGGTACCATACCATTTTTTCTTCTTTTTTAAAATTATAACTGTTGAGATATTAGGGGTGTCAAACTCAATGAAACTCTATAACAGCATCACATGATGATAGTTAATGATGTCATAGAGGAAAAACTAGAATTTTGTATTTCACTCAAAACTCAATTGGTAATAAGAGAATGAGAAGATTATGCCATTCTGTTTTTTTAATGTTGATGTTTATCATCAAATAAATGGACCATTTAATACTTATTTGAAGATGCAATTTAATCATCCCATTCCAATCAGCTTGTGGACCATATACCTATTCTCTACTTATGACCACAACACTGGAAGTAAAAGATTGTTGTTACGAAAAAGAATATACTTCACTATACATTTCTATTCTCACTCTTCTCACCCTTGTTATCCTTAAGTCAGTATCTCTTTAACTTTCCCACTGGAAACTTGACTAAACAAATCTTGAGACTAAGCGACACGTGATGCTGCATTCTTGTCACTGAGAGTGATCATTGAAAAAAAAAGAATGTCAAGAAGTGGGGATCTGTTTTATATTTGATCACACGACTAGAGTGTCAGAGACGTTCTCTCTCTCTCTCTCTCTCTCTGCGATCCGGACTCAATCAGAGTAGAATTCCAGACTCTCACATGAAGTCAGCTGTCAGGTTAAGTGTGTTGATCGCCCCCACAGACAGAACATCACAATTAGAGTCTGCCAGATCTACTCTGATTGAACACCCGTTAAAATGTTGCACTGTGTTCTATGCCAGTGGCCCAGTGCATCCAATTTCAGCCAGAATTTTATTCAGGTTTGCTTTCCTTAGCCTTTGATTGTCCCCAATCTTCCTGCAAGGCTGTAGATTGTCTTTTCTGTAGGGGGATTCTGCCCTTAGATGGTCAGCCCTCCCAGGTTTATGAGCACCATCTGCCCGAGTCACTAGAGGTGACTAACACAGACATGCACACACAAAGATATGAGATGTGACTAACACAGACATGCACACAGCGATACGAGGCTTGACTAACACTGACACACATCAAGATTTGAGATATGACTAACACAGATATACATGCAAAGATATGACACATGATTAACATAGTCATGCACACAAAGATATGAGATATGACTAACATAGATATGCACACACAAAGATATGACACATGCCTAACATAGACATGCACACAAAGATATGAGATATGACTGACATAGATATGCACACACAAAGATATGACACATGACTAACATAGACATGCACACAAAGATATGAGATGTAACTAACATAGCCATGCACACACAAGGATATGATATGTGACAAACACAGACATGCACACACAAAGCTATGAGATATGACTAACATAATCATGCACACAAAGATCTGAGATATCCCTAACCCAGACATGCACACACAAAGATATGACACATGACTAACACAGATACACACTAAGATATGAGATATGACTAAACACAGACACACACAAAGATATGAGACATGATTAACACGGATACACCAAGATATGAGATATGACTAACATGACACACACCAAGATATGAGCCATGGCTAGTACACACACACACACACACACACACAAGCTAAGATATGAGCCATGGCTAGCACAGAAACACACTAAGATATGAGCCATGGCTAGCACAGAAACACATTAAGATATGAACTATGACTAGCACAGAAATACACTAAGATATGAAAAATGGCCAGCACAGACGCACAATAAGATATGAGAGAGAGTTTCAGGTTATAGGAACGGGTACAAGGAACTCTAACTTGGGTTGGGGCAGCACACGAGAGTTATGTCCCATTTTAATATCTGACACTTATCTCCTTGATCCAGACAAAGATTGACAAAAAACCTACAAGCAGTTCATGAATATTTAACTGTCAGTGCAATCACTACATGATTTTGATCTTATGGATCATAAGCCTCACACTTGTCAATCCACAACCAATTAACTGATGAAATATTACATCTCTGTTCTGTTAATCAAAATTCAGAATTTCAATAATGATTCTTTCTGTTGAACATCCATTTCAGAAATTGAAGGATCATCTGGCAGTGATGGCAACACAAATGGTGTGATAGGAGGAGCTGTGGGTTCAATTCCGTTCATCATTTTTGCTGCTCTGGTTATATTTGTGCTCATGAGGTAAGAGAAACCATTCTGGTGCAAATTTAACCCACTTGAGTGATTGTGCATGTGTGAAAGGTCAAAATATGAGTTTTGTAATTTGGTCTTTTTCTCAAAGTGGGACATCTCAAAGGCATGAATATCCTCTAGGTCCTATATTCCAGTAATTGGTCAATTTGGACAAGGCAAGGGTATCCTCTAGGTCCTATATTCCAGTAACAGGTCAATGTGGACAAGGCAGGGATGTCATCTAGGTCATATATTTCAGTAACAGGTCAATGTGGACAAGGCATGGATATCATGTAGGTCCTATATTCCAGTAACAAGTCAATGTGGACAAAGCAAGGGCATCCTGTAGGTCTTATATACAGTAATAGGTCAATGTGGACAAGGCATGGACATCCTCTAGGTCCTATATTCCAGTAATAGGTCAATGTGGACAAGGCATGGACATCATCTAGGTCCTATATTCCAGTAATAGGTCAATGTGGACAAGGCATGGAGATCTCTAGGTCCTATATTCCAGTAATAGGTCAATGTGGACAAGGCATAGACATCATCTAGGTCCTATATTCCAGTAACAGGTCAATGTGGACAAGGCATGGACATCCTCTAGGTCCTATATTCCAGTAACAGGTCAATGTGGACAAGGCATGGATATCCTCTGTGTCATATATTCCAGTAACAGGTCAATGTGGACAAGGCAAGGATATCCTCTAGGTCCTATATTCCAGTAACAGATCAATGCGGACAAGGATATCCTCTAGATCCTATATTTCAGTAACAGGTCAATGTGGACAAGGCATGAATATCATCTAGGTCCTATATTCCAGTAACAGGTCAATGTGGGCAAGGCATGGACATCTTCTAGGTCCTATATTCCAGTAACACACACAGACACTGATTGATGGGGAGCACTAGAAGATGATAAAGATTGTGTGCATTGACAGTTCTAGTAAATTATTTGAGCTTCTTCTGAAGGTGTGGGAAATCTATCACAACCATCATATAGTGTTTACAGCAGAAAGGCAGTTATCTGTTGTTATTTTTTCTACAGAAGAAATTCTGAAAGTTCCAAGTAATGACAATTTTTTTTAAAAATAATACTTTTCTTTTTCTGAGCAGCATTCTATGTTTTTAAAAATAAATCCCAGAATCATAATCAGTTCGCATGTCCTTTGAATAATTGTGCATTCACCACAGCCCGTTTGAAATTGAAAGATTCTCTAACTCTAGCTAGCCAGATCTCCCACTTTTTCTGTTGTCATGTTCAATGTCTCCTTGATGTCTTAAAACCACCTTCTTCTTGGTCTGCCCCTGATGTGTTGCACAGGAACCGTGCCTTCAATTATTGTTCTTTCCAGCCCACTGTATTTTCTGAGTTGGTCTTAGTATTTTCTTTTCTTCTGAAGAATGGTGTTTATAAGCCAGTTCTTTTTAATGTTTAAATATTTTAATGCATCTTCATTGTATTTTTTAAAATGCAATATGTCCTAAAGATATTTCTGTAGCACACATATAGTACAACTTTTATATTCTAAGCTTGGTGTTTACTTTGTTCAATCTTGTCTCCATAAATAGATAATTATTATATTTTCAAAAAGTTTTTAGTTTCTGGCTTAAAACTACTCTGTCAGTAATTTATCTTTGAAAACAGCTCAGCCTGAGTGATATCTAATTGATTTTCTTTACAGAAGACACAAAAAAAAAAGGTTACAGGGTTGGAATTTCGTGTTTTTAAAGAACTCTAAGGATGAAAGTACTTTGACTCACTCAGACGCTCCAGTGAACTCACTGTTTGATGTGAATAATCAGAGACATGAACCAGCAGGTTTGTAGAAATCTGTGATAATTTTATGTCAATTAAATATACAAAGGGCAGTAACTAGAACACTGTACTAATCTATGGTACAAGAAGATAATGTACATTGTATAATGACAAGTATTCATCCTAAAGCATTATGGCTCATGAAGTGATGATCCATTTGAACGTTTGTTCTTATCTACTGCTTAAGGGAAATAAACATGACTAGCAGACATTCAGTTGCAGGCAGTAAACATTGTTAACTCTATCTCAGCTTCAACATTTTAGAACATTTCAGAGTTGTTAACAAGTTTTCTAGAGTAGTATGACAAAAGTCTATATAAGTCCAAACTTTACTTGATAAGTCTTGTGTAATCCACACAAATGGTGGAAACACTGAGGAAATAGAAACTGATGGAGGCAAGTGAGATAGTAAATGGGTATGGAAATGTACATCTTCTTTCCTTGCTAATTTGCCTTTCATCATTGAAGGGAGATATAATTCGTGGTCTTTTTTTCTTCTGTTTACCTCTGTTTCTGTTATGTTTCCTAGTATTTCTACTATTTCGTCAATCCATCTTTTTCATGGTCAACTCTTTGAATCTGGAGTTCTTGCAGCTTTTATAGAAAGCATGTTGTGTTGTATTTTGATCTTTCTGCCTTGTCATGTGGCCAAACCATTATATCTGTTGTTTCTTCATATATTCTCTGGCAGGGGTTATTCCTGGCATTTTTCAAAGTTCTTCATTTCTGATATTTTCCCTCAAGCTGTTTAATGCCATTCATCTAACACATTTCTGATATTATCCCTCAAGCTGTTTAATGCCATTCATCTAACACATTTCTGATATTTTCCCTCAAGCTGTTTAATGCCATTCATCTAACACATTTCTGATATTTTCCCTCAAGCTGTTTAATGCCATTCATCTAACACATTTCTGATATTTTCCCTCAAGCTGTTTAATGCCATTCATCTAACACATTTCATCTCAGAAGATGTTATTTTATTGTTATTGTTCTTGCATCAAGGGTCCAGGACTGGCATTGGTAGCTCAACATTGGGACATATTGTGCAGTGCCTGTTCTGTTTCCTTATTTGTTATTTCCTTTTTGGACAATAGTAATCATAGCTGTCCAGTGATTTGACAAACTGTATTGCACTTTGAGTCTATTTCTGCTGTTTGTGAATTGTCATTTGACACTAGACTTCCTAGTTATTTAAGTTCCTCTACTTGATTTAGTTGTCTGCCGTTTATAGTTTATTGATGATCTGTTTCTCTTTTGCGATATTCAAAACTGAAAGGAATTGACATGTTGACTGTTGGCAATAATAAAATGATTTAATTTAACGGTTCTTTAAAGAAAAAATTGTTAGCTTTAACAACATTTGGTGGTGGTAAAACTTCACTACACTCAGAACAATCATCATCATTATCATGTGCCATGCCTGCTGGCGTAGGTGATCATGTCTCTCCACAACTTTCGATCTCGACAATTATTTATCATTTCTGTTGTTGATCTTCTGCCAAGACATTCACTTAAGCTGTCTGGTATCTTTTCTCTTTGCTTCCCTCTATCTCTTTGTCCCTTAATTTTACCATTTGTTAAAATATATTCCAGCTGTTCTCTTTTCATTACATGGCCAAAAAATGATGATTGTTTCTTCCTAATATTGGAAATTAGCTCTCTTTTTGCTTTGGCCACTTTCAGAACATTTTCATTACTCATCTTAGCTGTCCATGGTAATCTCAACGTTCTTATGTAAAACCACATTTCTACAGACTCAAGTGATTTTCTTGTCTGTTGTCCTATTGTCCATGATTCCCATCCATATGTTAAGACTGGCTCTACATAAGATTTAAGAACTCTTTTTCTTGTTTCTATTGTCAAAAATGGATTGCATAGTATCTTCCTCATTTTTTGGAAAGCTGCTTTTGCCTGGGCCATTCTACATCTCACCTCTGTTGTACACCTACCATCTGAGGTTAACATTGTTCCCAGATATTTAAATTCATTTACTTGTTTTAATATTGTTCCACTAGTCTTTATTTTGCACTAAGGTGATGCCTTTTTCTTTGTTGTTACCATTAATTCCGTCTTTTTGTAATTAAGGCTAAGTCCTTTATTTTTGCCTTCTTTCATAATAATGTATAACATTTCTTGTAATTCATTTTCACTCTTAACGATTAAGACTGTATCATCAACATACCTTAGATTATTTATATAATGACCTTCGATAGTTATTTCAGGCATGCCCCTTATGGATCTTAAAATAATCTTACTATAAAAATTAAACAAATCCGGTGACAGCACACAACCTTGTCTAACACCCTGTTTTATTTGTTGAAACATTCCCAATTGCTTTCCAGCTCTTATGGCCGCTGTTTGTTGCCAGTACATGTTCTTTATTATTGTTAGATCTTTGCTGCCTACATTTATGCTTTTTAGAATGTTGATTATTTCTTGGTGCTTTACTTTGTCAAATGCTTTGGTGTAATCTATGAAACATAGGTATAGATCTGTTTTCACCTCTATCTCTTTCTACTAAAGATCTTATGATATAAATGACATTGATCTTTCCTTTACCTCTAACAAAACCACACTGTTCATCGCTAATTTCTGGACTGATTTGTTTCACACTCTTTGCATGTTAATTCTTAGTAATATCTTTGTCATGTGACTCATACAACTTTGTTATGTGATGATCATCGCATTCAATCGTAACAGATTTCTTTGGTAGCGCTATAAATATTGATTTGAGCAGGTCGTCTGGTATATATCCGCTGTTGTAGATGTCATTCAATATTTTTGTTATTATTTGTATTCCAAAATCACCCATGGCTTCAATCTTTTCTTTATTTATATTATCTGGTCTTGGAGCTTTTCTTGATTTCATATTGCGCAAGGTGTCCTCCACTTCTTCTTTGAGTATTTATGGTCATTCTCCATTATCCTTAATATTTACTTCTGTTCGTTCATCATTATAAAGATCGTTAATGTATTCTGTCCATTGTTCTCTTATGCCTTCTTGTTCAATCAACAGTTCTCCTTCCTGTGATCTCAAACATCGAGTTTTTGATTGCATTTTTCTTCCTTTTAATTCTTCAATTTGTTTGTATATAGCTTTAGCATCTCCTTTTTGTTGCATTTCAATCTCTTTGCATCTCTCTTTTAGCCATGCTTCTTTTGCTTCATTGCATTTTATTACAATTTCTTTAGTTAAATTATTACAATTTCTTTAGTTTAATTTCTTATTTCAATCTCTTAAACTTATCTTTATTTTATTTATTTCTTCTTCTTGTATCCATTAGCTGCAAAATCTCATCTGTCATCCATTTCTTTCTTGAATTTGTCCTCACTGGTAGTATGAACTCTTTTGATGTTTGTTGCATTGATTCTTTTAGAATTTCCCACTGTTCATCAATGCTTTGTATATTCTCTATTGCAGTGTACCAGTTCTGAATTGTGATTTTATATCTGTCTTGCAACTTCTTATCTGATTTGAGTAAATATAAATTTAACTTGATGTTAACTGAGGCTCATTTTGTTGTTTTTAATTTTACTTTAAGCTTTCCCACAACTGGTACATGATCAGTGTTGCAATCTGCCCCTGGTCTAGTTTTCACACACACACCAGACTATTTATAAATCTATTGCTTATCATTATGTAATCAATTTGATTACGTGCCTTGTCTCCTGGGCTTTTCCATGTCCACAGATGTCTTGTATGTTGCTTAAACCAGGTGTTTCCTATCATCATGTTGTTTGGTCTTGCCCAGTCAAAAAGTTTCTCACCTCTTTCATTTCTCTTGCCTAAGTCATAATGAATAACTACATCCACAACTCTTTCCTTTCCTACTTTTGTGTTAAGATCCACTATGGTGTTTTCATGTGGTTTACTTCACGAAGTGCCTTATTTAAATCGTCGTAAAATTTATCAATTGTTTCCTCTAGACTGTCTGCTGTTGGTGCATAAACTTGTATAAGATATTGTCTCTTTCAGATATTGGGTAAGCCTTTCACTATTATTGCTCTTTCTGCATCCAACATGATACCTACTCCTCTTTGGAGTTTAGTATCTCCAAAATAGATTATTTTGTGTTCATATATATATATATCTCCCTTGATCCAGTGTATCTCATTTCGCAAAGTCCCAGTAAATGTAAAACAATTCTTTTCATTTCCTGTTTGATGTTTTCCAGTTTACCCTTCTGCATAAGTGTTCTCACATTCCAAGTACCTATCTTTAGAGTCTGTTTTATCTTTATTTTGCTTACAGTAGCTTGATGACAATCGGGTATTACCTGTAGCACATGATGTCCCCTACCGAACGAGGGTTTTCCATTGGAATCCCCCTTAACATTGTCATGATTTCTTTTATTGTGGCGATTCATGATTGTACAAAGAAATTATGATAGTGGTTTTATGTTCTCTTCCATCAGTTTGTTTACGGTTGGCTCTGCTAAAATTTGACTAAAAAGTTTCACCCACAAGGCTGTGGGGTTGTTTTACTTCGGGGTACCCTTCCTTAGCATTTTACTCTTCCGAGCATACCTGCAAGGCAGCAGGCAGCTGCAGGTTGTACCCAGAACAATATATTGATTTATTCATACATTCAGATTTATCCTTGTAAGGATGTACATTATATAATAATGATTAGTTAGATCAGTTTTCATCTATTTTTCCAGCCAGTTTGTAATTTAACAAATTATTTGTTTGGAGATATTAATTTATATTGGAAAGTAGATTCAGATTGCCATTATTATTGTAACTATTTGGCAATTGCTTTAATATTTACTTATGATGTATATGACATTGTTTGTATCTTCAATAAATCCACATTGTCAATCACTAATTTATGGTTTCATTTTGTTTTTCACTCTCTGAATGATTATTTTTAGTATACGTTAGTCACATCACTCAAACGACATAAGCTTCGATGATCCTCATATTAAGAACCAGGTTTCATTGGCAGAACTATAAATGTAGATTTGAGTAGATCATCCGGTAAATATCTGCTAATGTAGATGTTATTCTCTCTCAGAGCTTCCATCTGCTATATGGTTAAAGTATCTGATCCCAGCACTTTATCTATGTTCATGCTGCACATGATTCCTTCACCTCTTTTGCATTATCATATCATATACACAACATTCTAATATCATACAATGCAACAAAATACAAGACAATAAAATAAAGTGCAATATAAAACAATTGCTCGAGGACTATCATGATAATCATGACGTTGTTAATAAGAACTAGTCTCAAACAAAAAGATTTGGTTCCTCCCCGTTAAAATATTTATATTTATTGCTGTTATTGATTATATAAGTCACTATTTATTTTTACAGACAAAACCCCAGGCTGCCGAAGACGGAGTGTGTCAGTCATGGCGTAGGTTTAGTGGAAAAATGAGGACACACATGCATATAAGAGTTATGACCATTCGACCAAAGCCTGTTCAATTCATACACTGAGCAAATCTTTAAAAACATCACTGAGATGCCAGGCCTAAACATTAATGGGAAGATAATCAATAACCTAAGATATGCTGATGATACTGTTCTACTAGCAGAAAATCCTAAAGATCTACAACAATTACTTAATGTAATAAACATGACAAGCAAAAAATATGGATTAGATATGAATATCAAAAAGACTAAGATTATGATCATAAACAAAGGAAATTCTCAAGACCTACAATTAAATATCAAAGTTGAAGGAATACAACTAGAGACAGTTCAGAACTACAACTACCTGGGACATACTATAACCAGTGATGGAAAATGTACAACTGAATTAAATAATAGAATAGGTATGGCAAAAAGTAATTTCAATACCATGAAAAATATACTAACATCAAAACAAATAACACCAGGGCTAAAACTAAGAATATCAAAATGTTATACCTTCTCAGCTTTCTTATATGGTGCAAAAACATGGACATTAGGCAAGAAAACATAACAGAGAATTAAAGCCTTTGAAATGTGGATTTATAGAAGAATAGGTTAGGTAGAATTGGATGGAAAGAAAGAAAACTAACTAGGTTTTAAAACAACTAAAAATGAAAAAAGAACTACTAATCACAATTAGATCAAGACAAATGAAATTTTTTGGTCATGTTAAAAGACACAACAGTGTAATAAAAGTAATATTAGAAAGGAAAATACAAGGTAAAAGAGGCAGAGGCAGACCAAGACTAACATGGACGAGTAACATCAAAAGATGGACAAGTCAGCCTATGACAATCTGCACCATCAAAGTAAGAAACATAGTGGAATGGAGCTCCATAGTAGCCAACCTTCGATGCGGACACGGCACTCAATGATGATGACCAATCGACCAGCTCATTGTGTGTCATGATTTTGTGTTTACCTTTCATTCATGAAACAGGACAAAGCATCAAGCTCACATGATCACCGGACATGAATGCTGAAGATTAAAGCAGATGATACAGTTGTTGTCTGTGGTGCCACTTTTATTTATTTTAGATGCGACTATTTTATTTTATTTCTATGATTGATGCTTTTATTACTTGGAAAAAGCACATATATTAAATATACTATTATTTTAATATTAAACTATTATAGCTTGGAGATAAGCACATATATCAAATTATATGATATTATCTTAATATATAAGCTGTAATTGCTTATAGACACCTCTTTTATTGTTTTATCAGCACAACTATTATTGCACCCACTGACTCTATGGATTAAATATATTATGTGGGACTCCTAAAAATTGTATCCCCTGCTGTTTAATTGTCCTAGAATCCCGCTTCCTAATTCATACAAGTTACTTAAAATAGGGCAGCCGTGATAGTTCAGTGGTTAGTGAACTAGACTACAAATACAAGAAGTAGGGTTCGATCTCCAACCGACGGTTTCCGGGTTCACCCAGCCTTAAATGGGTACCGGATTTTTCTCTGGGGGAAGTGAAGCGGCACGGGCGTAATACCGACCACATTACCCCAAAATCATGTGCTGAAGGTCTGTACAATTTATGGTCACTAACACCATATTTTGTCGCCACTTGATGTGACGGGGGCCTCTTTATTTTTACTTACACTTAAAATAAGAAGAAACCTATCTCTTATTTCCTTTGACAAAAGTGGGTTTGCATAATAGATTTATCTTTCTCGTTCGTTCGTTCGTTCGTTTTCGTCAGCTTTGACCTCTGACGAAGTCCCACCCACTCAATTTTGTGGGGCTGAATTTTGCGTGTAAAGTCTGTTTTATCCCATTACAGGATGCCCCTCGCCATGCAGGCAGATTTACTCCGACTTCAGAGGTACTAATTTTTAGGGAATTAGTAAAACCCAGGTGTCCTTGCCAGGGTACGAACCCCGGCTGTTGCCGTGGTAAGCCAACCGCCTATAGATTGCGCTAACCGGACACCCGTCACAATAGTGATAGGCCATCAAGAGAAAGAGCAGTCAAGAGGATGCATCCATTTGATGCCATTAACATTGAAAAGCAAACAAGTCCAAAATATTGTATCCGGATTGACTGAGGACAAGGAGGCCCTGGTGAAACTAGTCACTTACCAAGAAGACAATTAGACTTTCTGGTATAAACCAGCTCCAGATGTACAGATACCATATATTATATAAGACGAGCAGATGGTGCTTGTAAACCTTGGAGGGCCGACCATCTAAGGGCAGAATCCCCCTACAGAAAAGATCATCTGCTGCCTTGCAGGAAGATTGGGGACAATCAAAGGCTAAGGAAAGCAAACCTGAACAAAACGCTGGCTGAAATCGGATGCACTGGGCCACTGGCGCAGAACACAGTGCAACGTTTTAACAGGTATTCAAGCGGAGTGGATCTAACAGGCTTAAACAGACAGCTGTCTTCATGCGAGAGCCTGTAGTCCTACTTTGATTGAGTCCTGATCGCAGAGAGAGAGAGAGAGGTATAAATAAGACTAAGACTAAATGGGAAAATTTGCAGAAACGATCAAGTTCTTCGTTACCCTGCCATGCAGGAGAACACAATGTTCTCACTGTAGACTCGACACACACTGGGAAAACCTCCCCCCCCCCCCCCCAAAAAAAAATAATTTAAAAAAAAAAAAATAAAGTCATATTTAATACGTTTTCATAGAATATAATATACTTTTATCTTTCTATTACTCATTTTTTTAGTTTTCAGCCCTTCATCATTTCTCTATATTTACGATTTTATATCTCTACACTTCACCTATCCTCCCACATGTGACACATCTCTTCTCATCTCACCACCTATCTCTCATCTTTCTGTCCACCTCTCCCTAACTTTATCATCCAACATGTAGCTATAGATATTTATGCTTCACTGTTTGTTGTTGTTATCCCCGCCTTCTGAAGAAGGCCGCAGGCCAAAACGTCAGTATTTTCTTGTGTTCCTTTTTGTAAAGCCGTCACCATACCTTGCAGTGTATACCACACCCCACTACTGGCTCCATGCTACCAGCTTTACTGCAGCACTGCAGTTAGTTGCCTGTTACCTAAACCACAGGGTTTGTTTGGACAACTAACTCAGGAAGTCAGAGAAGAGGTTAAGTAAGAGAATTACAAGGGGTTTTAGTGACAATGATTTTAGAAACGTCAATAAATTAAAATCCACAGAGCGCAGCATCTGTTTCTCATTTCGTTTACTTGAGCCACATTTTGTGACTTGATACGGAATGTGTGGTTAAGTGTAACCATTTTCAGCTAACATTTGTTTAGAATTGTTACTTTATCCTTACTACGGGACGTTTTCATGTACATTGCTGCAAGGTACCAACTGTATGTAATTAAAGTCATCTTTCCAAGAAAAATAGTCTCTCCATGCTGACGACTTTTCATGCCCACATTTAGATCATGCTTTCCTTCTGTTATTCTGGATTGTCCACCTGGGTTATCCTGCTCTTCCAGCATGATATTATCCTGGATTATCTCCTTTGTTTTTGTCGTACAACAGAAACTAAAAGTTTGCTGCAAAAAAAAAAAAAAAAAAGCTGAGGAAGAGTCTTTTTTAAGAGGAAATTATAGATGAACTAGCTAAATAGGCAGAGGAAGCAGCAAATAAAGGGAATATGAAAAAACTGTACAAAAGCACAAAGAAATTAATAGGAAAATACAAACAGGTCAATGCATTTATTAATGATAAGAAAGGAAATCTGCTTAGTAAGGGAACAAATGGAGAGATGGAAAGAGCACTTTGAAGAACTATTGAACAGACCCACTTCAAACACCTCCAGATATACTACCAGTAGAAGAGTTTCATGTTAACCGTGGAACACCAAGCAAAGAAGAAATAATGAAAGCCATCAAACTATTAAAAGATGGTAAAGCCACAGGACCAGATGAAATTCCTTCGGAAGCCATCAAAGTAGATATTAACACCTCCACAAAGATGTTACATAATCTATTAGATAAAATTTGGGAGAGGGAAGAAAAACCTAAAGACTGGAAAGAAGGTTATATGATCAAACTACCAAAGTAAAGGAAGTTTACAGGAGTGCACAAATTATAGAGGAATTATGCTACTATCAGTGCCAGGAAAAATATTAAGTAGAATCATTCTGGAGAGACTAAAAGAGGCCATAGAGAAACATTTGAGAGATGAACAAGCCGGTTTTAGGAAGAACAGATCATGTGTTGATCAAATAACTACTCTACGTATAATAGTTGAACAAAGTTTACAACTAAAATCCCCACTTTATATTGGATTCATAGATTACGAAAAGGCATTTGATAGTTTAGACAGAAGAATGCTTTCTGTCTCAATTTCTCTTTCTACTGGCCATTGATTGAACAGAAATGGAATCCAGTGGTCACTGATCAAGAAACATGGTGATTTAGACTTTGCTGATGACATAGCTCTCCTATCACACAACCATCAACAAATGCAGGATAAAATGAGCTTACTTGATGAGAGATCACAACAGCTAGGACTGAAAATTAATAGAGATAAGACCAACATTATGAGAATTAATGCAGTTGGCAAGAACAAAATAAAATTAGGAGAAATACTTCTACTAGACGTACAATCTTACATATATCTGGGCAATAATATAGATAAAGATGGCGGAACTTAAAATGATACCAAAATAAGGATATCAATAGCAAGAGGTGCACTGGGAAACATGTGGAAGTCCAAAGGAATTAGATTAAATACAAAAATAAAAATTTTCAACTCCATTGTTAAGTCGGTCCTATTATATGGCTGTGAAACAAGGCGAACAACAAAATTGACAATTATGAAGATACAGACTTTCATTAATGGATGCTTACGCAGAATAAAAAGGATGGAAATGGCAGGACAAAATCATTAACATAGAATTATGGAAATATACCAGCCAAATACCAGTAGATAAAGAGATACAGCAAAGATGATGGCACTGGATAGGACACACACTGTGGAAGACAACAGAGAGTATTACACAACAGACCCTTTTTTGGAATCCACAGGGGAAAAAACAAAGAGGAAGACCAAGGAATTCTTGGAGAAGATAGATAGAAGCAGAGATGAATATGATGGAGAAGACATGGAATGATCTTAAAAGAATGGCAAAAAACAGAACGACTTGGAAAGTGTTTGTTGAAGACCTATGCTCTATTCAAACACAAGGAGTTAAAAGGTAGAAGAAGAAGTAAAATGTATGTTATAAACATATATATATATATATATATATATATATATATATATATATATATATATATATATATATATATATATATGTTCTTCTCAACTGTTGAATAATTGAATTGTGAGTTCACAAGAATAGGTCAATTATGAAACTAAGTTAAGTGATTCCTATATTTTTGTTTTGCTTATGTTAATGGATGGCTAATTGTGTTGCAGGTTTCCTTCATCGACTGACAGTCAAATTTAATGATGGCAGCCTTGCTTGCCTGAGTCCAAAAAATGCGAGCATGGATGAACTAACGCTGGACATTCACTGTAACGTGAGCCAGCTGGTCCAGTCTGTGACTTTGAGTGGGGAGGGAGTGCAGTACCTCTGTTCTGTTTACGTCAGTGGAGGTAGGTCTGTTTATCTAAGTAAAGTTGACCTGTTTCCATTAGTGTAGAACAATCAGTTTATTTTGTGTGGTTGGTCTGTTTCTATCAGTGTAGAAAGATCAGTTTATTTTGTGGGGTTGGTCTGTTTCTATCAGTGTAGAAAGATCAGTTTATTTTGTGGGGTTGGCCTGTTTCTATCAACATTGAAAGATCAGTTTATTTTGTGGGGTTGGTCTGTTTCTATCAGTCTAGAAAGATCAGTTTATTTTGTGTGGTTGGCCTGTTTCTACCAGTGTAGAAAGATCAGTTTATTTTGTGGGGTTGGCCTGTTTCTATCAGTGTAGAAAGATCAGTTTATTTTGTGGGGTTGGCCTGTTTCTACTAGTGTAGAAAGATCAGTTTATTTTGTGGGGTTGGCCTGTTTCTATCAGTGTAGAAAGATCAGTTTATTTTGTGGGGTTGGTCTGTTTCTACCAGTGTAGAAAGATCAGTTTATTTTGTGGGGTTGGTCTGTTTCTATCAGTGTAGAAAGATCAGTTTGTTTTGTGGGGTTGGTCTGTTTCTACCAGTGTAGAAAGATCAGTTTATTTTGTGTGGTTGGCCTGTTTCTACCAGTGTAGAAAGATCAGTTTATTTTGTGGGGTTGGTCTGTTTCTATCAGTGTAGAAAGATCAGTTTATTTTGTGGGGTTGGCCTGTTTCTACCAGTGTAGAAAGATTAGTTTATTTTGTGGGGTTGGCCTGTTTCTATCAACATAGAAAGTTCAGTTTATTTTGTGTGGTTGGTCTGTTAGCATCAATGGACTGTAATTGAGTATGCACTGCAATTCTGACACAGCAAAATGTAAATGGAATGACTGGAAAAATTATACAAAATAAAGTAATGTGCATCATTCATGGATACTCAAATGATACTGAGTGCAGAGCGATTGATTGCCTCCTTGTTTTTTTCCACCATAGCAGACAAAAGACGTGTCTAAGCATGTGCCTACCTTGTAATAGTGCAGACATAAACCATCAGTTATACCATGAGTTTATGGGTACAAAAAGCAGCAGGTTAAAAAGAGGAAAATCATTGATAGGTCAGGCTATGGACATTGTTCAGTAGGTGTACATATTGGAGGACATTGAACCAGGTGAAAAATGGGTACTAGTGACATCATAGTGCAGTACATCCTTTCTCATCATCATCACACAAGACAGAGAATATAGACAACAAAACTCATTGTTCTTTGAGGCAGAAATGCAGGCCTTGATTTTCGAGAACTCTTCTAAGAGTGACACAGTCATTTACTCAAATGGGTCTGTTATTCAGCACGTAGGAAGCACATGGACTTTCACAGTTCATGTTGGTTGTAGAACTGTGAACGTGGACAGTGGTGTTTTGACATTGTTTTCCCATAGTTTGACCATGGGATTATGGCTGTCATTCAAGTATGTGCATGGTTTGAGACAAACACTTCTACACATGAACGTTTCCTCAGTGACTCAGTGCCCAGAAAGATTGCATCTGGCTGGGCTAAACAAAAGTGGTTAGAATTTTTGGGGAGGTTTAGTCTAGCAAAAGTCTGTTTCATTTTTGTGCTAGATAACGCAGGTTTAATAGATAATGAGCATTTTGACTGATATTTATTGCAGATAGTCTAAAGACTGTGCTAACATTCTGAATACCCTCAGAGACGCTAGACAAAAAACCAACTCAAAAATTGATTCTGCATCCACAAACATGAGCAAACTGCATGGATAATATGTCAAAGTTGGATATATCAGATGGAGACGCTGTGCAGAAATGCAAAGAAGACCTGTCAACTAAAAAACAAAAATACTATTGTCATTAGTCACTATACTTTGAGGGATATATTAACATGAGCAAATACTGATAATTATACAGCAAAGAAAGGACAACTGATGATAAAGAAAGGAAGTCTAGCACAAAAAATAGACAGATTCCATGAATGTATTGAGTAAACTCTGTAACATTAAATGATCAGAAATAATTCTTGTTATTCTTAGTTATGGAAGGCCTCAGTATCACTGCAAACAAATCAAAATCCATAATTGCTCAACTGCCCATGCCAGCAGAATCGTCCAAATTACTAACTCATCTCCCAAATAAAGAAAGTAACTGTAATCCCCATCATAGCAGTCTCAGCACACGCCAAAAGAGATAAGGCGAAATCACGCATAAAATGAGCACAGCCAACTGTTCCTTGTCATACTATATCATCATTCATCGTAAACAACTGGAATATTGAAACATGATCACAACGGACGAGATACACAGCTCACGGTGTGCACAGAGCACTTAACTCAGTAGCTCCTGCAACAAGCCGGATTTGGAATATGAGGAAACTGTAACAAGGAACACTTCTCAGACATAGCCTTCAATGGTTCCTGCCACCTATCCACCATATACTGGAAGTTCACTTCCTCCCGAAAATGATGATCTTCATATTTTTAAAATGTATAGCGCTTGGTTCAAACAACACCCTAGGTGACTATGGACATGGCAAAGTCCAGACAAAAAAGTACACAATCAAATTGATTTTATACTGGTATAGAGAAGATTCAGGAATGGGCTAACATTGGTTAAAACAAGGCCAGGAGCAGATTGCAATAGTGATCATGTACCAGCAGTTGGAAAGATAAGAATAAAACTGCGAAAGGCACAGAAATCTCCAAGAAATATAAAATTAAAACTAAATATGCTAAGAGTAGATAAACAGATGAGTGATAAGTACAGCACGATAGTACAAAATAGATATAATGCTATTGAGAAAATACAGGACATCCAGGAGCAGTGGGAAATGCTCAAACAATCGATTCTCTCTCTCTCTCTCTCTGCAATCAGGACTCAGTCAGAGTAGGATTCCAGACTCCCACATGAAGTCAGCTGTCAGGTTAAGTGTGTTGATCGCCCCCACAATCGATTCAACAAACATCAAAAGAAGTAATACCAGTGAAAAAATCAACCAAAAGAAATGGATGACAGAAGAAATATTTCAACTAGTGGACGAAAAAAGAAAACATAAGAAAAATGAACGGACATACAAAATATTGCACAAAGAGATCCAAAACAAGTGCAATGAAGCAAAGGAGGGATGGTTAAAACAGACATGTGAAGAAATGGAAAAACAACAACAGAAAGACTCAACATTTATGCACAATCAGTTAAATGAATTAACAGGAAGAAAGGAGGTCAAAGTTTCAGGATGTGTGAAATCAAAGGAAGGAAATATAATAATGGGACTGGAGAAGACAATGGAAAAATGGACAGAATATATCAGTCAACTCTATGATGATGAAAGACAAGAATTAAACAATTCAAATGAAGACACAGAACCACCAATAATGCAGAGTGAAGTGGAGGACGCAATTCAACACATGAAAAGAGGCAAAGCTCCAGGTCCTGACAATATAACAATCGAAGAGATAAATGCATTAGGAGAGCTGGGAGTACAAGTCATAACAAAATTACTCAATGACATATATAACACTGGACTCATACCCGAAGATCTACTAAAATCTATCTTTGTAGCCATACCGAAGAAGTCAGGAGCCACTGATTGTGAAGACCACCGCACTATTAATCTCTTGAGCCATATGACTAAAATATTACTAAGAATAATCATGAGAAGTGTAAGGAACAAAATAAAACCAGAAATAAGTGAGGAACAATGTGGATTTGTGGAAGGAAAGGGCACCAATAATGCAATATACATCTTAAGAACATTGATAGAAAGATCTATAGAGGTAAAAAAAAGATCTATATATGTGCTTTATAGACTACACGAAATCATTTGACAAGGTAAAGCATATGGAAATAATCAATATGCTGGAGAAATTAAATATTGATGGCAAGGATCTGCGAATCATAAAAAACATGTACTGGCAACAAACAGCAGCTATATGAATTAACAACCAAACAGGACAATTCCAATATATAAAACAAGGAGTCAGACAAGGCTGTGTTCTGTCACCGGATTTGTTTTCGCTTTACAGCGAATATATTATGAGATCAATAGTAGACAAAAAAGGAATTGAAGTCAACGGTCACAACATAAATAATTTGCGATATGCAGATCACACAGTCTTAATAGCAGAGACAGAGAATGAACTACAAGAAATGATAGACATAACAGTAAAAGAAAGCAACAAGAAAGGTCTCAATCTGAATAGTAAGAAAACATAAGTAATGGTTATATCAAAGAAACAACCATCACCATCATGCAGCATAAGAATAAACGAGACAAATCTGAAGCAAGTGCAACGTTTGAAATAATTGGGCACAATAATAACATCAGATGGGAGATGCACCACAGAAATAAAAAGCAGAATAACTCAGGCCAAAATAGCATTTCAGAAAATGAAAAATATCTTATGCAACAAATCTATGTCAATAAAAATGACAAAGAGAGTTCATCGGTGCTGTATAGAACCAATTCTGACCTATGGAAGCGAATCATGGACAGTAGACAAACAAATGAAAAGACGATTAGAGGCCACAGAGATAGGATTTCTCAGAAGAATGTTGAAAGTTCCCTGGACAGATAAAAAGACCAATGAGGAAGTTCTCAAAGAGGCCAACACAAAAAGGGAGCTCCTAAAAAACATCAGAAAGAAGCAATCAAAATTTTTCGGGCACATCATGAGAAGAGGAAAGTTGGAAGACTTGGTTACAACTGGCAAAATAAAAGGAAAGAGAGATCACGGACGACAAAGAGAGAAAATACTGGATAGCTTGGTGTCATGGCATGGAAAACAGTCAACAACAGAACTGATACGATGCACTGCAGATAGAAGATTGTGGAAGGACATGATCACCTACGCCAACCGGTATGGCACAGGATGATGATAGCGATTGATGATATTAGGACATCTTTTTCGACTCCAACCGAACATATAAACACACAGTTAGTCATCAGATTATCCGTGTCGCACCTCAAACAACAGACCGTAGAGTTAGCGTATGGCCAGTGTCAAACAATTCCAATGTCAGCCATTGAACAGCACACAATGTCCCAGAAATAATAATAAAAAAAACAATGGAGAAGGACCACCAATAATAGTTGCAGATCTAGAGGATGCTATATGCATCAAAGTTAAATCACCAGGACCAGATAATATATTCTTAAAAATGATGAAGAATATTTACGAATTTTGGAAAATAAAGCACAAGTCTTGCGAGTCAATTAACCAATATATTAGTACGAATTATAATACAAATAGTAAAACACAGAATCAGTTCATAATTGGTCATGAATAATATGGAACATTTGTGAGGCAAAGCTATATCACATGCTTCAAGAAAAAATTATTAGGATCTCTAAATAATAAAAGGCATATATAGACAACAAACAGCCCCCACAAGACAGGCAAACAAATTAATTGACAGATGAACAAATGTCAGGCATGGTTGTTTATTGTACACCAGATTTATTTAATCTTTATAATGGGATCATAATTCAATCAGTCAAGAACACAATATAAATATTTGTATCAATCAAAGATATACTGATGACACAGTCTCACTCACTAGGAGTGAAACATTAATTAAAGAACATAATTGTGATTATAGGAATGGAAACAAAAATATAATGGCTTTAGTTGCAGCAGTAAAAATAACAAAGTAATCATCATCATCATCATTGAGTGCCATCTCCGCATCGAAGGTTGGCTACCATGGACGCCATTCCACTCTGTCTCTTGCTTTGATGGTGCAGATTGTCATAGGCTGACTTGTCCATCTTTAGATGTTACTCGTCCATGTTAGTCTTGGTCTGCCTCTGCCTCTTTTACCTTGCCCTTTCCAATATTACTTTTATTAGACTGTTGTGTCTTTTAACATGACCCACAAATGTCATTTGTCTTGCTCTAATTGTGTTTAGTAGTTCTCTTTTCATTTTTAGTTCTCCTAAAACTTCCTCAATTGTGTTCTTTTCTTTCCATCCAATTCTACCTATTCTTCTATAAATCCACATTTCAAAGGCTTCAATTTTCTGTTCTGTTTTCTGATGTAATGTCCATGTTTCAGCACCATACAGGAATATTGAGAAGATGTAACATTTTTCTATTCTTAGTTTTAGCCCTGGTGTTATTTGTTTTGATGTTAGTATATTTTTCATGGCATTGAAATTACTTTTTGCCATGCCCATTCTTTTATTTATTTATTTCAGTTGTACATTTTCCATCACTGGTTATAGTATGTCCCATGTAGTTGTAGTTCTGAACTGTCTCCAGATGTATTCCTTCAATTTTGATATTTAATTGTAGGTCTTGAGAATTGTCTTTGTTTATGATCATAGTTTTAGTCTTGTTGATATTCATATCTAGTCCATATTTTTTGCTTGTCATGTTTATTACATTAAGTAATTGTTGAAAAATACCAAAACACGATCTTTTAATTGTAATGGGAGACTTCAACGCCAAAGTAGGACAAGATAACGCAGGAGTGGAACATGTGATGGGGAGAGAAGGCTGTAATACAACAAGTCAGAATGGAGAAAGATTAATAGAATTATGTTTAATAGAAAATTTAGTTATAGGTGGGACATTATTTCCACACAAAAATATTCACAAAACAACATGGATATCTCCTGACGATAGAACATCAAATCAAATTGACCACCTATGTATTAAACAACAATTCAGATCATCATTAATAGATGTAAGAGCTTACAGAGGTGCTGATGTTAATAGTGACCACAACCTGTGCATTGGGAAAATAAGATTAAAATTTAGAAACCAACAGAAGAGGTCAATTACACATAAAATTGATAGTCATAAACTGAAAGATGAAGCCATAAAGGAAAAGTTTAACATAGAGCTAAGTAATTGTTATTCAGCACTCGGTGAAATAGACTTAGATATCAATGAAATGTGGGACTCACAGAGCAAAATACTAATGACAGCAGCAGAAGCAAGTGCCGGACTGAAGAAAATGGAAAAACGAGCTTGGATCTCAGACACCACATGGAAATACATCAAAGAAAGAAGAGAAGCAAAGAGAGCCGTGACTAATGTAAAGACAGATCTTGGAAAGGTTCTGGCAAAAGCAACATACAAAGAATTAGACAACAAAGTGAAAAGTTCGGCAAGAAGAGATACAAGAGCTTATATAGACAACTTGGCAGAGAAAGCAGAGACAGCTGCAATTACAGGAGACAGCAGAACTCTCTATACAGTACAAAAGATGCTGACAAACACCTATACATCCAGTGGAACACCAATTCTAGACAAATCTGGATTAATGCTAACAACAAGCGCAGACATAAAAGCCCGTTGGGCAGAACACTTCAAAGAAATTCTTAACCGTCCACTACCTCACAGTTTAATAGATTTTGAAGCTGAAACACCAGCAGCAGAATTAGATGTAAATTTAGATGACTTCACCTTGAGTGAAATAGAAACCACCTTAAAGCTAATGACCAATAACAAGGCTGCTGGAGAGGATAAGTTAACAGCTGAGATCCTCAAGGCAATTGATAGCCATAATTTAATACATCTCCAAAAAATGTTCAACATCATTTGGAAAACAGAGAAGACGCCTCATAAATGGAAAAAAGGAATCATTGTTAAGATCCCAAAAAAGGGCAATCTTAGAGATTGTAACAACTGGAGAGGCGTGACACTTTTGTCAGTTGCCTCAAAGTTATTCTGTAAAATCATCCTAAATAGAATAAAGGATTCAATAGATACAGTAATGCGTGAAGAACAGGCTGGGTTTAGAAAAGGGAGAAGCTGTCTTGACCACATTTTCACTCTACGACTTATATTGGAGGAACATATTGAAAAGCAAAAACCTTTTGTACTTAACTTCATCGACTTCAAAAAAGCATTTGATAGTATTCATAGAGATTCTTTGTGGAAAATTCTGAAGCAATATGGTTTACCATCAAAAATCATAAATATTATCAAAGACATGTATGATGGTTACACATGTGCAGTTCGAACAGAGGAAGGACTGAGCGAATGTTTCCCAATAGAAACTGGGGTTAAACAAGGATGTATTTTATCGCCCTTGTTATTTGGAATTGTTATGGACTTCATAATGAAGAAATGCTGCACTGGTAATAAAGGCATCGAATGGATACAAGGAGACCATTTGGAGGACCTCGACTTTGCTGATGACATAGTTCTCATCAGCAGTCAGATAAAAACGATGCAGGAAAACACAAATGAACTATCATCAATAGCCAGCAAAATTGGGCTTGAGGTCAATCATGAAAAGACTAAAGTCATGAAAAGTTTAATTCCAACAAGTGACAAAATATACATGGAAAACAAACCAGTAGAAGAGATCGATCACTTTATCTATCTTGGAAGTCACATTGATCGAGAAGGGGATACGAGCAAAGAAATTAGAATCAGACTGGCTAAAGCAGCAATGTCTTTCAGAAGCCTTGAAAAGTTGTGGAAATCAAAACTCATTAGCACAAACACAAAACTTAGGCTATTCAAATCAAATGTACTATCAACCCTTACGTATGCGTGTGAAAGCTGGAAAACAACAAGAGATATAGAAACAAAGTTGAACGCATTCGAAAATAAATGTCTAAGGAAAATACTTGGTATAGAATGGAACGAATTCAAAACAAACGAGGAAATTAGAGAAATCGCCAATCAACCACTAATATCTTCAGTAATAAAGAAAAGACGATGGTCATACGTTGGACATGTGATGAGAAGAGATAATAATCGAATAGCAAAGCAAGCCCTCATATGGGAAACAACAGGTAAAAGAAAAAGAGGAAGACCCAGGGAGACACTGAGAAGAACATTGATGAGAGAGGCAAGAGCAGCAGGAATCGGCTCCCTCAATGAGATAGAACTGCTTGCACAGAACAGAGACAGATGGCGAGATTTAATAAAATATCTTTAAAAGAAAACTGCTAGAACAAAAATTCATATAGGAGAAGGTGTATCTTGGTCTACGCCCTATGGGCCGGTTACGGCTCGAAAGGTCAATAGATAGAATTGTTGTAGATCTTTAGGATTTCCTGCTAGTAGTACAGTATCATCAGCATATCTTAGGTTATTGATTATCTTTCCATTAATTTTTAGGCTTGGCACCTCCGTGATGTTTTTAAAGATTTGTTCAGTGTATAAATTGATACCAATAATTGATGAATAATTGATCTGCGATAACACCGATGAGAAAGAGGCAGTCATCTATACAGACGGATCTGTAAGACGACACCAAAGAAGTGCATGGACATTTACAGCACGCTCGACATGCAGAATAGTCAAAGAGGACAGTGGTGCATACGTCATGACCACGAGTAGCATGACAATGGAGGCGATGGCAGTGACCAAGGCATTCAAATGGTTAGAGTCACAAGACTACACTCATGCACGCATACTAAGTGATTAAATGAGCAAGATAAAAAAAAGTGGAGGCGAGCTCTGTACGCATGCAATGGGTGGAGTCAATGTAGAAATCCAAAATACATAAGGTCACCTTTGTCTATGTCCCTGGACATGTGGGTGTATGGGGAAATGAAAGAGTGGACATGTTGGCTAGCTGCGCTGTCATTGAGGACGGCAACCAATGGATCGGGCGGACATCATCAATGCCCTCCGAGATGTGGGAAGAGCACAGGACTTCGACAAACACAGATCCACGTCACTTCTTTGGATGATGGAAATGGGAGTTAAGATGGGCACAGCCAGAAATGAGAAACTTAGTGGCCGTGTAAGAAGACTTATCAACCAACATAGAACTGGAGTCGTCACTCGCTGATGCATAGAGACGCTTATACATAACAGAGCAATATAATGAGGTACACTGCAGCACTGTGTGATGTTTTCATGACATTTGACAATTGATGTCGATGGTAGGAAGTCAACAGCGGAGTTAATAAACAGCTGAAGGGACAACAAGTTGTGGAGACACAAGATCAGGTATTTCATCAGGCATGGTACTTGATGATGATGGTAAAAATTGTACTCATTTGTTTTGTATATCACAAACTACGTTAATCATTAATATAAGACATGAATCATTCTAATAGATAGTTTGTAACACAAAATGTGGTAATTAATTCATTATGACATAACTCCTACAAATTCTCAAGGAGGTCAACATAAAAAGGAACATTTTAAAAAGAAAATCAGAAAGAAACAATAAACATTTTTTGGGCACACCATGAGAAGAGGAAAGTTGGAATACTTTGTTACAACTGACAAAATACAAGGACAATGATATCACTGATGACGCCTATAGAAGATTCTCAATAGCTTGGTGTCATGGCATGAAAAACAGTCAACAACGGAATTGATACGATGTACTGTAGATATAAAATTGTGGAAGGAAATGATCGCTTAGACCAACCAGGTTAGCACATGATGAAGATGGCATAAGTTGCGACCATGGTAAACACTTTCCCATCTTCTGTATTTCAGGTCGTAATGTAGCTATCAAGCATCCCGTCGTCCAGTCAAGCACTTACCCGCTGAATAATCATGTATCGGCCCCTTTAATAGTTGATGGCGACCCCTATGAATATACTGGATCACGCTGCTTCCATACATTTTTTTTTGAAACTAATATCAACTGGAGTGTCATCTTTCACCTGCCTCAGACCATCCAGAGATATGTTTTATACTACAGCGAAGGTAAATAAATTTCAGTTTGGTGTAATGTCTTTGTCAGATGTTCTTTATTTGTTGGTACATTTATTCGTGTTGATACACATATGGTGATGCGGTTTTTTATGATTTCATCCACAAATCAATACATATACGTATTTTATCAAGAGGTAATGTCCATAACTGTTCAACAACATAATGGTTCATACACATACTGTATTTATAATTTGTTATGTGCACAATCATTTTTAAGCATATATTGTATACGAATGTAGCTTTTTATATGTCTGCATCTATATGTCACTGTGTAACATGTATTATAAAGTGATGTAGGTTCCATATGTTGTGTCAGTTTTTGTGGTTTATGAGCATGATGTTGATGGTGGGATCGTTGAAAACCCACCAATTTAACATTTTAAATTCAGGAATAACAAAAGTCATAATTGATTGATTTATTTTCACTATAAAGTAGTCTTTGAATTAAAGTTTAATCAATTTGTTAAATATTATAATCATTGTTTGAGTTCGTAACTCTAAGTCTGTTGAACCATTTGTTATCTCTACCAACGACACTGTATTCTATTTGTGTTGTCTGACATATACACTTTTTGAGTTATTGAGTTATTTGTGAGTCATATCATTGCACCCTGAACATGTCCATATGTGCTCAGATCCCCTCCTCAGCAAGTCCTTCAGTGTCCAGCGACTGACGACCCCAGTTCTGTGTTGGCTGATAAGTCTTCTTATACACCCACTAAGTTTCTCATTTCTGGCTGTGTCCATCTTCACTCTGATCTCATTCATCTGAAGGAGTGGTGTGGACTCAAGGTTGCCAAAGTCCTGTGCCATTCCCACATCTAGGAGGACATTGATGATGTCTGTCCGATCCATTGGTTGACCATCTTGAACGACAGTGCAGCTAGCCATGCTGTCCGCTCTTTCATTTCCCCGTACTCCCGCATGTCCAGGGACGTAGACAAAGGTGACCCTACACATTTGTTACTTCTGCAATGACTCTACCCATTGCCTGTATATAGAACCAGCCTCCACTTTTCTTCTCATCGAATCACTCAGTAGGCAGGCGTTGGTGTTGTCTTGTGACTCTAACCGATGAAGGCCCTGGTCACTGGTATCACCTCCATCGTCATGCTACCCGTGGTCATAACGTATGCACCACTGTCTTCTTTGACTATTCTGCCTGCTGAGCATGCTGTAAATGTTCTTGCACTCTGTTGTATTATGTATCCATCTGTATAGTTGACTGCATCTTCTTCATCAGTGTTATACCAGATGCTTATATGATGGCCATATCTTACAGCTTAGGATGCAGCTGATAACAGTGTAATGGTGTGTAGGTGGCCCTATAGCAATACTATTTTAATATATTTATATACACAGGTGAAAGTAGAAGCAGGAGAGATCATGAAAATTTAAAAGTAGAAAGCTGAACCCCTATTGGAAAGTAGTAGCCACATTGCTGAAAGTAGCAAAAGTTAAATACACAAAAAGAATACACATTAATTGCCAGTCTAAGGGAAATGCAATCCCTCAATGCTCTGTTGAACAAAAGAAGCAGGCCTGGTCAAATATGATAAACCCATTAGAAATCACTCAGGCATAGAAATATTGGTGTCCCAGAGTCTGTCTGAACAAAGAACTGAATTGGATGCCAAGATAAGATAAGGCGGTGGGCTACATACAGAAGGAGATTAATTGTGACCAGTTTCTTAAGCTAACTATAGAGCATGTCAGGATGGGGAAAACTTAAATCAATCCACGGATATTTTAGATAGCTAGCCATGAACCAGACAACCAGCTTGGGTCAACCAATCCTTGGAAAACCTGCCCAAGGCAACAGCCAATCAGAAGACTGGAGCAAAAGTAGTTCTGACCGGGTAGTAGGTTCGTATAGTTTTTTTCTTCTTTCTTCTGTCTATCAGTGATGAATTATGGGTTCTAGTCTCAGCCAGTAGGAACCATCAGGCTTGTCTACAAGTACAACTGAATAACTATCTTGTCTACAAGTACAACTGAATAACTATCTTGTCTACAAGTACAACTGAATAACTATCTTGTCTACAAGTACAACTGAATAACTATCTTGTCTTCAAGTACAACTGAATAACTATCTTGTCTACAAGTACAACTGAATAACTGGCTTGTCTACAAGTACAACTGAGTAACTATCTTGTCTACAGGTACAACTGATTAACTATCTTGTCTACAAGTACAACTGAATAACTATCTTGTCTACAAGTACAACTGAATAACTATCTTGTCTACAAGTACAACTGAATAACTATCTTGTCTATAAGTACAACTGAATAACTATCTTGTCTACAAGTACAACTGAATAACTATCTTGTCTACAGGTACAGCTGAATAACTTTCTTGTCTACAAGTACAACTAAACAACTATCTTGTTCAACTGACTAGTTGTCACTTCACTTACTATGGCGTATGATGTCCTAGTGACTCAATTCATTTCTTGATTTCTATTTGTTACCAACTAATTTATTCTAGCTACTGTTAACATTCATATGTCTAATTACTATTAACGCCATCTGTCTAGTTATTATTAACATCCTGAAATCATATGTCTAGTTACTTTTAACGTCATCTGTCTAGTTATTATTAATGCCATCTGTCTAGTAACTAGTGATGTCATCTGTATTGTTACTATTAATGTCATCTGTCTAGTTAATATTAATGTCATCTGTCTAGTTAATATAAATGTAATCTGTTTTATTACTATTAACTTCATCTGTCTAGTTACTATTAACATCCTGAAGTGATCTGTATATTTACTATCAACATCATATGTCTAATTACTATTATTGTAATCTATCAGGTTATTATTAATGTCACCTGTCTAGTTACTATAAATATCATCTGTCTAGTTACTATTAACATTCTGAAGTCATCTGTTTAGTTACTAATAAAGTCATATGTCTATCAACATCATTAGTCTAGTCACTATTAACATCATATGTCTTGTTACTATTAATGTCATGTATCTAGATACTATTAACATTCTGAAGTCATCTGTCTAGTTGCTATTAATGCAGTCTTTCTAGTTACTATTAACATCATTTGTCTAGTCAATATTATTGTTATACGTCTATAGTCCGTTTCATAACTCGTGCCCAACTTTTAAAATCGATAGCTTTTTAACCGCTTGTTGTAAGTTGCTCAAAATTTGCATGAAAATTTATAATGATTAGAACCCAACAGGGAATTAATTTAATAAAAAAAAACATTTGGTTATTATTGTTGATTATTTGATTTATATAAATTTATAACGACCCATTGATGTAGTCAAAACTTAATGTTTACAGTATTTTAAGTTAAAAATAGCGAGTAAAAATCCATACACGGTAAAATTGACAGTGTTTGCACGCTTCCACCGGGGTTTTCTGACACAATTAGACACTTGTAAAAAACACGAGAAATTGTGTGTTCCATTTCCGTTCATTCATAGGTGGAGACGTGGAACTATAACATTTATCATGAGTCTTAAAATGAAATTCTGCAGTTTAAAAAACATCGCAATAAAAATGTATGACTATTTTTGCAAAGAGACTAAACGAGGAAGATTATTTCATTCTTTAGAAAACCCTGAGAATAGGACAAGACACATTTTGGATTTATCTAAACGGTCATTTAATCGCTGGATTCAAGCACGTGACCGTCAATGTTCAAAATATACAAAATCACAAGGAAGAGCAAAAATGTTGGATAATTTCGACAGTGAACTTATTAGAAGTGAAATTCGCAAAATGTTGGGTATGAATGAAACTGTTACAATAAGAAAATTAAAAGTATCGCTGAAAAAGAACAACAGTATTGAAATATCAAAGTCTACATTATGGAGGAATGTGAGAGCTGCAGGCTTTACATTCAGAAAGTATTCCAATGGACGAAACATCATCTGTGAGAAGCCACATATAGTAGTCATGAGAAGCAAGTACTTACGTGAAGTAAAAGAGGTGCGCAAGCAAGGTTATGATATTGTGTACTTGGATGAAACATGGATCAATGCTCACCACACTAACCAAAGGGAATGGCAGTCATCAGATGGAAAGATTAAGAGATTAATACCTAGCAGCAAAGGACAGCGCTTGATAATTGCTCATGCAGGTAGTCGACAACATGGACTAATACAGAATGCAGAGCTCATTTTTCTTTCAAAATCCATAGACAATCGGGATTATCACTCTGAGATGAATGGTCACATATTTCGACATTGGATTGAAAATTCTGTTCTCCCATCACTAGATCGACCACCTTGCCTAATAATGGACAATGCAGCGTACCACAACATTGTTGCACTTGAAGATAAAGTGCCGACGTCATCCAGTACAAAAGATGCTATTAAGATATGGCTCACAAAGGAGCACATACAATTTAATAACATGTACTTAAAACCTGAATTACTATCTCTAGTAAAGCAAAAACAAAGGACAAAGATTTTTCAAATAGATAAGATTATCCAAGAGCACGGTCATATAAGTTTGAGGCTGCCACCTTACCATGCTCATTTAAATCCAATAGAACTAATCTGGGCAAAATTAAAAGGACAAGTGGCAGATGAAAATACAACATTCAAAATATGCGATGTAAAGACTCTTGCTAATCTCGCTTTATTAAATATAGACAAAGATTATTGGGCTAAATGTGAAGGCCACGTCTTAAAACAGGAAGAGGAATATTGAAAAATGATGGTTTGTGGAATGTTCAACCCCAAACAGTTATTAATCTTTTAGACTCGTCTGATTCAGAATGAAAGTATATAGCCCCCACAATGTTGGCCCCTATATTACCTTAAATTAGTTAAACAAACGGTCCTTTTCAGGACCACACAACTATGAAAATTGGACATACAGGTATACCTTGATATTATCGTCCATCCTCGAACTGAGAAGACAATAATTCTCTTGGTGTTTTGTCTTATCCAGTTATTTCCCCATTACGGCCACGCCTTTACCTAGTGAAAATTAATCATAGACCAGCAACTACGGTAATTTCTATTATTTAGGGGTTCACAATTTACAATTTTGACAAACATCAAAGAAATTCGCCGCTTTAAGAAAACTGTAGCTGCAAGATAGTTGTTAAATATACATTTAAAGGGTCTTTTGCATTCTAATAACATTTGGAAAATTTCAACAGTTTTTAACAAACGGTTAGAGAGTAATAGCGTTTTGAAGTTGGGCACGAGTTATGAAACGGACTATAGTCACTGTTAATGTCATCTGTCTAGTTACTATTAATGTTATCAGTTTAGTCATATTAGCATCATCTATCTAGTTGACCTGAGAGATAAGATCAGAAATGAAGAACTGAGAAAAATGCTAGGAATAGCCCCAGCAATAGAATATATAAGGAAACAACAGACAACATGGTTTGGCCACGTGCCAAGGCAGAAAGAACAAAACACAAAAAAAAACGAGCCTTCAACAAACGTTGTGAGAACACCAGACCCAAGGGTCGACCACGAAAAAGATGGATCGACGGAATATTAGAAGCACTAGGAAACATAACAGGGTGTCCGGTTAGCGCAATCGATAGGCGGTTGGCTTACCACGGCAACAGCCGGGGTTCGTAATCCTGGCGAGGACACCTGGGTTTTACTAATTCCCTAAAAATTAGTAGGAGCCGCGATAGCTCAGTGGTTAGTGAACTGGACTACTACGGACAAGGGGTAGGGTTCGATCCCAACCGACGGCTCCGGGTTCACCCAGCCTTAAATGGGTACCGGATTTTTCTGGGAAAGTAAAAGCAGCACGGGCGTAATACCGACCACATTACCCCAAAAATCATGTGCTGAAGGTCTGTAAAATATAGGGTCACTAACACCATATTTCCCTATACGCCACTTGGCGTGACGGGGGGTACTTTACTTTACTTTTAGGAAACATAACAGCAGCAGAAGCAAACAGAAGAGCAAAAGACCGCAAATTATATCTCCCCTCGACGCTGAAAGGCAGATGAGGAAGGAAAGAAGAAGCAGAAGATCTGGTTACTATTAACATCCTGAAGTCATCTGTGTAGTTACTAAACATGTAACCGCGTCACAACACTCCCTTTGTTTTATAATCATTGTTGGGTTTATTGAGACGATGTAATCGTGATGATGATAGTTGACATTAACCTCGATGCCTGAATGAAATGTCGATCGGCTCAATTATGATCATCATCACCGCTTGCACCAACAATGTGATCGCCCTGAAAAACCCGACCTTAATGACGTGGAGACTGGCGCCACTAATTGACACGTGGCCGCTGCTTGCCTAACGTGTGAAACCGCCTTTAACCTTGAGTTTTAGTACTCTCCTGCAGTCCTGCCACCATAGAACACCTTTATGCACCGACAAGTATGTGCATGCTCTGGTTCCATTGAACGTGCTGCATCTGCCAGGTAGGGTTCAGCCCCCGTGCCAACCTGGACTGAGCTTGCTACCCTGGACTCGGCATTCTGTAGTCAGATTAATGGCCGTCTACTTGATTGATGAATGCTGTAACTCCGAACTGGCTAGGACACTCTCTTCGTGTCCCTCATGATCGTATAACAATGTACTTCGCGGTGTTCTTGATACTGTCTCCTCCGATGTCAAAGGGTCATATCTGGGACGCCCCCACACAGGTATCGTTACCGCTAATCCACAGACAGACAAAATACTCACAAGGTTCAACTAATCAACTGAACACCAATGTTAAAACAATAACGCTGTTTATTCATGAATCATCACTCATGTACATTAAGTTGTACATCAGTTCACACTCTCGTTCTCAGCTGCTCAGCATACACAATTAATGTCGTATACGAGGCTCCCATGCGCCCCAATTTCTCCCGTTCTGTCAAACTGAACACATTGCTGTAAAGTGGCTGGATCAACTCCTAATGCCACTTAGTCTATATGTCTTAGGCTTAATCTATATCATCTGCTCTCATCTCTAGTAGTACCTAAGTCACAAGTTACCAGCATCACTACAAGTTCCATAACTCACTGGAACTTTAAACACTACACTGCAGAGGTTGTTAACGATTTTCTCCCGAATGAAATACAGTTAAGTTCTATTCGAATCTACTCTAGTACTACACTTTGACTAACACTGCGAATTTTGCGAGCTGTGTCTCGCTCCACTGTCACACTATCTTCTCAAAACAAACATTCACTATCTCTCGTACCTAACATGCTTACTCAACAGTACCGGCCCAACTGATAAGCCATCCGCCTCGAGTGATTGTCATATATAGACTGATTTCTAACCTGTGGTTTGTCACTAAACCTTTTCCCCCAGCCAATCACAACACCCAGTTTACATTCTCCCCTCTCTTGTGATTGCTCTTCACTTTCCACGTGAAACTCAATGTTTTCTACTTGAGTGAACTCTTATCACTTTTCCCCGTGGACTCTACCACACACTCCCATATTTGTCCTCCACCTTATAATCACTGCTTCAAACAGTCATATTTCCAATTTCTATTAATGTCATCTTTTTAGATACTATTAACGTCATCTGCCTAGTTACTATTAATGCCATCTGTCTACTTCCTATAAACGTCATCTGTCTAATTACTATTATTGTATTCTGTTGAGTTATTATTAATGTCACAAAAAGAGAGCTCTTAAAAAACATCAGAAAGAAGGAATCAACATTTTTCGGGCACATCATGAGAAGAGGAAAGTTGGAATACTTGGTTACAACTGGCAAAATCAAAGGAAAGAGAGATCGCGGACGACAAAGAGAGAAAATACTGGATAGCTTGGTGTCATGACATGGAAAACAGTCAACAACAGAACTGATACGATGCACTGTAGATAGAAGATCATGGAGGGACATGATCACCTATGCCAACCGGTAAGGCACATGATGATGATGATTATTAATGTCACCTGTCTAGTTATTATTAACATCATCTGTCTAGTTACTATTAACATTCTTAAGTCATCTGTCTAGTTACTATTAAAGTCACATGTCTAGTTATATCAAAATCATCAGTCTAGTCACTATTAACATCATATGTCTTGTTACTATTAACATCATGCACTTAGTTACTATTAACATTCTGAAGTCATCTGTCTAGTTACTATACAGTCATCTGTCTAGTTGCTATTAATGTAGTCTTTCTAGTTACTATTAACGTCATCTGTCTAGTCAATATTAACGTCATATGTCTAGTCACTATTAACAGTATATGTCTAGTCACTATTGACATCATCTGTCTAAACTCAACCAACATAGAACTGGAGTCGTCAGTCGCTGGACACTGAGGGAAATATGGGGGCCTCGGTAGCCGAGTTGGGAAAACCACTCGACTGGACTACCGACGTTCGGACAACCGTGTTCGATTCCCTGGGAGCAGTGTGAATTGTACTCATGGTTAGAAAAAAAAATATCCCAACGGTCGACTCAGCCGTTGGCAGAAATGGGTACCAGAGTATTACTCTGGGAAGGTGAGGAATGTTGCATCGCATCTGAGTTTAGATGCTCGAGGCGACACTATACAGAAATCTCTGGATAGGCGGCCGAGCACATATGGGTGTAAACTCGCGTGCTAAGACGCCGGTTCAAGTCTCGTACTTTTCCTTTTACCTTTATTAACATTATCTTTCTTGTTACTATTAATGTCATCTTTCTAATTACTATTAGCGTCATTTATCTAGCTACTTTTAACACCATCTATCTAGCTACTTTTAACACCATCTGTCTAGCTACTTTTAACACCATCTGTCTAGTTACTATTAACGTCACCTGTCTAGTTACTATTAGCGTCATCTAGTTACTTTTAACATCATCTGCCGTGTTACCATTAACGTTATCTGTCCTGTTCCTATTAACATCACCAGTCTAGTTACTATAATGTCAGCTGTCTAGTTACCATTAACGTCACCTGTCTAGTTACAATTAACATTATCTGTCTAAATTTAGGCCTACACATAAATGGGACATCCTCCCATCTGTGGCATGCCTGTGTCTACTGTCTCTGTTGCAGCCTTTATCTATTTATAGGGGTAAGCTTCAGCAATGCTACACATACAGTCTGGTGTTCTGACTGGAAGATGTAAACCGTCAGTGTGACAACTATCTCTCCTCACCTGCAGCTTTGGGGAGTGTCAACCCATTTAATTCTATCAATTTCAAGGTCAATTTAGCACATGTGTCTACCTACACCTGTCTGAATGCATTATTACTTTATCTGCTTATACTTATCCACTCATGCTTTCTCGATATTTTATTTTCTTTATTTAAAACTGTTTGCCCGGGTATTATTTTCCTCTTCTCCTCTTCTTACCAAATAATGTTACAATAATCTTACATCTTTATATAATATTTAGAATATATATTGTACAGTGATGTAGGTTTCATGTCTGCATCTATATGCAACTGTTGGAACATGTATTACACGTGATGTAGATTTCACATCTTTTCATTTAAAGCAATTACTTATTTCTCAACTTAGTCACCACTACTGCTGAATGTTTCTCTAGTGCCTGCCTGAAACTACAAGAAACACATATATTTGACTGACTATATAGCAACATATAAAGGACATCATATATGTCATCCTTTGTACTGAACTTTATGTCATTGAGTTGCTCATTTTAGAGGCACAAACATATGATAATCACTGGGTTTCTGGTGCATATAAAGTGTAAGTGACACCGCGACGGATATTATTGTTCTTCATTCCTGTGCCAAGAGATAAATGGACAGACCAATTCACTCATGATATATTTTGTTTCTTCTTTAGTAGTTCTTACTTTTCTATACTCTCAGTTTGACAATAATTCCTTATTGAAATCGTTATTTTGAGATGTATACTTATATACACTAACTACTCAGTGTGTGCAAGATCATTATTGCAATGATGCTTAAATTCATGTGTGTTTGTGTACAGACAGTGCCATGGAAAAGATATGGATCAAGCTTCAAAGTTTTAATCAAGCTGGTACCATGGTGTTTACCTGCAATGACACAAAGTTACAATCTCAGCATGTGCACATGGTGACCCCACCCACTCTGACCTCGCCAATTTCTCTTGTGAACATTATAGACGAGAATAAGAAGAACTACCTATGTGAAATTGAAATCTATGGAGGTATTACTGTGAAGATGTTAACGAATTATATATCATTGTAATGTGTTTTTTTTTTTTTATTTGCAAAATGTGTCATGACTTATCTAGTTATTGTGATGGTATTCACAGTTTAGTGACTAATAATAGGAGATTTACAAGACTATATATTTTGTTTTGAGAAAATATGTCTCCCCCTATATGACATTGAATCTCAGTACTTGGTTTCAGATTTACACAATCAGTCTTTAACATAAAATGTAAACAAATATTTCACAAAAATAAAAATGCTTATGTTAACAATACAGATATAATCATGTTAAAATTAGACTATGCACAAGGTCATATCAAGAAAGTATTGTATGATAACTTTGAGGTATATATGTTTGCAATCTAAACACAATATCAATGCTCTCGACTTTCAACCAAAAGGGAAATTCAATATCGTAATGTGGTTATATCATCATCATCAAGTACCAGGCCTACTGCCGTAGGTGATCATGTCTCTCCACAACGTTCGATCTCAACAGTTATTTATCATTTCTGTTGTTGATCTTCCGCCAAGCCATTCTCTTAAGCTGTCTTATATTTTCCTCTTTGCTTCCCTCTGTCTCTTCATCCCTCATTTTTCCCAGTTGTTACAATATATTCCAGTTGTTCTCTTCTCATTACATGGTCAAAAAATGATGATGTTTCTTCCTAATATTGGAAATTAGCTTTCTTTTTGCTTTGACCTCTTTTAGAACATTTTCATTACTCTTCTTAGCTGTCCATGGTATTCTCAATATTCTTCTGTAAAACCACATGTCTACATACACCAGTGATTTTCTTGTCTGTTGTCCTATTGTCTATGATTCACATCCATATGTTATGACTGGTTCTAAATAACATTTAAGAGCTATTTTTCTTGTTTCTATTGGCAAAAATGGATTGCATAGTATCTTCCTCATTTTTTGGAAAGCTGCTTTTGCCTGAGCCATTCTGCATCTCACCTCTTTTGTATATCTTCCATCTGAGGTTAACAAAGTTCCAAAATATTTCAATTCATTTACCTGTTTTAATATTGTACCACTTGTCTTTATTTTGCACTGAGGTGATGTCTTTTTCTTTGTTGTTACCATTACTTCTGTCTTTTTACTATTAAGACTGAGTCCTTTATTTTTTTCTCTCTTTCGTGGTTATATCATGCTGGTGATTAGTTGTATTTGAATACACTCAATGGTGGACTTGAATTTTGTCAGGATTCTTCTTCTACAATCAGCTAATGCCATACATTTAGACATTTAGACCAACATGGGTCACGAACAAAAAGGTGCATCTGAGATCATGGATTTATTGTGGCATAAACATTCATTTAAGGTTACACAAAAGATAAGGCAGCTGGAGATAAACAGTCACAATTACACTTTTTGAATGAGACCTCTGACAAATGCATATCAGTACACGGTTCTAGTTAGGGAGCCACGACTGCTCTGTGGTTAGTGAACTGGACTACAAAGGACAAGGGGTAGGGTTTGATCCCAACTGACGGCTTCCGAGTTCACCCAGCCTTAAATGGGTACCAGATTTTTTTTTAGGAAAGTAAAGCAGCAAGGGTGTAATACCGACCACATTACCCCGAAAATCATGTGCTGAGGGTGTATAAAATTGATGATCACTAACACCATATTCCCTATATGCCACTTGGTGGGACAGGGCTCTTTACTTACACATTCCTAGTAATAATTCAAAACAAATGCTGTGTGCAATAAGTATAGGGCCACTCCACATCTTGCTAGCTACAAGGGTAATATGATGTTAGTGACCATATTTTTTCATGATCAATGGCACATTATTGAGTATTGTTTCCGGTACGACTTCAGACTGACCTTACTTCGGGAAAATCTCTGGTACACATTTTAAGATGTTGAGTAAACCCTGAATCCACATCCATAAAAAGTTAATGGAGAGAATATTGCAGCTGGGAATTGAACGTAAAACTTATGATAGTGTAGAAGGCACTAATCACACAGCCACTGAGGCTAAATACTGAGTATTTGATGTTTACTTAACAAATGGTTCAAACAAACCATCAAACCAGTTAGTTATTAATAAGCTTCATTGAGTTATCTTATGTTTCTTTTTATGTCTTAGAGTTTACTTGTGATGTTGAAATATTTTTTTATTATTAAGTTTTATGTTTGTTTGTAACCACACATGGTAAGTCCATATAATTCTGATTCTCATAGATATCCAAAGCGTGTGGATAATTATCCATTGTATTAGTACATATTATTGTTTGCAAACTTGTCAATGAATACATGTATAACCTTTAAGTTGTCATTAGTAGTCTAAGGCATTGAGCAAATAAATAAGATATCAAATTAGAAATTATCTTAGAGTTGATATCATAATTGATCATATAAATAGTATCAGAATATATATATATATATATATATATATATATATATATATATATATATATATATATATATATATATATATATATATATATAAATACTATAACCAATGATGGAAAATGCAAAACTGAAATAAACAAAAGAATAGGTATGGCAAAAAGTAATTTAAATGCCATGAAAAATATACTAACAACAAAACAAATATCAGCAGGGCTGAAACTAAGAATGGCAAAATATTACACCTTCTCAATATTACTGTATGGTGCAGAAACATGGACATTAGACAAGAAAACAGAACAGAAAATTGAAGCCTTTGAAATGTGGATTTATAGAAGAATAGGTAGAATTGGATGGAAACAAAAGATAACAAACGATGAAGTTTTAAAACAACTGAAAATAAAAAGAGAACTGCTGAATACAATTAAGACAAGACAAATTAAATTTTTGGGGCATATTAAAAGACACAACAGCCTACTAAAAGTATTATTGGAAGGAAAAATACAAAGGTAAAAAAGGCAGAGGCAGACCAAGACTAACATGGACAAATAACATCAAAAGATGGACAATTCAATCTATGACAGCCTGCACCATTAAAGCAAGAAACAGAGTAGAATGGTGATCCATGGTAGCCAACATTCATTGCGGAGAGGGCACACAATGATAATGATGTTGATATATATATATATATGAAGACTTTATGTTAGAGATGATCTCACAATTCTTTGTCTTGATTGAGAAAAGTGATTCTTGTATCTTGGGTCTGAATCAAAATGGACAAATCCCTTTAGAATTGGAATAAATGGCTGTTGTCAACCAGAATAGATAAAACTTTTTTTTCTCTAGGAGAAAATAAAGACAATCTGGTTATCATTGACACCTTCCAAGTGAAGAAAAAATGGCTGTTGTCAACCAGCATATATTCTAGGGGAAAATAAGGACTGGATCTGGTTATCATTGACACCGTACACATGGAGAAAGAAATGGCTTTTGTCTATCACATACATTCTATGGACTCCTGGTCAATATGGCGAATAGACGGCAATGAACAAATGAGGCACTGTCTGGAAAGCTTCATTGTTGCAGTTTCCTCATACTCCAAATCCGGCTTGCTGCAGGAGCTACTGAGATTAGTGCTCTGTGCACACTTTGAGCTGTGTGTTTAATTGGATGGTGCTTCTATATTCAGATTGCTTATGATGAATGATGATATCATATGGTGAAGGACTGTTCACTTATGTTCACTATCGGTGCTACTATTCCTTGAGTCTTTGGACGTGTGTTACGTTTGCTTTGATGGGGACTGCAACTTCTTTTTTAGTTTGTATATTCGATGAGATGGTGGTAATTCTGTTTCTACTGGCACGGGCGGTTGAGCAATTATGGATTTTAATTTTTTAGCAGTGATACCGGGGTCTTCGAATAACTATAACTGTACATTCTAGGAGGACTGGAACTGGTTAGTCATGGACATGTTCCATATGAAGAAAGAAATGGATGTTGTTCACCACCGCATTTTCATAGAAGTAATATGTTTTTATTTCTGTTTAATTACCTGGCTACATTGATTAAATCAAGATATTTCATAAGTACTTGTCAATGTTGAAATGACATATGGACTCATGAACATATACTTTCTTAATTGACTAGTCTACAGTAAATTTCAATGTCAAAACTAAATAGGGGCTATAGAAATGAGCCAGTGGATAATGAACGTTCATTGAAAATTCCCAGATAAAATAGAAACATTCATGGAGAGCCAGCTTGAGCATTGGCACAGAAGGATAATAAGGTTCCTGAGTTGTGCTTCTGTGACCACTATGATTTGTGACAGTTCAGGAATATGTAAATTAGCAAGTGAAATATTGTGCAGAAGTTGTTGTGAGTTAAAGAGAAGATAAGTTGCATACAAAAATGTAACAGACAAGTCCAGGAAAGCAAGTGATTGAGAATAGTGACTCTAGTTTTAGAACCATAAGGAGATAGTGGTTAAAGGTGTTATGAACCTTTAGTAGTAAGCTTTATATTTGATACTGAGGTAGTCAACTGAGAATTTGACTTGTGATCTTTCTTTTGTGTAGCCTGAAGGCAACCTCTGAACAATTGTAATGTTTAAACAAGGAGAGAAGAATTCCCAAGTCATAGTTTCCATCAATCAAAGTTTCTACACCTATATTTCTTTCTGTACTGATGTCTTGTTTTGTTAAGTTCTAATTTTAATTATTTTATAACTGATCTCCCCTAACAGACTCTGCTTGTGACAAAGGAAAGTATGGTCGGGAATGTGAGCATGACTGTAACTGTGATGGTGGAGAGACCTGCTTCATTAGTACTGGGGGATGTCCTTCTGGATGTAAGGCTGACTTCTTTGGAGAGTCTTGTAATTTACGTAAGTCTTTGATACATGATTATATCATAAATAAAAAAAGCTTTACAACCGTCATCAATGTATAACGAACAAATAATAACATTCAATTGTCAGCTTTGCAAAAAACAAAGAACAACTGGGGAGCTGTAGCATGCAATTATGTGTTTATTTGTTTTAGCTCCAGACCTGTGTTACCACAGATTTTCATGGTTTCATTTTTCTATCTATCTATTGTCCTTTCGAGCCGAAGACGGCACTTAGGGCAGAACCACAATCTCAAAAACAGAAACCTAGCGTGCCAAAATGGTACATATTGCAGAGATCACTGCTTCTAAAATCTATGATCTTCTTCTTCTTCTTCTTTTCTCTTTCACTGATACCTAAAAGGTGTCGTGGTTTATATCATTTGTCGTTCTTGTGCTGCTCGAATTGTCTGAATTAGTGATTTTCCTTTTTTATTACATGTCTCTGTCACTGCATCTATCCATCTTCTTCTGGGTCTTCCTCTTGGTCTTTTTCCATGCATTCTCGAGAAGAACGCCCTTGATGGTGATAGGTGAGGATTCATTCTGACCAGGTGGCCAAACCATTTAAGTTGTTGTTGTTCTATATATTCTTGGCAGGGTTTTGTTCCTACCATTTTTCTTATGGTTTCATTTGGTATTCTATCTCTTCTTGTGTTGTTTGTTACTTTTCTCAAGCATCGCATCTCACATGTATTGATCTTTCTTAAATGTGATTTAGAAAGGGTCCATGTTTGACTTTCATAGCACAAAGTTGGTATGAAGATGCTATTTATCATTTGTTGTTTAGCTGGCATAGAAATGTTTGGATGTCTTAACAATGGTGAAAGCTGGTATGTGACAGCATTTGCTTTTTGTATTCTCATGTCAATTTCTCTGTCTAGTTTTCCATCTTCTGTGAACATTGTGCCTAAATACTTGAATTCCTCTACTTGTTTTATTTCTTTATCTTTGATCTTGATGTTTAATGGGTGTCTTAATTTGCTTATATTTATAGCCTCTGTTTTTGCTGTGTTAATTTTCATACTGTAGTTTGTGCAGCTTTTATCTAGAGATGTTAAATGCTGTTGTAGCAGGTTTTCATCCTCGTATATTAGGCATTGGTCATCTGCGAAGAGTAGCTCATTGATGTTGGAGTTTTCTACCTCTATGTTATTATTTGATTTGTCCTTGTTGTTGGTTGTTTCCTGATTTATTTTGTCCATATATATGATGAAGAGGAGTGGTGAGAGGACACATCCTTGTCTTACTCCTGTTGTAACCTGAAACCATTCTGACAGACCTTCCGATGTTCTGACGGCACTTTGACTGTTTTTATATAGTGCTATTATATTTCTAGTAGTTGTCCTGCTACCCCGTATGTTTCTAAAGTTTGCCAAAGTTTGTTCCTGTCCACACGATCAAACGCTTTTTCCTGATCTATAAACACTATATTTAGGTTTCTGTCATATTCTATTGTTTTTTCACATAGTTGTCTCAATGTAAATATAGCATCAGTACAGCTTTTGCCTTTTCTGAATCCGAATTGATTACTACTTAATTGAGGTATGCTGTTTCCATAACAATACTTTTTACAATGACAGCTTGTCAAGCCATCGATCAATCTCCTTAGTCACCTCTTATGACATGCCTGGAAGGTCACAGTGTCACTATTCTTTACCTCCCTCAAAATGAGGCCCCAGTAACACACGGGAAGTTCTTTTTCATTTTTACAAAAGTATAAATGTATACCTTTTTTCCTTTCATTTCATATATACAAAGAAAAATAATGTTTCATTCATGAGGGTCATTCATCTAAACTGGCTGTTCTCAGACTTTCCTCTAACGCAGACCTGCATTAAATATGGTTTGTAGTAGCGGACCTCCAAGATTCAACTTCAGCTCAAGATTTAAAACACAGAAGTGCATCAACCTGTTTATTTGAAAAAAACTTTAATAAATGTCAATTTTACATTTGTTCACTCTCCTACAAATTATTGTCATGGCATCTACTTTACCATAAACTGCATTCCTAATACATTTTGGTTTGAATGAGTTATTGAGTTCATATGTGCTCAGATCCCCTCCACAGCAAGTCCTGCAGTTTCCAGCGATGGATGCCTCCATTTCTGTGTTGTTTGATAAGTCTTCTCATACACCCACTAAGTTTCTTGTTTCTGGCTGTGCCCATCATAACTCCAATCTCTTTCATCCGAAGGAGTGATGTAGACTCACATCTTTAAATAAAAATAAAAATTATAATCAGTGAAAACGTGTACATTGTTATAGTGTGAGAAATCCAGAAGAATATGACGAATTAATAAAAGAAGAATATGAAAGAAGAATAAAATAACAATTTGACGGAAGAATAAAAGAAGAATAAGTTGTATGTGAATAAACAGGAATAATAAAAAGGAGACCAAGAGTTAGTGATCATAGATTCGTTGGACGGACTCAGATCAGTGAGACTTAACAAGCTATAATACCTTGTGGAAATTAAGCGGAGAGCGGGACAGCACGAGAAACAGAATGAAGGTTGGTACATTCAACAGAGATAGCTAGATGGACATTGAATGTTGGCACTCTTGACAGAAATCGTTCACAGACATGGGGATGTGACATAAAAAATGGGAGAACAGTGTAGGTCTTGTTAACAAACAGGTGTTTGATGTTTGCCGGACGGATACTTCCGAGAACCGTAAACATTCTTTGATGTCCAAAGATGCACAGTCTCTCAGATGTACAATGGCAATGGTCATCAAAAGGAGTTCTGAGACAGTGCCTACACTGGTCAAAGATCAAGTGACAGCTTTGTTTTGCTGGAAGCCTAAATAATAGGAACGATTGACAGATGTTGTCAAGACTCCTCAAGAAATGAGGTTTAGTGACAGAATTGCAAAGCATAGTTATGGAGGCAGTGGTTAATTCCTGACGAATGGTAGAATGACCATAGCCATGATTCCCAGAATTATCAGCAAAATAGGAATGGCTTACATTGCAACAAAAACCAGGAAACAGGACATTTTGGGGAATCACTCTCAAAGATCATGGTCTACCAGAGAAAATGTAGTAGATGAGCCTAGAACCCTGCCTCAAGGCTGAGAGTTAGGAGTGCGGTAGTAGATGGTTAAACAAAGAGAGTATTGAAGCTTTTGGATGTACTAGAGAAGATGTGACAGATGACATTTTGCAGCTAATGGATACAAGAAGAAGAAATAAAGAAAATAAAGATGAGTATAGGAGATTAAATAAAGAAATTGTAGTAAAATGCAATGAAGCAAAAGAAGCATGGCTAAAAGAGAGATGCAAAGAGATTGAAATGCAACAAAAAGGAGATGCTAAAGCTATATACAAACAAAATGAGGAATTAACAGGAAGAAAAACACAATTAAAAAATGGATGTCTAAGATCAAAGGAAGGAGAACTGTTGATTGATCAAGAAAACATAAGGGAACGATGGACAGAATACATTAAAGATCTTTATAATGATGAACGAACAGAAGTAAATATAAAGGATAATGGAGAATGGACCAGAAATACTCAGAGAAGAAGTGGAAGATGCCTTGCGCAATCTGAAAGCAGGCAAAGCTCCTGGACCAGATAATATAACTAAAGAAGAGATTAAAGCCATGGGTGATTTTGGAATAGTAATAATAACAAAAATATTGAATGATATCTACAACAGCAGATATATACCAGACGACATGCTCAAATCAATATTCATAGCCCTGCCAAAGAAATTGGGTGCGATTGAATACGATGATCATCGCACAATAAGCCTTATGAGTCACATGACTAAGATATTACTAAGAATCATCATGCGAAGAGTGCAAAACAAAATCAGTCCAAAAATTAGCGATGAACAGTGTGGTTTTGTTAGAGATAAAGGAACAAGCAATGCCATTTATATCATAAGATCTTTAGTAGAAAGAGCCATAGAGGTGAAAACAGATCTATACCTATGTTTCATAGATTACACCAAGGCATTTGACAAAGTAAAGCGCACCAAGAAATAATCAACATTTTAGAAAGCATAAACATAAACAGCAAAGTTCTAAGAATAATAAAGAACATGTACAGGCAACAAACAGTGGCCATAAGAACTGGAAACCAATTGGGAATGTTTCAAGAAATAAAACAGGGTGTTAGACAAGGTTGTGAGCTGTCACCAGATTTGTTTAATATTTATAGTGAGATTATTTTAATATTCATAAGGGGTATGCCTGGAATAAATATTTGGAGGTCATAATATAAATAATCTAAGGTATGCTGATGATACAGTATTAATCGCTAAGAGTGAAAATGAGTTACAAGAAATGTTGAACATTATAGTGAAAGAAAGCAAAAATAAAGGACTCAGCCTTAATAGCAAAAAGACAGAGGTAATGGTAACAACAAAGAAAAAGACATCATCTCAGTGCAAAATAAAGACAAGTGGAACAATATTAAAACAGGTAAATGAATTTAAATATTTTGGAACTTTGTTAACCTCAGACGGAAGATGTACAAAAGAGGTGAGATGCAGAATAGCTCAGGCAAAAGCAGCTTTCCAAAAAATGAGGAAGATACTATGCAATCCATTTTTGACAATAGAAAAAAGAAAAAGGGTTCTTTAATGTTATGTAGAGCCAGTCTTAACATATGGATGCGAATTATGGACAATAGGACAACAGACAAGAAAATCACTGGAGTCTGTAGAAATGTGGTTTTACAGAAGAATGTTGAGAGTACCATGGCCAGCTAAGAAGAGAAATGAAGATGTTCTAAAAGAGGTCAAAGCAAAAAGAGAGCTAATTTACAATATTATGAAGAAACAATCATCATTTTCTGGCCATGTAATGAGAAGAGAACAACTGGAATATATTGTAACAACTAGAAAAATCGAGGGATGAAGAGATAGAGGGAAGCAAAGAGAAAAAAATAACAGACAGCTTAAGAGAATGGCTTGGCCGAAGGTCAATAACAGAAATGATAAATAGCTGCCGAGATCGAAAGATGTGGAGAGACTTGATCACCAACGCCAGTAGGCCCGGTACCAGATGATGATAATACCAAAAAATAAAATAACCCATGAAACCGCATTAGTGTAGAGGTAGCGTAGCCGTATTATTTTGACGGGAATTTTTGAATGTCAAGGTCATTAATACTAGGTCGGGATAGAGGAAAAATGTTAAAAATGTAGAGGAAAGTTGAAATACTTGATTTCAACTGGCAAAATAAAAGAAAAACAGAGCAAGTGGACAAGAAAGAGAGAAGATACTGGTTAGCATGGAGTGATGGCATGAAAAACAGTCAAAAACATAACTGATACGATGTACTAATGTGGATAGAGATTTGTGGAAGGACATGATCGTATATGCTAACCTGATTGTTGTTATTTTAATTTTCTTTATCTAGATTTAAAGTTAAAAAATTGCTGAATGAAGTTAAGGCTTTTAAATTACATTTAATTATTTGATAAAATAATGTATTTAAGTTTTGTCTTTTCTTCATTAAACAGAGTGTTCACCAGAAACTTATGGTCCAAGATGCAGTAAGAGTTGCAGCCAGTTCTGTGTCAAGAGTGAGAATGGTGGGAGGTTATGTAATCATGTTAACGGCTCCTGTTTGAATGGATGCCAGACTGGATATGATGGACATGATTGCTCGCTACGTAAGTTTATGTTTGTTCTGAGATCTCTTCTATTGTCTCAGACTATCTCTTCTCCAAAACTATCTTCCAAACTAACTGTCTAGAAATATGTTTTTCATATGGCTAACTGTAAAAATTCTGGACTAACTGATGCTGTGTATCTCCTAGGGCTAACTCTCGCATTCTTTAACAATGACCTTTGCATTTTCAGTACTAAGGTAAGCTGATATTTGTATCTTTCTACCTTTGGAAGAAGCCTCTTCCGTTTTCTTGGTAATTTGTATTTTTGTTAATTTTTCTACTTTCCAATGATGACTAGTCTTTCTTCATATATACTATTATATATATATATATATATATATATATATATATAATATTATCATACTCTCCTGAATTCTAAGGTGAATGGTACAATTCCTGTTTTTGGAGTATCTTCTACTATGTGATGCCTTTAGTTTCCGTTCAATATGCCATAGGCAAAGCTAAGGTCATTTTCAGTTTGCAACTTTAATGAGTTGTAAAGTTATTTCTTAATCTGTATTCTGGAGTCGCCGTTTTGGAGGCACACAGCGGTTTTTTCTCAACATGTTTCCTCAGTTCTACATTCTAAATAGTATATAAATGTGTCTGATAGTTGTTTGTGTCCTATCTATCTATTGACCTTTCGAGCCGTAACCGGCCCATAGGGCGTAGACCAAGATACACCTTCTCCTATATGAATTTTTGTTCTAGCAGTTTTCTTTTAAAGATATTTTATCAAATCTCGCCATCTGTCTCTGTTCTGTGCAAGCAGTTCTATCTCATTGAGGGAGCCGATTCCTGCTGCTCTTGAATCTTTGTGTCCTATGTCCTCGTTTAAATATGATCATAATATATCGGCGACATGATACCACGGGTACACAATGTCAGAAAGATCATTTCTGGTTTCTTCAAAAATATTACCAACATGTTGAAAAATTAAAAATGGAATAACATTAGTTAAGGAAAACGAATAACTGAAAAGATGGGAAGAATAGTTTAGAGATAAACTTCATACATACTAGAAACAATAGGTGAAGTTTCAATTTCTACATCACCTGCCTAATTTAAACAAAGTAAAGGAAGATTCACATGCCATGAAATTGAAACTGCTATCAGATAGACCAAAAGTAGGAAAGCACCAGGTGAAGATAGAGTTTATGCAAAAATATTAATGGCAGATCCAGGGCTGAGAGTAAAAGTCTTAGTAAAACTATTCAATAAAATATCATCATCATGCGCTAAACCGGTTGGTGTAGGTGATCATGTCCTTCCACAATCTTCTATCCACAGTACATCGTATCAGTTCTGTTGTTGACTGTTTTCCATGCCATGACACCAAGCTATCCAGTATTTTCTCTCTTTGCCATCCGCGATCTCTCTTTCCTTTTATTTTGCCAGTTGTAACCAAGTATTGCAACTTTCCTCTTCTCATGATGTGCTCGAACATTGTTGATTGCTTCTTTCTGATATTTATTAGGAGCTTCCTTTTTTGTGTTGGCCTCATTGAGCTCTTCCTCATTGATCTTTTTAGCTGTCCCGGGAACTTTCAACATTCTTCTAAGAAATCACATCTCTGTTGTCTATACTCTTTTTTTCATTTGTTTGTCTATTGTCCATGATTTGCTTCCATAGGTCAGAATTGGTTAGTATAGCACCGATGAACTCTCTTTCTCAGTTCTATTAATGTAGATTCATTTGTTGCATAAGGTATTTTTCATTTTCTGAAATGCTATTTTGGCCTGAGCTATTCTCCTTTTTATTTATGTGGTGCATCTTCCACAATGGACAATAAAATATGGGAAGATGAAAAAGTACAAAAAGTATGTAAAAGGTGCATTATTGTCAAATGCCTAAGAAAGGGGACCTTAGTCGCTGTGAAAATTGGAGGGGTATAAACCTGCTGTCAGAACCTAGGAAGATATTTTGCTGAGTACTTTAGCCAAGTTGTTATTTTAATTTTCTTTATCTAGATTCAAAGTTGATAAAATTTTTTAATGAAGTAATGGCTTTTAAAGTTAATTAAATTATTAGATAACATTAATGTTTTTGAGTTTTGTCTGTTCTTCATTAAACAGAGTGTTCACGAGAAACTTATGGTCCAGGATGCAGCAAGAACTGTAGCCATTTCTGTGTCAAGAGTGAGAATGGGGGGAGGTCATGCAACCATGTTAACGGCACCTGTTTTAATGGATGCCAGATTGGATATGATGGAGATGATTGCTCGCAACGTAAGTTTGTGTTTGTTCTGAGATATTTGTGATCTTGTCTCTGGACTACAATCTATTTGTTGTTCATGATTTCATCTTTGCTAGAGAAATCAACTTAGTTAATGCCTGGTCCATATAAATATATAAATGGTAACCCTATATAAGTCTTTAGGTTATGAAAAAAGTAATCTGTTTGATATAACAAAGGGAAACATTTATATCTTCCATCGTGTCTGCTCTATGATTTCATTAAACCTCGAGAAATTGGTAAGGATCAACTGTCTTGGATATGTAGGATTTCAATTAGAAGGTTTTTAATCCATCAATAGTTACGACTTGGATCCCTTGTGATCTACTGACAGAGAACAGATCACCTACAGAACTACCATAAGTGTGCTGAAGTCATTTATGTTCTCTCATTAAATAATCAGATTATGAATATCGTTTTTTTTAAATAAATAACTAAAACTTTTTTATATATTTTAAAAATCTCAGCTGTAGTGATATCCTAATGAAAAACATTCTAAATCGCATCAGCTAAATGAGTGGTAGTACTTTATGTCTTTCTTCTTTTCTTTTTTCACTGATACCTAAAAGGTGTCATGGTTTATATCATTTGTCGTTCTTGAGCTGCTCGAATTGTTTGAATTAGTGATTTTCCTTTGTTGTTACATGTCTCTGTCACTGCATCTATCCATCTTCTTCTGGGTCTTCCTCTTGGTCTTTTTCCATGCATTCTCGAGAAGAACGCCGTTGATGATGATTAGTGAGGATTCATTCTGACCAGATGGCCAAACCATTTAAGTTGTTATTGTTCTATATATTCTTGGCAGAGTTTTGTTCCTACCATTTTTCTTATGGTTTCATTTGGTATTCTATGTCTTCTTGTGTTGTTTGTTACTTTTCTCAAGCATCACATCTCACATGTATTTATCTTTATTAATTGTGATTTAGAAAGGGTCCATGTTTGACTTTCATAGCACAAAGTTGGTATGAAAATGCTATTTATCATTTGTTGTTTAGCTGGCATAGAAATGTTTGGATGTCTTAGCAATGGTGAAAGCTGGTATGTGACAGCATTTGCTTTTGTATTCTCATGTCAATTTCTCTGTCTAGTTTTCCATCTTCTGTGAACATTGTGCCCAAATACTTGAATTTTTCTACTAGTTTTATTTCTTTATCTTTGATCTTTATGTTTAATGGGTGTCTTAATTTACTTATTCTCTTAGCCTCTGTTTTTACTGTGTTAATTTTCATACTGTAGTTTGTGCAACTTTAACTAGAGATGTTATATGTTGTTGCAGCAGGTATTCGTCCTCATATATTAGGCATTGATCTTCTGCAAAGAGTAGCTCGTTGATGTTGGAATTTTCTACATCTATACTATTATTTGATTTTTCCTTATTGTTGGTTGTTTCCTGATTTATTGTGCCCATATATATGATGAAGAGGAGTGGTGAGAGGACACATCCTTGTCTTACACCTGTTGTAACCTGAAACCATTCTGATAGACCTTCCGATGTTCTAACGGCACTTTGACTGTTTTTATATAATGCCATTGTATTATCTAGTAGTTATCCTGTTACACGTAGGTATCTAAAGTTTGCCAAAGTTTGTTCCTTTATGTCAGTCACGGATATTTGATTCTATTTCTTCAATGTTGTGTCTGTTTGTTTTTTCTCCATAAGCCATTTACAACTGTGGTAGATGACAATTTTATTTACCTCATAAGAGAATACAGTCTACCTAATCCATTTTATTTATTCTTTGGAATTATTATTTATTTTCTCAAACGATAATCTCATTTACTCAAGATGTTAACTGCTCATATTTGTTGATTTCGAAAAAAGTATATTTTTGATTTAGTAGAGCGACGACTTGCTATAATGCTATGAAGGAATGCACAGAAGACACTAATAGAATGGGAAGCAGTAGGGCCACGACTAATGCGAGCAACATTTAAAACAACAAAAAAACATCAAAATATAATTACAAATTATCCAATGCTATTCACCAACCAATGATAAGGACGATTTAGTTAAAGACGAATTCTATAAAGTTACAATATCAGATGGATGAAAGACGAGCCAAGGATATTATAATCTTGATGGGAGACCTAAATGCTAAAGTAGGATCAGACAAAAGAGGCTTCGAAGAGATTATGGGAAAACTTGGACTTGGAGATATAAACGAGAATGGAGAGATATTTGTGAATTTCTGTGCTCTTAATCAAGTGAGCCTAGGAGGAACGATATTCCAACATAAAAGAATACACAAAGCTACATGGGTGTCACCAGATCATAGGACAGATAATCAAATTGATCACATATGTATTAATAATGAGTTTAAGACATCCTTACAGGATGTAAAAGTATATAGAGGAGCAGATGTAGCTTCTGATCATCATCTTCTGATAGCTAAACTTAAACTTAAACTAAAAAGATATACTAAAACGATTGATGGTAGAAAGTATTCCAATGTGGGTTTCTTAAAGAACTAGGAATTAAAGATACATTTACAGTCACAATATCAGACAAATACCGAGTCCTCCAACAACTAGAAAATACAATAAATATAGAAGATAATTGGAGACAGGTAAAGGATACATAGAAAGAGACATGCAAAGAAACGCTGGGGAAAAGAGAACACCAGATAAAGCATGGATGACAGTAGAGAACCTGGATAAAATTAAAGAAAGAAAGAACAAGAAAGCAGACATAAATAAAAGCAAAATGAGAAGTAATACAGCCAAAGCATGGGAAGCTCACAAAGAGGTGAACAAAGAAGCAAAAAGATGCATTAAAAGGGATAAGAGGAAATATATAGATGATCTAGCTAAAGAGGCAGAGAAAGCAGCAAATAAAGGGAATATGAAAGAACTGTACACCAGCACAAAGAAAGTAAGTGGAAAATACAAACAGATCAATGACTTTATTAAAGATAATCAAGGAAATCTGGTTAGTAATATAAGGAAGCAAATAGAGCGATGGAAAGAGCACTTTGAAGAACTTTTGAACAAACCTGGCTCAAATAACCCTCCAGATATATACTACCAGCCGAAGAAGAGTTACACGTTAACTATGGAAAACCAAGCAAGGAAGAAATCATGAAAGCCATCTTCTTCTTTTTTCCTTCTTTTCTTTTTTCACTGATAACTAAAAGGTGTCGTGGTTTATATCATTTGTCGTTCTTGAGCTGCTTGAATTGTCACAAATAAATCCGTTCGAAATAGCACAAGAACGCTTGAATTTCTTTTACTACGGGCATTGAAATTCACATATAATTTAAATTTGACTTCCATTAAAATTGCATCATGTTACCAACACAGTCACACCGGAAGTCATGAAAGCCATCAAGCTATTAAAAAATGGTAAAGCCACACGACCAGATGAAATTCCTTCGGAAGCCATCGAAGCATATAATTAACACTTCTACCAAGATGTTACATAATCTATTAGATACAATTTGGGGTGAGGGAAGCAAAACCAAAAGACTGGAAAGAATGTTATATGATCAAACTAGCAAAGAAAGGAAGTTTACAAGAGTGCACAAATCATAGGGGATTTATGCTACTATCAGTGCCAGGAAAAATATTAAGCAGAATCATTCTGGAGAGACTAAAAGAGGCCATAGAGAAATATTTGAGAGATGAACAAGCAGGTTTTATGAAGAACAGATCATGTGCTGATTAAATAACTGCTCTACGTATAATAGTTGAACAAAGTTTATAACTACAGTCCCCACATTATATTGAATTCATAGATTACAAAAAGGCATTTGATAGTTTAGATAGAGGAATGCTTTGGAAGTTGCTGAGTCATTACATAATCCCAATAATGTTTATTAACCTGATAAAAACAATGTATGAAGGCACAAAATGTAGTGTGGTACATGAAGGACAGCTTACAGAAGCATTTGAAATAATAACAAGAGTAATGCAGGGATGCATTCTGTCTCCATTTCTCTTTCTACTAGCCATAGATTGGATTATGAAAATAAATCAAAACAACAGAAATGGAATCCAGTGGTCACCGACCAAGCAACTTGATGATTTAGACTTTGCTGATGACATAACTCTCCTATCACACAGCCATTCAACAGATGATAGGGTAAAATGAGCATATTTGGTGAGAGATCATGAGAGCTAGAACCGAAAATTAATAGAAATAAGACCAACATTATGAGAATTAATACAGTTGGAAATAGCCAAATAAAAATAGGAGAAATACCTCTACTAGACATATAATCTTACATATATCTGGACAGTAATATAGATAAAGAGGGAGGAGTAAAAAATGATACAAAAAATAAGGATATCAAAAGCAAGAGGAGCATTTGTTGCACTGGGAAACATATGGAATTCCAAAGAAATTAGGTTAAATACAAAAATAAAAATTTTCAACTCCAATGTTAAGTCAGTCCTATTATATGGCTGTGAAACATGGTGAACAACAAAATTGGCAATCATGAAGATATAGACTTTCATTAATGGATGCTTACGCAGAATAAAATGATAGAAATGGCAGGACAAAATCACTAACAGATAAAAGCAGAGATGAAGATGATGGGGAAGACATGGAATAATCTTGAAAGAATGGCAATAAACAGAACCACTTGGAAAGTGTTTGTTGAAGACCTATGCTCCACAGGGAGCTGAAAGGTAGAATAAGAAGAAGAGCGTCGATTTACTGCAATATCCAACATTTGTCATTTTTTTAAAAATTAGTCATTTCAAAGCCGAGAAGTTTTAAAGAAAAACACCTGAAAAGAACAGAAGAAAGTACAAATTAACAAAGAGACCATGCATATGGCACAGATCAAACTTTGAATTACATACAGGGATAATAAATACATGGTTTTACTTCTTACAGAAATTGTGTAATTACAAATCTTATAAGGCATACATGCAGAGCATATAGACACGCAGCACAAGACAACTACAGAGATAGAGTATAGGTGTAATGGAATTGTATGTGGAACGTATAATGTCGTTCCGCTAACTAGTAACGACGTTGATATGATTCTTCCACTAAATAGGAACCAAACGTGTAAGGAGGCGCACAACCAAAGGCACCCCTTGTGCATGGTGATAACAGTATTTCCCCTCCTTCATGCGTTGTATGGAATTTGACTCCGCTCGACCACTGCCAGGCTCGTTAATGACTTGAGCCCCTTACTTATTGCCAGCCACTTGCACTGACATAGATTACTCGAACTGCCTTGGTCGACTATCTGCCGTGGATGAAACTTCTGCCAGTTGATCGTTAGAATGTACTCCGCGCTGTTAAGTCTGTGGTTCAGGACAACCCCGGATCCGTTCTTTGCCAGGACAACACAACATCACAGCTAGCATTGAACAAAGCAGGCACCAACACCATTGAACTCACTCAATGTTTATTGCCACAAGTCATTGCTTTCCTGCAACTCACAAATAAAATTAGCCATATACACAACGGCCATTCACTCCTTTCGACACTCTCGCTAATACTACAATAGCAGCATGCCCACAATAGTCTTCTCAACATAAATTCGTGAGACAGTCACCATAATCCCATGCTCTGTAATTGCTCAGCTATCAGATTCATACGACAGCTCCTTCATGGCTACTACTAAGTCTAGAATACTAAGAATGCTCCTGGACTAATAGAAAGTCTCTGCCATCGTTGAAAACTAACAGCTTTTTAAATAAAGTCTCTCCATGGCTATGATTCAGCCTATACTAGTGAGAACATCATCATCATCAAGTGCCCTCTCTGCAACGAAGGTTGGCTACCATGGATCGCCATTCTACTCTGTTTCTTGCTTTGATGGTGCAGGCTGTCATAGATTGACTTGACCATCTTTTGATGTTACGCTTCTTTTACCTTGAATTTTTCCTTCCAATATTACTTTTAGTAGGTTGTTGTGTCCCAAAAATTTCATTTGTCTTGTCTTAATTGTATTTAGTAGTTATCTTTTTATTTTCAGTTGTTTTAAAACTTTATCGTTTGTTATCTTTTGTTTCCATCCAATTCTACCTATTCTTCTATAAATCCACATTTCAAAGGCTTCAATTTTCTGTTCTGTTTTCTTGTTTAATGTCCATGTTTCTGCATCATACAGGAATATTGAGAAGATGTAACATTTTGTCATTCTTAGTTTCAGCCCTGTTGATATTTGTTTTGTTGTTAGTATATTTTTCATGGCATTAAAATTACTTTTTGCCATACCTATTCTTTTGTTTATTTCAGTTTTGCATTTTCCATCATTGGTTATAGTATGTCCCAGGTAGTTGTAAGTCTGGACTGTCTTCAGATGTATTCCCTCAACTGTGATATTTAATTGTAGGTCTTGTGAATTTTCTTTGTTTATGATCATAGTTTTAGTCTTGTTGATATTCATATCTAGTCGATATTTTTTGCTTGTTATGTTTATCACATTAAGCAATTGTTGTAGGTCTTTAGGATTTTCTGCAAGTAGAACAGTATCATCAGAATATCTCAGGTTATTGATTATCTTTCCATTAATGTTTAGGCCTGGTATCTCTGAGATGTTTTTAAAGATTTGCTCAGTGTATAGATTGAACAAGCTTGGTGATAGGATGCATCCTTGTCTTACTCCTCTTTTTATGTCCATGGGTGTAGAGTTCTCCTTGTTATATCTTATTATTGCTGTTTGCTCCCCAGTACAAATTACATATTAGTCGTATGTCTGCGTCGTCTAGATTTATATCCTTTAGGCAGTCTATAAGTTGGTTATGGTGTACTCTATCAAAAGCTTTGGTGTAGTCTATAAAGCTGGCATATATTGGTTTGTTTACTTCTGTGTACTTTTCAATCAATGTTCTCATGCTGAATATGGCTTCTTTTGTCCCACTGTTTTTCCTGAATCCAAATTGTTGCTCATCTAATTCAGTATTGATTTTATTCTGAATCCTTCCCTGTATAACTTTTAGTAAAATTTTTGTTACCTGGCTCATTAGGCTTATTGTTCTGAAGTCACTTCATTCAACTGCACCATTATTTTTCGGCAATGCAATGAAAGTTGATGTTTTTAGATCGTTTGGTGTGTATCCTGTATGGTATATGTCATTGTATATGTCTGTGATCACTTCGACGCCAAACTCTTCTAGAGCCTGTATCATCTCTATCTGTATATTGTCAGGCCCTGCTGCTTTTCCCTTTTTCATTGTTTTTGTAGCTTTTTCTACTTCAGATTTCAGGATTTTATAGTTGTATGTACATTTTATGTCTGGCTTTTTGTCCCTCTTATCATGAAATAATTCTGTTATATATTCTTGCCATCTATCTATTATATCTTTGTTGTCTGTTAGCATTCTTTCCTCTTTGTTTGCAATACATCCGTTTCCTGTAGCTTTTTTGTCTTTATTCGTCATCCTCTTTATTTCTGTGTGCATCTCTCTTAAGTTTTGTTTACTTTCCATAGTTTCAACTTCTAGACATCATTGGTTGAGCCAGTCTTCTTTTGCCTTTTTGCACATTCTCCGTATTTCATTGTCTATATCCTTGTATCTGGCAGTGTTTTTCGCTTGTCTTCTTTCTTCCATTTTTTCTAAGATTTTGTCAGTTATCCATTTTTGTTTTTTGTTGCTTTTCTTTTTGGGCAAGGTGTTGCAGGATTCTTGCATGCTGTTTTTTATGCATTGCCATTTTGTTGTGACTTTTTCCTCAGGATTTTCTCTTCTGTACTGCTCAATCCCCTCTTCTAGTAGCTTCTGATATGTGTTCTTTCCTTGTACAGTATAAGTTTCTTGTACATCTTTCTGGTTTAACGCTGTTATATCTATTGGTGTTGCTGAATTAGTTTTTTGTTTGCTTCTCTTTAATTTGATTTTCATTTTTGTCATTACAGGATTGTGGTCTGAATTAATGTCTGCTCCTGGGTAGGTTTTGGCTTTCTTGATGCTGTTCCTGAATCTGTTTTTTATCATTATGTAATCTATTTGATTTCTCTTCTTGTCTCCAGGGCTTTTCCATGTGTATAATTTCCTTTTCTCTTGCTCAAAGAAGGTGTTGCATATTATCAGTCTGTTTTCTTCACAAAATTTTATTAATCTTTCTGCTTTGTTATTCCTTTTTCCTAGACCATGATTTCCTATTATGGTCTTATATTTACCTTTTCCTACTTTAGCGTTCATATCACCCATTATAATCAAGATGTCTGATGATTTCACTTGCTTCATAACTGTGTTTAGATCTTCACAGTATGCCTCTATTTGTTCATCTGTATAGTCTTGAGTAGGTGCGTATGTCTGTATTATTGCTATGTCGAATGGTTTTGCTTTCATTCTTATTAGTATATTCCTATCATTATATGTCAATTGAGTATTTATATATTTTTGTAGTTCTCGTTTTATTAGAATGCCTACTCCTCTTTGATGTTCTTTTGTGTTACCTGAATATATAAATGTATATTTATTGTCTTGTATGTATCCACTTTCCTTCCATCTTGTTTCTGATATGCCTAAGATATCTATGTTTAATTGTTCTGCTTCTACCACAACATTTTCTAGTTTTCCTTGTTGGTATAAGGTCCTAACATTCCATGTAGCTATTTTTATTTCGTTCCTAAAACAGTAATTAGAATTTCTCTCCATGGCTTTCTTTGGATTGTTACGTGATGAGGCTCCAATCTCTTTCATGGTGGTCTGCCATATTCGCCTTTTGTGTTCTGAATAGGCCTCATGTGTACCACACACTTTGCTGTTTTCGCTTTCTGGGCTGTTGATTATTTCAAATTCTTCCGCCCCATCCACCGTCACTAGTGAGAACACTCACAATTAAATACACAGTCTCTGCCACTGTTGAAAGCAACCAGCTTTTGATTAAGTCTCTTCATGGCTATACTCAGCCTATACTAATGTGAACACTCACAATTAAATACACAGTCCCTGCCACTGTTGAAAGCTACCAGCTTTAAACTAAGGTCTCTTCATGGCTATAACTCAGCCTATACTAGTGGGAACACTCACAAATAAATACACAGTCTCTGACACGGTTGAAAGCTACCAGCTTTAACTAAAGTCTCTTCATGGCTATAACTCAGCCTATACTAATGTACTCTAACACTTTAAGAAAAATCCATCTTGCTGGCTAGACTGTCATCACTGAACTAACTTATCCTGGCTCTGTCTAAATTCACCTCTTACCAAGTTCACGGTAATCGTCTGTACTATTTGTACAGTCGCCCGCACAGAACCATCACCCAAAATTCTAATGACTACTATTCATTGTCACTTATTCTTTGTCTTCAACAACCCCTTGCCTCGTTTTTACCGCCCTACACGCTTTTCCCTTTATTCATGATATCTTCATTTCTCTGCTTTCCCCGTGGACCTGAAACATCTTACTAATACTCTCTGATGTACTTACTCTCTTACTTCCACGAGGACTACGAGTTCCTCTCACTCTTTATCTCAAACCTTACCTCCCCTTGCCCTCTACTAATTCACCCGTCTCTTTCCTATCCTTATTACCTCCCTTTTTCACTGGCATCAAGATACACCAAGATGCATAGATATGTAAGGCTGCTGTCCCTCCAAGGATGAACATATCGATCTAATACACATACCTACCACTCATTTCTTACAACCATGCGCTACCCCACCTATTCATGTATGTATATTTGTCTGCATATGTATTGCCACATTTGGACACCTTCAGGTTTTCTTTAGTGTGCTTTGTGGTAATATATACAGATTTATACTTGTATACATGTATGGTTATGTACACATGATTGTTTACACATCTGTTCATTGCACACACACACACAATTAGATATACACAGTTTATACGTATCTTGTACCCGCCTTCCCATAATTTTAGAACCCTTTTTCTCTCCTGACTGCCTGGTCAGTAAGATATATAGTTGGTCATCTCACCACTTATTTTAGTTCATTCAGAATCTGACCATACTCTGGACCACATGGAAGTGACCGTCTTTTGTTTCCTCTTTTGAGTATCTAGCACAGGGATGGCCAATTCACGACGTCCTTTTTGTGGCCCGCGGCGGATAAAAAATAAAACCAGGTTGCATTGAGCAAAATGTCCTGGGTAAAATTGATTTAAAATTTGTTACATTAACTTCTATCATGGAGAAAGTTAACTAAAATATTCCCTAGTAGACCTATGTTTAAAACTCAGAACACTCTAGTAGTTAGTTTAACGTCGACTTCCCGTCAGTCCCGGCCCTTCTTTTTTTCCTTTTGATCATCCTGCGACCGACTTAAACAAAGGAAGAAGCAAACGAATGGTTCTAGAGCTGACTCTTGGTTCGGCGAGTTCAAACAGTTTCCGCCAAGAAATACTGTCAGTCACCCACCTCCTCCACCCCAACACATTCACCTCACAATTATTTTACTTTCAGTTTCTTTCTCTCCAAACTACTTTTCATCAGTCAAAATTATATATCCGATCTGATCATTCTGATTTTGTCGAGTTACAGTGAACAGTTCCATTTTAACAGGAAACAGTGCAATTGTTGTAATCTGTGTTTTCATTGTCTGTTGCTTCGGTCGTGGTATAATATGAACAATTAACGTCAATTAAATGAAAAAATCAGATTTTTTCATGAGAAATGGGAACATGATTTTTTTATTTATCAACAATAAGGATAACAAACCGCAGTGCCTTGTGTGTTTGCAAGTGTTGTCTGTAAATAAAGAGTATAATCTTAAACGGCATTACACACAGCATCACGCCGCTAAATACAAGGACTACATTGGTACAATACGTTCTACACTTGTGCGATTTGAAGAAAAAGGTTAGTGCTCGGAAATCTGTTTTTACTACATTAACAACAAAACAAACACGTTCCTTAATGGCATCGTTTGTTGTAAGCGCAGAGATAGCGAAATAAAAAAAAATCATTATGTGACGGTGACTTTGTAAAGCGTTGTTCTATTAAGATGAGCGTGCATTTAGGGAAGGAAAAATTGCCAGTCATTTTGAGAGCGCTCCACTATCAAAACAGACAGTCACTAGAAGGTGTTGAGGAAATAAGTTCTCATATATCTAGTAAATTAAAGAGTGTCGTTACAAATACCGCTTACTTTTCTCTGGCTTTGGATGAATCTACTGACATATCAGACACATCACAACTTTTAATTTTCATAAGAACTGTTTCAAAAGACTTTATTATCAATGAAGAGCTACTAGCTTTAGATTCATTGCATAATATGACCAAAGGTCAAGACATTTATAACTCAGTTATGAAAGTTGTTAACGGTATCGGTGACATAAAAAGACTTTCAGCAACAGTGACAGATGGCGCTAAGTCAATGCGTGGTACTCAAACAGGTCTAGTGGGATTATTAATGAAGGCTGGAATCCATTGCCCAGCATTACACTGCATTATACACCAGGAGGCGCTGTGTGGCAAGATTCTAGACGTGGAGGATGTTATGAAAACTGTAATAAAGTGTGTGAATTTAAACAAAGTAAAGGAAGATTCACATGCCATGAAATTGAAACTGCTATCAGATAGACCAAAAGTAGGAAAGCACCAGGTGAAGATAGAGTTTATGCAAAAATATTAATGGCAGATCCAGGGCTGAGAGTAAAAGTCTTAGTAAAACTATTCAATAAAATATCATCATCATGCGCTAAACCGGTTGGTGTAGGTGGTCATGTCCTTCCACAATCTTCTATCCACAGTACATCGTATCAGTTCTGTTGTTGACTGTTTTCCATGCCATGACACCAAGCTATCCAGTATTTTCTCTCTTTGCCATCCGCGATCTCTCTTTCCTTTTATTTTGCCAGTTGTAACCAAGTATTGCAACTTTCCTCTTCTCATGATGTGCTCGAACATTGTTGATTGCTTCTTTCTGATATTTATTAGGAGCTTCCTTTTTTGTGTTGGCCTCATTGAGAACTTCCTCATTGATCTTTTTAGCTGTCCAGGGAACTTTCAACATTCTTCTAAGAAATCACATCTCTGTTGTCTATACTCTTTTTTTCATTTGTTTGTCTATTGTCCATGATTTGCTTCCATAGGTCAGAATTGGTTAGTATAGCACTGATGAACTCTCTTTCTCAGTTCTATTAATGTAGATTCATTTGTTGCATAAGGTATTTTTCATTTTCTGAAATGCTATTTTGGCCTGAGCTATTCTCCTTTTTATTTATGTGGTGCATCTTCCACAATGGACAATAAAATATGGGAAGATGAAAAAGTACAAAAAGTATGTAAAAGGTGCATTATTGTCAAATGCCTAAGAAAGGGGACCTTAGTCGCTGTGAAAATTGGAGTGGTATATACCTGCTGTCAGAACCTAGGAAGATATTTTGCTGAGTACTTTAGCCAAGTTGTTATTTTAATTTTCTTTATCTAGATTCAAAGTTGATAAAATTTTTTAATGAAGTAATGGCTTTTAAAGTTAATTAAATTATTAGATAACATGAATGTTTTTGAGTTTTGTCTGTTCTTCATTAAACAGAGTGTTCACGAGAAACTTATGGTCCAGGATGCAGCAAGAACTGTAGCCATTTCTGTGTCAAAGGTGAGAATGGGGGGAGGTCATGCAACCATGTTAACGGCACCTGTTTTAATGGATGCCAGATTGGATATGATGGAGATGATTGCTCGCAACGTAAGTTTGTGTTTGTTCTGAGATATTTGTGATCTTGTCTCTGAACTACAATCTATTTGTTGTTCATGATTTCATCTTTGCTAGAGAAATCAACTTAGTTAATGCCTGGTCCATATAAATATATAAATGGTAACCCTATATAAGTCTTTAGGTTATGAAAAAAGTAATCTGTTTGATATAACAAAGGGAAACATTTATATCTTCCATCGTGTCTGCTCTATGATTTCATTAAACCTCGAGAAATTGGTAAGGATCAACTGTCTTGGATATGTAGGAGTTCAATTAGAATGTTTTTAATCCATAAATAGTTACGACTTGGATCCCTTGTGATCTACTGACAGAGAACAGATCACCTTCAGAACTACCATAAGTGTGCTGAAGTCATTTATGTTCTCTCATTAAATAATCAGATTATGAATATCGTTTTTTTAAATAAATAACTAAAACTTTTTTATATATTTTAAAAATCTCAGCTGTAGTGATATCCTAATGAAAAACATTCTAAATCGCATCAGCTAAATGAGTGGTAGTACTTTATGTCTTTCTTCTTTTCTTTTTTCACTGATACCTAAAAGGTGTCATGGTTTATATCATTTGTCGTTCTTGAGCTGCTCGAACTGTCTGAATTAGTGATTTTCCTTTGTTGTTACATGTCTCTGTCACTGCATCTATCCATCTTCTTCTGGGTCTTCCTCTTGGTCTTTTTCCATGCATTCTCGAGAAGAACGCCCTTGATGATGATTGGTGAGGATTCATTCTGACCAGATGGCCAAACCATTTAAGTTGTTATTGTTCTATATATTCTTGGCAGGGTTTTGTTCCTACCATTTTTCTTATGGTTTCATTTGGTATTCTATGTCTTCTTGTGTTGTTTGTTACTTTTCTCAAGCATCACATCTCACATGTATTTATCTTTATTAATTGTGATTTAGAAAGGGTCCATGTTTGACTTTCATAGCACAAAGTTGGTATGAAAATGCAATTTATCATTTGTTGTTTAGCTGGCATAGAAATGTTTGGATGTCTTAGCAATGGTGAAAGCTGGTATGTGACAGCATTTGCTTTTTGTATTCTCATGTCAATTTCTCTGTCTAGTTTTCCATCTTCTGTGAACATTGTGCCCAAATACTTGAATTCTTCTACTAGTTTTATTTCTTTATCTTTGATCTTTATGTTTAATGGGTGTCTTAATTTACTTATTCTCATAGCCTCTGTTTTTCTATCTATCTATTGACCTTTCGAGCCGTAACCGGCCCATAGGGCGTAGACCAAGATACACCTTCTCCTATATGAATTTTTGTTCTAGCAGTTTTCTTTTAAAGATATTTTATCAAATCTCGCCATCTGTCTCTGTTCTGTGCAAGCAGTTCTATCTCATTGAGGGAGCCGATTCCTGCTGCTCTTGCCTCTCTCATCAATGTTCTTCTCAGTGTCTCCCTGGGTCTTCCTCTTTTTCTTTTACCTGTTGTTTCCCATATGAGGGCTTGCTTTGCTATTCGATTATTATCTCTTCTCATCACATGTCCAACGTATGACCATCGTCTTTTCTTTATTACTGAAGATATTAGTGGTTGATTGGCGATTTCTCTAATTTCCTCGTTTGTTTTGAATTCGTTCCATTCTATACCAAGTATTTTCCTTAGACATTTATTTTCGAATGCGTTCAACTTTGTTTCTATATCTCTTGTTGTTTTCCAGCTTTCACACGCATACGTAAGGGTTGATAGTACATTTGATTTGAATAGCCTAAGTTTTGTGTTTGTGCTAATGAGTTTTGATTTCCACAACTTTTCAAGGCTTCTGAAAGACATTGCTGCTTTAGCCAGTCTGATTCTAATTTCTTTGCTCGTATCCCCTTCTCAATCAATGTGACTTCCAAGATAGATAAAGTGATCGATCTCTTCTACTGGTTTGTTTTCCATGTATATTTTGTCACTTGTTGGAATTAAACTTTTCATGACTTTAGTCTTTTCATGATTGACCTCAAGCCCAATTTTGCTGGCTATTGCTCTGTTTTTACTGTGTTAATTTTCATACTGTAGTTTGTGCAACTTTAACTAGAGATGTTATATGTTGTTGCAGCAGGTATTCATCCTCATATATTAGGCATTGATCTTCTGCAAAGAGTAGCTCGCTGATGTTGGAATTTTCTACATCTATACTATTATTTGATTTTTCCTTATTGTTGGTTGTTTCCTGATTTATTGTGCCCATATATATGATGAAGAGGAGTGGTGAGAGGACACATCCTTGTCTTACACCTGTTGTAACCTGAAACCATTCTGATAGACCTTCCAATGTTCTAACGGCACTTTGACTGTTTTTATATAATGCCATTGTATTATCTAGTAGTTATCCTGTTACATCGTAGGTATCTAAAGTTTGCCAAAGTTTGTTCCTTTATGTCAGTCACGGATATTTGATTCTATTTCTTCAATGTTGTGTCTGTTTGTTTTTTCTCCATAAGCCATTTACAACTGTGGTAGATGACAATTTTATTTACCTCATAAGAGAATACAGTCTACCTAATCCATTTTATTTATTCTTTGGAATTATTATTTATTTTCTCAAACGATAATCTCATTTACTCAAGATGTTAACTGCTCATATTTGTTGATTTAGAAAAAAGTATATTTTTGATTTAGTAGAGCGACGACTTGCTATAATGCTATGAAGGAATGCACAGAAGACACTAATAGAATGGGAAGCAGTAGGGCCACGACTAATGCGAGCAACATTTAAAACAACAAAAAAAAAATCAAAATATAATTACAAATTATCCAATGCTATTCACCAACCAATGATAAGGACGATTTAGTTAAAGACGAATTCTATAAAGTTACAATATCAGATGGATGAAAGACGAGCCAAGGATATTATAATCTTGATGGGAGATCTAAATGCTAAAGTAGGATCAGACAAAAGAGGCTTCGAAGAGATTATGGGAAAACATGGACTTGGGATATAAACGAGAATGGAGAGATAATTGTAAATTTCTGTGCTCTTAATCAAGTGAGCCTAGGAAGAACAATATTCCAACATAAAAGAATGCACAAAGGTACATGGGTGTCACCAGATCATAGGACAGATAATCAAATTGATCACATATGTATTAATAATGAGTTTAAGTCATCCTTACAGGATGTAAAAGTATATAGAGGAGCAGATGTAGCTTCTGATCATCATCTTCTGATAGCTAAACTTAAACTTAAACTAAAAAGATATACTAAAATGATTGATGGTAGAAAGTATTCCAATGTGGGTTTCTTAAAGAACTAGGAATTAAAGATACATTTACAGTCACAATATCAGACAAATACCGAGTCCTCCAACAACTAGAAAATACAATAAATATAGAAGATAATTGGAGACAGGTAAAGGATACATAGAAAGAGACATGCGAAGAAACGCTGGGGAAAAGAGAACACCAGATAAAGCATGGATGACAGTAGAGAACCTGGATAAAATTAAAGAAAGAAAGAACAAGAAAGCAGACATAAATAAAAGCAAAATGAGAAGTAATACAGCCAAAGCATGGGAAGCTCACAAAGATGTGAACAAAGAAGCAAAAAGATGCATTAAAAGGGATAAGAGGAAATATATAGATGATCTAGCTAAAGAGGCAGAGAAAGCAGCAAATAAAGGGAATATGAAAGAACTGTACACCAGCACAAAGAAAGTAAGTGGAAAATACAAACAGATCAATGACTTTATTAAAGATAATCAAGGAAATCTGGTTAGTAATATAAGGAAGCAAATAGAGCGATGGAAAGAGCACTTTGAAGAACTTTTGAACAAACCTGGCTCAAATAACCCTCCAGATATATACTACCAGCCGAAGAAGAGTTACACGTTAACTATGGAAAACCAAGCAAGGAAGAAATCATGAAAGCCATCTTCTGCTTTTTTCCTTCTTTTCTTTTTTCACTGATAACTAAAAGGTGTCGTGGTTTATATCATTTGTCGTTCTTGAGCTGCTTGAATTGTCACAAATAAATCCTTTCGAAATAGCACAAGAACGCTTGAATTTCTTTTACTACGGGCATTGAAATTCACTTATAATTTAAATTTGACTTCCATTAAAATTGCATCATGTTACCAACACAGTCACACCGGAAGTCATGAAAACCATCAAGCTATTAAAAAATGGTAAAGCCACACGACCAGATGAAATTCCTTCGGAAGCCATCGAAGCAGATATTAACACTTCTACCAAGATGTTACATAATCTATTAGATACAATTTGGGGGAGGGAAGCAAAACCAAAAGACTGGAAAGAATGTTATATGATCAAACTAGCAAAGAAAGGAAGTTTACAAGAGTGCACAAATTATAGGGGATTTATGCTACTATCAGTGCCAGGAAAAATATTAAGCAGAATCATTCTGGAGAGACTAAAAGAGGCCATAGAGAAATATTTGAGAGATGAACAAGCAGGTTTTATGAAGAACAGATCATGTGCTGATTAAATAACTGCTCTACGTATAATAGTTGAACAAAGTTTATAACTACAGTCCCCACATTATATTGAATTCATAGATTACAAAAAGGCATTTGATAGTTTAGATAGAGGAATGCTTTGGAAGTTGCTGAGTCATTACATAATCCCAATAATGTTTATTAACCTGATAAAAACAATGTATGAAGGCACAAAATGTAGTGTGGTACATGAAGGACAGATTACAGAAGCATTTGAAATAATAACAAGAGTAATGCAGGGATGCATTCTGTCTCCATTTCTCTTTCTACTAGCCATAGATTGGATTATGAAAATAAATCAAAACAACAGAAATGGAATCCAGTGGTCACCGACCAAGCAACTTGATGATTTAGACTTTGCTGATGACATAACTCTCCTATCACACAGCCATTCAACAGATGATAAGGTAAAATGAGCATATTTGGTGAGAGATCATGAGAGCTAGAACCGAAAATTAATAGAAATAAGACCAACATTATGAGAATTAATACAGTTGGAAATAGCCAAATAAAAATAGGAGAAATACCTCTACTAGACATATAATCTTACATATATCTGGACAGTAATATAGATAAAGAGGGAGGAGTAAAAAATGATACAAAAAATAAGGATATCAAAAGCAAGAGGAGCATTTGTTGCACTGGGAAACATATGGAATTCCAAAGAAATTAGGTTAAATACAAAAATAAAAATTTTCAACTCCAATGTTAAGTCAGCCCTATTATATGGCTGTGAAACATGGTGAACAACAAAATTGACAATCATGAAGATATAGACTTTCATTAATGGATGCTTACGCAGAATAAAATGATAGAAATGGCAGGACAAAATCACTAACAGATAAAAGCAGAAATGAAGATGATGGGGAAGACATGGAATAATCTTGAAAGAATGGCAATAAACAGAACGACTTGGAAAGTGTTTTTTGAAGACCTATGCTCCACAGGGAGCTGAAAGGTAGAATAAGAAGAAAAGAGCGTCGATTTACTGTAATATCCAACATTTGTCATAAAAAAATTAGACATTTCAAAGTCGAGAAGTTTTAAAAAAAAACACCTGAAAAGAACAGAAGAAAGAACAAATTAACAAAGAGACCAATCATATGGCACAGATCAAAATTTGAATTACATACAGGGATAATAAATACATGGTTTTACTTCTTACAGAAATTGTGTAATTACAAATCTTATAAGGCATACATGCAAAGCATATAGACACGCAGCACAAGACAACTACAGAGATAGAGTATAGGTGTAATGGAATTGTATGTGGAACGTATAATGTCGTTCCGCTAACTAGTAACGACGTTGATATGATTCTTCCACTAAATAGGAACCAAAACGTGTAAGGAGGCGCACAACCAAAGGCACCCCTTGTGCATGGTGATAACAGTATTTCCCCTCCTTCATGCGTTGTATGGAATTTGACTCCGCTCGACCACTGCCAGGCTCGTTAATGACTTGAGCCCCTTACTTAGTGCCAGCCACTTGCACTGACATAGATTACTCGAACTGCCTTGGTCGACTATCTGCCGTGGATGAAACTTCTGCCAGTTCATCGTTAGAATGTACTCCGCGCTGTTAAGTCTGTGGTTCAGGACAACCCCGGATCCGTTCTTTACCAGGACAACACAACATCACAGCTAGCATTGAACAAAGCAGGCACCAACACCATTGAACTCACACAACGTTTATTGCCACAAGTCATTGCTTTCCTGCAACTCACAAATAAAATTAGCCATATACACAACGGCCATTCACTCCTTTCGACACTCTCGCTAATACTACAATAGCAGCATGCCCACAATAGTCTTCTCAACATAAATTCGTGAGACAGTCACCATAATCCCATGCTTTGTAATTGCTCAGCTATCAGATTCATACGACAGCTCCTTCATGGCTACTACTAAGTCTAGAATACTAAGAATGCTCCTGGACTAATAGAAAGTCTCTGCCATCGTTGAAAACTAACAGCTTTTTAAATAAAGTCTCTCCATGGCTATGATTCAGCCTATACTAGTGAGAACATCATCATCATCAAGTACCCTCTCTGCAACGAAGGTTGGCTACCATGGATCGCCATTCTACTCTGTTTCTTGCTTTGATGGTGCAGGCTGTCATAGATTGACTTGACCATCTTTTGATGTTACGCTTCTTTTACCTTGAATTTTTCCTTCCAATATTACTTTTAGTAGGCTGTTGTGTCCCAAAAATTTCATTTGTCTTGTCTTAATTGTATTTAGTAGTTATCTTTTTATTTTCAGTTGTTTTAAAACTTTATCGTTTGTTATCTTTTGTTTCCATCCAATTCTACCTATTCGTCTATAAATCCACATTTCAAAGGCTTCAATTTTCTGTTCTGTTTTCTTGTTTAATGTCCATGTTTCTGCATCATACAGGAATACTGAGAAGATGTAACATTTTGCCACTCTTAGTTTCAGCCCTGTTGATATTTGTTTTGTTGTTAATATATTTTTCATGGCATTAAAATTACTTTTTGCCATACCTATTCTTTTGTTTATTTCAGTTTTGCATTTTCCATCATTGGTTATAGTATGTCCCAGGTAGTTGTAACTCTGGACTGTCTTCAGATGTATTCCCTCAACTGTGATATTTAATTGTAGGTCTTGTGAATTTTCTTTGTTTATGATCATAGTTTTAGTCTTGTTGATATTCATATCTATTCCATATTTTTTGCTTGTTATGTTTATCACATTAAGCAATTGTTGTAGGTCTTTAGGATTTTCTGCAAGTAGAACAGTATCATCAGAATATCTCAGGTTATTGATTATCTTTCCATTAATGTTTAGGCCTGGTATCTCTGAGATGTTTTTAAAGATTTGCTCAGTGTATAGATTGAACAAGCTTGGTGATAGGATGCATCCTTGTCTTACTTCTCTTTTTATGTCCATGGGTGTAGAGTTCTCCTTGTTATATCTTATTATTGCTGTTTGCTCCCAGTACAAATTACATATTAGTCGTATGTCTGCGTTGTCTAGATTTATATCCTTTAGGCAGTCTATAAGTTGGTTATGGTGTATTCTATCAAAAGCTTTGGTGTAGTCTATAAAGCTGGCATATATTGGTTTGTTTACTTCTGTGTACTTTTCAATCAATGTTCTCATGCTGAATATGGCTTCTTTTGTCCCACTGTTTTTCCTGAATCCAAATTGTTGCTCATCTAATTCAGTATTGATTTTATTCTGAATCCTTCCCTGTATAACTTTTAGTAAAATTTTTGTTACCTGGCTCATTAGGCTTATTGTTCTGAAGTCACTGCATTCAACTGCACCATTATTTTTCGGCAATGCAATGAAAGTTGATGTTTTTAGATCGTTTGGTATGTATCCTGTATGGTATATGTCATTGTATATGTCTGTGATCACTTCGACGCCAAACTCTTCTAGAGCCTGTATCATCTCTATCTGTATATTGTCAGGCCCTGCTGTCTTTCCCTTTTTCATTGTTTTTATAGCTTTTTCTACTTCGGATTTCAGGATTTTATAGTTGTATGTACATTTTATGTCTGGCTTTTTGTCCCTCTTATCATGAAATAATTCTGGTATATATTCTTGCCATCTATCTATTATATCTTTGTTGTCTGTTAGCATTCTTTCCTCTTTGTTTGCAATACATCCGTTTCCTGTAGCTTTTTTGTCTTTATTCGTCATCCTCTTTATTTCTGTGTGCATCTCTCTTTAAGTTTTGTTTACTTTCCATAGTTTCAACTTCTAGACATCATTGGTTGAGCCAGTCTTCTTTTGCCTTTTTGCACATTCTCCGTATTTCATTGTCTATATCCTTGTATCTGGCAGTGTTTTTCACTTGTCTTCTTTCTTCCATTTTTTCTAAGATTTTGTCAGTTATCCATTTTTGTTTTTTGTTGCTTTCCTTTTTGGGCAAGGTGTTGCAGGATTCTTGCATGCTGTTTTTTATGCATTGCCATTTTGTTGTGACTTTTTCCTCAGGATTTTCTCTTCTGTGCTGCTCAATCCCCTCTTCTAGTAGCTTCTGATATCTGTTCTTTCCTTGTACAGCATAAGTTTCTTGTACATCTTTCTGGTTTAACGCTGTTATATCTATTGGTGTTGCTGAATTAGTTTTTTGTTTGCTTCTCTTTAATTTGATTTTCATTTTTGTCATTACAGGATTGTGGTCTGAATTAATGTCTGCTCCTGGGTAGGTTTTGGCTTTCTTGATGCTGTTCCTGAATCTGTTTTTTATCATTATGTAATCTATTTGATTTCTCTTCTTGTCTCCAGGGCTTTTCCATGTGTATAATTTCCTTTTCTCTTGCTCAAAGAAGGTGTTGCATATTATCAGTCTGTTTTCTTCACAAAATTGTATTAATCTTTCTGCTTTGTTATTCCTTTTTCCTAGACCATGATTTCCTATTATGGTCTTATTATTTACCTTTTCCTACTTTAGCGATTATCACCCATTATAATCAAGATGTCTGATGATTTCACTTGCTTCATAACTGTGTTTAGATCTTCACAGTATGCCTCTATTTGTTCGTCTGTATAGTCTTGAGTAGGTGCGTATGTCTGTATTATTGCTATGTCGAATGGTTTTGCTTTCATTCTTATTAGTATATTCCTATCATTATATGTCAATTGAGTATTTATATATTTTTGTAGTTCTTGTTTTATTAGAATGCCTACTCCTCTTTGATGTTCTTTTGTGTTACCTGAATATATAAATGTATATTTATTGTCTTGTATGTATCCACTTTCCTTCCATCTTGTTTCTGATATGCCTAAGATATCTATGTTTAATCGTTCTGCTTCTACCATAACATTTTCTAGTTTTCCTTGTTGGTATAAGGTCCCAACATTCCATGTAGCTATTTTTATTTCATTCCTAAAACAGTAATTAGAATTTCTCTCCATGGCTTTCTTTGGATTGTTACGTGATGAGGCTCCAATCTCTTTCATGGTGGTCTGCCATATTCGCCTTTTGTGTTCTGAATAGGCCTCATGTGTACCACACACTTTGCTGTTTTCGCTTTCTGGGCTGTTGATTATTTCAAATTCTTCCGCCCCATCCACCGTCACTAGTGAGAACACTCACAATTAAATACACAGTCTCTGCCACTTTTGAAAGCAACCAGCTTTTGATTAAGTCTCTTCATGGCTATACTCAGCCTATACTAATGTGAACACTCACAATTAAATACACAGTCCCTGCCACTGTTGAAAGCTACCAACTTTAAACTAAGGTCTCTTCATGGCTATAACTCAGCCTATACTAGTGGGAACACTCACAAATAAATACACAGTCTCTGACACGGTTGAAAGCTACCAGCTTTAACTAAAGTCTCTTCATGGCTATAACTCAGCCTATACTAATGTACTCTAACACTTTAAGAAAAATCCATCTTGCTGGCTAGACTGTCATCACTGAACTAACTTATCCTGGCTCTGTCTAAATTCACCTCTTACCAAGTTCACGGTAATCGTCTGTACTATTTGTACAGTCGCCCGCACAGAACCATCACCCAAAATTCTAATGACTACTATTCATTGTCACTTATTCTTTGTCTTCAACAACCCCTTGCCTCGTTTTTACCGCCCTACACACTTTTCCCTTGATTCATGATATCTTCATTTCTCTGCTTTCCCCGTGGACCTGAAACATCTTACTAATACTCTCTGATGTACTTACTCTCTTACTTCCACGAGGACTACGAGTTCCTCTCACTCTTTATCTCAAACCTTACCTCCCCTTGCCCTCTACTAATTCACCCATCTCTTTCCTATCCTTATTACCTCCCTTTTTCACTGGCATCAAGATACACCAAGATGCATAGATATGTAAGGCTGCTGTCCCTCCAAGGATGAACATATCGATCTAATACACATACCTACCACTCATTTCTTACAACCATGCGCTACCCCACCTATTCATGTATGTATATTTGTCTGCATATGTATTGCCACATTTGGACACCTTCAGGTTTTCTTTAGTGTGCTTTGTGGTAATATATACAGATTTATACTTGTATACATGTATGGTTATGTACACATGATTGTTTACACATCTGTTCATTGCACACACACACACAATTAGATATACACAGTTTATACGTATCTTGTACCCGCCTTCCCATAATTTTAGAACCCTTTTTCTCTCCTGACTGCCTGGTCAGTAAGATATATAGTTGGTCATCTCACCACTTATTTTAGTTCATTCAGAATCTGACCATACTCTGGACCACATGGAAGTGACCGTCTTTTGTTTCCTCTTTTGAGTATCTAGCACAGGGATGGCCAATTCACGACGTCCTTTTTGTGGCCCGCGGCGGATAAAAAATAAAATCAGGTTGCATTGAGCAAAATGTCCTGGGTAAAATTGATTTAAAATTTGTTACATTAACTTCTATCATGGAGAAAGTTAACTAAAATATTCCCTAGTAGACCTATGTTTAAAACTCAGAACACTCTAGTAGTTAGTTTAACGTCGACTTCCCGTCAGTCCCGGCCCTTCTTTTTTTCCTTTTGATCATCCTGCGACCGACTTAAACAAAGGAAGAAGCAAACGAATGGTTCTAGAGCTGACTCTTGGTTCGGCGAGTTCAAACAGTTTCCGCCAAGAAATACTGTCAGTCACCCACCTCCTCCACCCCAACACATTCACCTCACAATTATTTTACTTTCAGTTTCTTTCTCTCCAAACTACTTTTCATCAGTCAAAATTATATATCCGATCTGATCATTCTGATTTTGTCGAGTTACAGTGAACAGTTCCATTTTAACAGGAAACAGTGCAATTGTTGTAATCTGTGTTTTCATTGTCTGTTGCTTCGGTCGTGGTATAATATGAACAATTAACGTCAATTAAATGAAAAAATCAGATTTTTTCATGAGAAATGGGAACATGATTTTTTTATTTATCAACAATAAGGATAACAAACCGCAGTGCCTTGTGTGTTTGCAAGTGTTGTCTGTAAATAAAGAGTATAATCTTAAACGGCATTACACACAGCATCACGCCGCTAAATACAAGGACTACATTGGTACAATACGTTCTACACTTGTGCGATTTGAAGAAAAAGGTTAGTGCTCGGAAATCTGTTTTTACTACATTAACAACAAAACAAACACGTTCCTTAATGGCATCGTTTGTTGTAAGCGCAGAGATAGCGAAATAAAAAAAAATCATTATGTGACGGTGACTTTGTAAAGCGTTGTTCTATGAAGATGAGCGTGCATTTAGGGAAGAAAAAATTGCCAGTCATTTTGAGAGCGCTCCACTATCAAAACAGACAGTCACTAGAAGGTGTTGAGGAAATAAGTTCTCATATATCTAGTAAATTAAAGAGTGTCGTTACAAATACCGCTTACTTTTCTCTGGCTTTGGATGAATCTACTGACATATCAGACACATCACAACTTTTAATTTTCATAAGAACTGTTTCAAAAGACTTTATTATCAATGAAGAGCTACTAGCTTTAGATTCATTGCATAATATGACCAAAGGTCAAGACATTTATAACTCAGTTATGAAAGTTGTTAACGGTATCGGTGACATAAAAAGACTTTCAGCAACAGTGACAGATGGCGCTAAGTCAATGCGTGGTACTCAAACAGGTCTAGTGGGATTATTAATGAAGGCTGGAATCCATTGCCCAGCATTACACTGCATTATACACCAGGAGGCGCTGTGTGGCAAGATTCTAGACGTGGAGGATGTTATGAAAACTGTAATAAAGTGTGTGAATTTAAACAAAGTAAAGGAAGATTCACATGCCATGAAATTGAAACTGCTATCAGATAGACCAAAAGTAGGAAAGCACCAGGTGAAGATAGAGTTTATGCAAAAATATTAATGGCAGATCCAGGGCTGAGAGTAAAAGTCTTAGTAAAACTATTCAATAAAATATCATCATCATGCGCTAAACCGGTTGGTGTAGGTGGTCATGTCCTTCCACAATCTTCTATCCACAGTACATCGTATCAGTTCTGTTGTTGACTGTTTTCCATGCCATGACACCAAGCTATCCAGTATTTTCTCTCTTTGCCATCCGCGATCTCTCTTTCCTTTTATTTTGCCAGTTGTAACCAAGTATTGCAACTTTCCTCTTCTCATGATGTGCTCGAACATTGTTGATTGCTTCTTTCTGATATTTATTAGGAGCTTCTTTTTTTGTGTTGGCCTCATTGAGAACTTCCTCATTGATCTTTTTAGCTGTCCAGGGAACTTTCAACATTCTTCTAAGAAATCACATCTCTGTTGTCTATACTCTTTTTTTCATTTGTTTGTCTATTGTCCATGATTTGCTTCCATAGGTCAGAATTAGTTAGTATAGCACTGATGAACTCTCTTTCTCAGTTCTATTAATGTAGATTCATTTGTTGCATAAGGTATTTTTCATTTTCTGAAATGCTATTTTGGCCTGAGCTATTCTCCTTTTTATTTATGTGGTGCATCTTCCACAATGGACAATAAAATATGGGAAGATGAAAAAGTACAAAAAGTATGTAAAAGGTGCATTATTGTCAAATGCCTAAGAAAGGGGACCTTAGTCGCTGTGAAAATTGGAGTGGTATAAACCTGCTGTCAGAACCTAGGAAGATATTTTGCTGAGTACTTTAGCCAAGTTGTTATTTTAATTTTCTTTATCTAGATTCAAAGTTGATAAAATTTTTTAATGAAGTAATGGCTTTTAAAGTTAATTAAATTATTAGATAACATTAATGTTTTTGAGTTTTGTCTGTTCTTCATTAAACAGAGTGTTCACGAGAAACTTATGGTCCAGGATGCAGCAAGAACTGTAGCCATTTCTGTGTCAAAGGTGAGAATGGGGGGAGGTCATGCAACCATGTTAACGGCACCTGTTTTAATGGATGCCAGATTGGATATGATGGAGATGATTGCTCGCAACGTAAGTTTGTGTTTGTTCTGAGATATTTGTGATCTTGTCTCTGAACTACAATCTATTTGTTGTTCATGATTTCATCTTTGCTAGAGAAATCAACTTAGTTAATGCCTGGTCCATATAAATATATAAATGGTAACCCTATATAAGTCTTTAGGTTATGAAAAAAGTAATCTGTTTGATATAACAAAGGGAAACATTTATATCTTCCATCGTGTCTGCTCTATGATTTCATTAAACCTCGAGAAATTGGTAAGGATCAACTGTCTTGGATATGTAGGAGTTCAATTAGAAGGTTTTTAATCCATAAATAGTTACGACTTGGATCCCTTGTGATCTACTGACAGAGAACAGATCACCTTCAGAACTACCATAAGTCTGCTGAAGTCATTTATGTTCTCTCATTAAATAATCAGATTATGAATATCGTTTTTTTTAAATAAATAGCTAAAACTTTTTTATATATTTAAAAAATCTCAGCTGTAGTGATATCCTAATGAAAAACATTCTAAATCGCATCAGCTAAATGAGTGGTAGTACTTTATGTCTTTCTTCTTTTCTTTTTTCACTGATACCTAAAAGGTGTCATGGTTTATATCATTTGTCGTTCTTGAGCTGCTCGAATTGTCTGAATTAGTGATTTTCCTTTGTTGTTACATGTCTCTGTCACTGCATCTATCCATCTTCTTCTGGGTCTTCCTCTTGGTCTTTTTCCATGCATTCTCGAGAAGAACGCACTTGATGATGATTAGTGAGGATTCATTCTGACCAGATGGCCAAACCATTTAAGTTGTTATTGTTCTATATATTCTTGGCAGAGTTTTGTTCCTACCATTTTTCTTATGGTTTCATTTGGTATTCTATGTCTTCTTGTGTTGTTTGTTACTTTTCTCAAGCATCACATCTCACATGTATTTATCTTTATTAATTGTGATTTAGAAAGGGTCCATGTTTGACTTTCATAGCACAAAGTTGGTATGAAAATGCTATTTATCATTTGTTGTTTAGCTGGCATAGAAATGTTTGGATGTCTTAGCAATGGTGAAAGCTGGTATGTGACAGCATTTGCTTTTGTATTCTCATGTCAATTTCTCTGTCTAGTTTTCCATCTTCTGTGAACATTGTGCCCAAATACTTGAATTTTTCTACTAGTTTTATTTCTTTATCTTTGATCTTTATGTTTAATGGGTGTCTTAATTTACTTATTCTCATAGCCTCTGTTTTTACTGTGTTAATTTTCATACTGTAGTTTGTGCAACTTTAACTAGAGATGTTATATGTTGTTGCAGCAGGTATTCGTCCTCATATATTAGGCATTGATCTTCTGCAAAGAGTAGCTCGTTGATGTTGGAATTTTCTACATCTATACTATTATTTGATTTTTCCTTATTGTTGGTTGTTTCCTGATTTATTGTGCCCATATATATGATGAAGAGGAGTGGTGAGAGGACACATCCTTGTCTTACACCTGTTGTAACCTGAAACCATTCTGATAGACCTTCCGATGTTCTAACGGCACTTTGACTGTTTTTATATAATGCCATTGTATTATCTAGTAGTTATCCTGTTACACGTAGGTATCTAAAGTTTGCCAAAGTTTGTTCCTTTATGTCAGTCACGGATATTTGATTCTATTTCTTCAATGTTGTGTCTGTTTGTTTTTTCTCCATAAGCCATTTACAACTGTGGTAGATGACAATTTTATTTACCTCATAAGAGAATACAGTCTACCTAATCCATTTTATTTATTCTTTGGAATTATTATTTATTTTCTCAAACGATAATCTCATTTACTCAAGATGTTAACTGCTCATATTTGTTGATTTCGAAAAAAGTATATTTTTGATTTAGTAGAGCGACGACTTGCTATAATGCTATGAAGGAATGCACAGAAGACACTAATAGAATGGGAAGCAGTAGGGCCACGACTAATGCGAGCAACATTTAAAACAACAAAAAAACATCAAAATATAATTACAAATTATCCAATGCTATTCACCAACCAATGATAAGGACGATTTAGTTAAAGACGAATTCTATAAAGTTACAATATCAGATGGATGAAAGACGAGCCAAGGATATTATAATCTTGATGGGAGACCTAAATGCTAAAGTAGGATCAGACAAAAGAGGCTTCGAAGAGATTATGGGAAAACTTGGACTTGGAGATATAAACGAGAATGGAGAGATATTTGTGAATTTCTGTGCTCTTAATCAAGTGAACCTAGGAAGAACAATATTCCAACATAAAAGAATGCACAAAGGTACATGGGTGTCACCAGATCATAGGACAGATAATCAAATTGATCACATATGTATTAATAATGAGTTTAAGTCATCCTTACAGGATGTAAAAGTATATAGAGGAGCAGATGTAGCTTCTGATCATCATCTTCTGATAGCTAAACTTAAACTTAAACTAAAAAGATATACTAAAACGATTGATGGTAGAAAGTATTCCAATGTGGGTTTCTTAAAGAACTAGGAATTAAAGATACATTTACAGTCACAATATCAGACAAATACCGAGTCCTCCAACAACTAGAAAATACAATAAATATAGAAGATAATTGGAGACAGGTAAAGGATACATAGAAAGAGACATGCGAAGAAACGCTGGGGAAAAGAGAACACCAGATAAGGCATGGATGACAGTAGAGAACCTGGATAAAATTAAAGAAAGAAAGAACAAGAAAGCAGACATAAATAAAAGCAAAATGAGAAGTAATACAGCCAAAGCATGGGAAGCTCACAAAGAGGTGAACAAAGAAGCAAAAAGATGCATTAAAAGGGATAAGAGGAAATATATAGATGATCTAGCTAAAGAGGCAGAGAAAGCAGCAAATAAAGGGAATATGAAAGAACTGTACACCAGTACAAAGAAAGTAAGTGGAAAATACAAACAGATCAATGACTTTATTAAAGATAATCAAGGAAATCTGGTTAGTAATATAAGGAAGCAAATAGAGCGATGGAAAGAGCACTTTGAAGAACTTTTGAACAAACCTGGCTCAAATAACCCTCCAGATATATACTACCAGCCGAAGAAGAGTTACACGTTAACTATGGAAAACCAAGCAAGGAAGAAATCATGAAAGCCATCTTCTTCTTTTTTCACTGATAACTAAAAGGTGTCGTGGTTTATATCATTTGTCGTTCTTGAGCTGCTTGAATTGTCACAAATAAATCCGTTTGAAATAGCACAAGAACGCTTGAATTTCTTTTACTACGGGCATTGAAATTCACATATAATTTAAATTTGACTTCCATTAAAATTGCATCATGTTACCAACACAGTCACACCGGAAGTCATGAAAGCCATCAAGCTATTAAAAAATGGTAAAGCCACACGACCAGATGAAATTCCTTCGGAAGCCATCGAAGCAGATATTAACACTTCTACCAAGATGTTACATAATCTATTAGATACAATTTGGGGGAGGGAAGCAAAACCAAAAGACTGGAAAGAATGTTATATGATCAAACTAGCAAAGAAAGGAAGTTTACAAGAGTGCACAAATTATAGGGGATTTATGCTACTATCAGTGCCAGGAAAAATATTAAGCAGAATCATTCTGGAGAGACTAAAAGAGGCCATAGAGAAATATTTGAGAGATGAACAAGCAGGTTTTATGAAGAACAGATCATGTGCTGATTAAATAACTGCTCTACGTATAATAGTTGAACAAAGTTTATAACTACAGTCCCCACATTATATTGAATTCATAGATTACAAAAAGGCATTTGATAGTTTAGATAGAGGAATGCTTTGGAAGTTGCTGAGTCATTACATAATCCCAATAATGTTTATTAACCTGATAAAAACAATGTATGAAGGCACAAAATGTAGTGTGGTACATGAAGGACAGCTTACAGAAGCATTTGAAATAATAACAAGAGTAATGCAGGGATGCATTCTGTCTCCATTTCTCTTTCTACTAGCCATAGATTGGATTATGAAAATAAATCAAAACAACAGAAATGGAATCCAGTGGTCACCGACCAAGCAACTTGATGATTTAGACTTTGCTGATGACATAACTCTCCTATCACACAGCCATTCAACAGATGATAGGGTAAAATGAGCATATTTGGTGAGAGATCATGAGAGCTAGAACCGAAAATTAATAGAAATAAGACCAACATTATGAGAATTAATACAGTTGGAAATAGCCAAATAAAAATAGGAGAAATACCTCTACTAGACATATAATCTTACATATATCTGGACAGTAATATAGATAAAGAGGGAGGAGTAAAAAATGATACAAAAAATAAGGATATCAAAAGCAAGAGGAGCATTTGTTGCACTGGGAAACATATGGAATTCCAAAGAAATTAGGTTAAATACAAAAATAAAAATTTTCAACTCCAATGTTAAGTCAGTCCTATTATATGGCTGTGAAACATGGTGAACAACAAAATTGGCAATCATGAAGATATAGACTTTCATTAATGGATGCTTACGCAGAATAAAATGATAGAAATGGCAGGACAAAATCACTAACAGATAAAAGCAGAGATGAAGATGATGGGGAAGACATGGAATAATCTTGAAAGAATGGCAATAAACAGAACCACTTGGAAAGTGTTTGTTGAAGACCTATGCTCCACAGGGAGCTGAAAGGTAGAATAAGAAGAAGAGCGTCGATTTACTGCAATATCCAACATTTGTCATTTTTTTAAAAATTAGTCATTTCAAAGCCGAGAAGTTTTAAAGAAAAACACCTGAAAAGAACAGAAGAAAGAACAAATTAACAAAGAGACCATGCATATGGCACAGATCAAACTTTGAATTACATACAGGGATAATAAATACATGGTTTTACTTTTTACAGAAATTGTGTAATTACAAATCTTATAAGGCATACATGCAGAGCATATAGACACGCAGCACAAGGCAACTACAGAGATAGAGTATAGGTGTAATGGAATTGTATGTGGAACGTATAATGTCGTTCCGCTAACTAGTAACGACGTTGATATGATTCTTCCACTAAATAGGAACCAAACGTGTAAGGAGGCGCACAACCAAAGGCACCCCTTGTGCATGGTGATAACAGTATTTCCCCTCCTTCAAGCGTTGTATGGAATTTGACTCCGCTCGACCACTGCCAGGCTCGTTAATGACTTGAGCCCCTTACTTATTGCCAGCCACTTGCACTGACATAGATTACTCGAACTGCCTTGGTCGACTATCTGCCGTGGATGAAACTTCTGCCAGTTGATCGTTAGAATGTACTCCGCGCTGTTAAGTCTGTGGTTCAGGACAACCCCGGATCCGTTCTTTGCCAGGACAACACAACATCACAGCTAGCATTGAACAAAGCAGGCACCAACACCATTGAACTCACACAACGTTTATTGCCACAAGTCATTGCTCTCCTGTAACTCACAAATAAAATTAGCCATATACACAACGGCCATTCACTCCTTTCGACACTCTCGCTAATACTACAATAGCAGCATGCCCACAATAGTCTTCTCAACATTAATTCGTGAGACAGTCACCATAATCCCATGCTCTGTAATTGCTCAGCTATCAGATTCATACGACAGCTCCTTCATGGCTACTACTAAGTCTAGAATACTAAGAATGCTCCTGGACTAATAGAAAGTCTCTGCCATCGTTGAAAACTAACAGCTTTTTAAATAAAGTCTCTCCATGGCTATGATTCAGCCTATACTAGTGAGAACATCATCATCATCAAGTGCCCTCTCTGCAACGAAGGTTGGCTACCATGGATCGCCATTCTACTCTGTTTCTTGCTTTGATGGTGCAGGCTGTCATAGATTGACTTGACCATCTTTTGATGTTACGCTTCTTTTACCTTGAATTTTTCCTTCCAATATTACTTTTAGTAGGCTGTTGTGTCCCAAAAATTTCATTTGTCTTGTCTTAATTGTATTTAGTAGTTATCTTTTTATTTTCAGTTGTTTTAAAACTTTATCGTTTGTTATCTTTTGTTTCCATCCAATTCTACCTATTCTTCTATAAATCCACATTTCAAAGGCTTCAATTTTCTGTTCTGTTTTCTTGTTTAATGTCCATGTTTCTGCATCATACAGGAATATTGAGAAGATGTAACATTTTGTCATTCTTAGTTTCAGCCCTGTTGATATTTGTTTTGTTGTTAGTATATTTTTCATGGCATTAAAATTACTTTTTGCCATACCTATTCTTTTGTTTATTTCAGTTTTGCATTTTCCATCATTGGTTATAGTATGTCCCAGGTAGTTGTAAGTCTGGACTGTCTTCAGATGTATTCCCTCAACTGTGATATTTAATTGTAGGTCTTGTGAATTTTCTTTGTTTATGATCATAGTTTTAGTCTTGTTGATATTCATATCTAGTCGATATTTTTTGCTTGTTATGTTTATCACATTAAGCAATTGTTGTAGGTCTTTAGGATTTTCTGCAAGTAGAACAGTATCATCAGAATATCTCAGGTTATTGATTATCTTTCCATTAATGTTTAGGCCTGGTATCTCTGAGATGTTTTTAAAGATTTGCTCAGTGTATAGATTGAACAAGCTTGGTGATAGGATGCATCCTTGTCTTACTCCTCTTTTTATGTCCATGGGTGTAGAGTTCTCCTTGTTATATCTTATTATTGCTGTTTGCTCCCCAGTACAAATTACATATTAGTCGTATGTCTGCGTCATCTAGATTTATATCCTTTAGGCAGTCTATAAGTTGGTTATGGTGTACTCTATCAAAAGCTTTGGTGTAGTCTATAAAGCTGGCATATATTGGTTTGTTTACTTCTGTGTACTTTTCAATCAATGTTCTCATGCTGAATATGGCTTCTTTTGTCCCACTGTTTTTCCTGAATCCAAATTGTTGCTCATCTAATTCAGTATTGATTTTATTCTGAATCCTTCCCTGTATAACTTTTAGTAAAATTTTTGTTACCTGGCTCATTAGGCTTATTGTTCTGAAGTCACTTCATTCAACTGCACCATTATTTTTCGGCAATGCAATGAAAGTTGATGTTTTTAGATCGTTTGGTGTGTATCCTGTATGGTATATGTCATTGTATATGTCTGTGATCACTTCGACGCCAAACTCTTCTAGAGCCTGTATCATCTCTATCTGTATATTGTCAGGCCCTGCTGCTTTTCCCTTTTTCATTGTTTTTGTAGCTTTTTCTACTTCAGATTTCAGGATTTTATAGTTGTATGTACATTTTATGTCTGGCTTTTTGTCCCTCTTATCATGAAATAATTCTGTTATATATTCTTGCCATATATCTATTATATCTTTGTTGTCTGTTAGCATTCTTTCCTCTTTGTTTGCAATACATCCGTTTCCTGTAGCTTTTTTGTCTTTATTCGTCATCCTCTTTATTTCTGTGTGCATCTCTCTTAAGTTTTGTTTACTTTCCATAGTTTCAACTTCTAGACATCATTGGTTGAGCCAGTCTTCTTTTGCCTTTTTGCACATTCTCCGTATTTCATTGTCTATATCCTTGTATCTGGCAGTGTTTTTCGCTTGTCTTCTTTCTTCCATTTTTTCTAAGATTTTGTCAGTTATCCATTTTTGTTTTTTGTTGCTTTTCTTTTTGGGCAAGGTGTTGCAGGATTCTTGCATGCTGTTTTTTATGCATTGCCATTTTGTTGTGACTTTTTCCTCAGGATTTTCTCTTCTGTATTGCTCAATCCCCTCTTCTAGTAGCTTCTGATATGTGTTCTTTCCTTGTACAGTATAAGTTTCTTGTACATCTTTCTGGTTTAACGCTGTTATATCTATTGGTGTTGCTGAATTAGTTTTTTGTTTGCTTCTCTTTAATTTGATTTTCATTTTTGTCATTACAGGATTGTGGTCTGAATTAATGTCTGCTCCTGGGTAGGTTTTGGCTTTCTTGATGCTGTTCCTGAATCTGTTTTTTATCATTATGTAATCTATTTGATTTCTCTTCTTGTCTCCAGGGCTTTTCCATGTGTATAATTTCCTTTTCTCTTGCTCAAAGAAGGTGTTGCATATTATCAGTCTGTTTTCTTCACAAAATTTTATTAATCTTTCTGCTTTGTTATTCCTTTTTCCTAGACCATGATTTCCTATTATGGTCTTATATTTACCCCTACTTTAGCGTTCATATCACCCATTATAATCAAGATGTCTGATGATTTCACTTGCTTCATAACTGTGTTTAGATCTTCACAGTATGCCTCTATTTGTTCATCTGTATAGTCTTGAGTAGGTGCGTATGTCTGTATTATTGCTATGTCGAATGGTTTTGCTTTCATTCTTATTAGTATATTCCTATCATTATATGTCAATTGAGTATTTATATATTTTTGTAGTTCTCGTTTTATTAGAATGCCTACTCCTCTTTGATGTTCTTTTGTGTTACCTGAATATATAAATGTATATTTATTGTCTTGTATGTATCCACTTTCCTTCCATCTTGTTTCTGATATGCCTAAGATATCTATGTTTAATTGTTCTGCTTCTACCACAACATTTTCTAGTTTTCCTTGTTGGTATAAGGTCCTAACATTCCATGTAGCTATTTTTATTTCGTTCCTAAAACAGTAATTAGAATTTCTCTCCATGGCTTTCTTTGGATTGTTACGTGATGAGGCTCCAATCTCTTTCATGGTGGTCTGCCATATTCGCCTTTTGTGTTCTGAATAGGCCTCATGTGTACCACACACTTTGCTGTTTTCGCTTTCTGGGCTGTTGATTATTTCAAATTCTTCCGCCCCATCCACCGTCACTAGTGAGAACACTCACAATTAAATACACAGTCTCTGCCACTGTTGAAAGCAACCAGCTTTTGATTAAGTCTCTTCATGGCTATACTCAGCCTATACTAATGTGAACACTCACAATTAAATACACAGTCCCTGCCACTGTTGAAAGCTACCAGCTTTAAACTAAGGTCTCTTCATGGCTATAACTCAGCCTATACTAGTGGGAACACTCACAAATAAATACACAGTCTCTGACACGGTTGAAAGCTACCAGCTTTAACTTAAGTCTCTTCATGGCTATAACTCAGCCTATACTAATGTACTCTAACACTTTAAGAAAAATCCATCTTGCTGGCTAGACTGTCATCACTGAACTAACTTATCCTGGCTCTGTCTAAATTCACCTCTTACCAAGTTCACGGTAATCGTCTGTACTATTTGTACAGTCGCCCACACAGAACCATCGCACAAAATTCTAATGACTACTATTCATTGTCACTTATTCTTTGTCTTCAACAACCCCTTGCCTCGTTTTTACCGCCCTACACGCTTTTCCCTTGATTCATGATATCTTCATTTCTCTGCTTTCCCCGTGGACCTGAAACATCTTACTAATACTCTCTGATGTACTTACTCTCTTACTTCCACGAGGACTACGAGTTCCTCTCACTCTTTATCTCAAACCTTACCTCCCCTTGCCCTCTACTAATTCACCCGTCTCTTTCCTATCCTTATTACCTCCCTTTTTCACTGGCATCAAGATACACCAAGATGCATAGATATGTAAGGCTGCTGTCCCTCCAAGGATGAACATATCGTTCTAATACACATAGGATACCTACCACTCATTTCTTACAACCATGCGCTACCCCACCTATTCATGTATGTATATTTGTCTGCATATGTATTGCCACATTTGGACACCTTCAGGTTTTCTTTAGTGTGCTTTGTGGTAATATATACAGATTTATACTTGTATACATGTATGGTTATGTACACATGATTGTTTACACATTTGTTCATTGCACACACACACACAATTAGATATACACAGTTTATACGTATCTTGTACCCGCCTTCCCATAATTTTAGAACCCTTTTTCTCTCCTGACTGCCTGGTCAGTAAGATATATAGTTGGTCATCTCACCACTTATTTTAGTTCATTCAGAATCTGACCATACTCTGGACCACATGGAAGTGACCGTCTTTTGTTTCCTCTTTTGAGTATCTAGCACAGGGATGGCCAATTCACGACGTCCTTTTTGTGGCCCGCGGCGGATAAAAAATAAAACCAGGTTGCATTGAGCAAAATGTCCTGGGTAAAATTGATTTAAAATTTGTTACATTAACTTCTATCATGGAGAAAGTTAACTAAAATATTCCCTAGTAGACCTATGTTTAAAACTTAGAACACTCTAGTAGTTAGTTTAACGTCGACTTCCCGTCAGTCCCGGCCCTTCTTTTTTTCCTTTTGATCATCCTGCGACCGACTTAAACAAAGGAAGAAGCAAACGAATGGTTCTAGAGCTGACTCTTGGTTCGGCGAGTTCAAACAGTTTCCGCCAAGAAATACTGTCAGTCACCCACCTCCTCCACCCCAACACATTCACCTCACAATTATTTTACTTTCAGTTTCTTTCTCTCCAAACTACTTTTCATCAGTCAAAATTATATATCCGATCTGATCATTCTGATTTTGTCGAGTTACAGTGAACAGTTCCATTTTAACAGGAAACAGTGCAATTGTTGTAATCTGTGTTTTCATTGTCTGTTGATTCGGTCGTGGTATAATATGAACAATTAACGTCAATTAAATGAAAAAATCAGATTTTTTCATGAGAAATGGGAACATGATTTTTTTATTTATCAACAATAAGGATAACAAACCGCAGTGCCTTGTGTGTTTGCAAGTGTTGTCTGTAAATAAAGAGTATAATCTTAAACGGCATTACACACAGCATCACGCCGCTAAATACAAGGACTACATTGGTACAATACGTTCTACACTTGTGTGCAATTTGAAGAAAAAGGTTAGTACTCAGAAATCTGTTTTTACTACATTAACAACAAAACAAACACGTTCCTTAATGGCATCGTTTGTTGTAAGCGCAGAGATAGCGAAATAAAAAAAAATCATTATGTGACGGTGACTTTGTAAAGCGTTGTTCTATTAAGATGAGCGTGCATTTAGGGAAGAAAAAATTGCCAGTCATTTTGAGAGCGTTCCACTATCAAAACAGACAGTCACTAGAAGGTGTTGAGGAAATAAGTTCTCATATATCTAGTAAATTAAAGAGTGTCGTTACAAATACCGCTTACTTTTCTCTGGTTTTGGATGAATCTACTGACATATCAGACACATCACAACTTTTAATTTTCATAAGAACTGTTTCAAAAGACTTTATTATCAATGAAGTGCTACTAGCTTTAGATTCATTGCATAATATGACCAAAGGTCAAGATATTTATAACTCAGTTATGAAAGTTGTTAACGGTATCGGTGACATAAACAGACTTTCAGCAATAGTGACAGATGGCGCTAAGTCAATGTGTGGTACTCAAACAGGTCTAGTTGGATTATTAAGGAAGGCTGGAATCCATTGCCCAGCATTACACTGCATTATACACCAGGAGGCGCTGTGTGGCAAGATTCTATACGTGGAGGATGTTATGAAAACTGTAATAAAGTGTGTGAATTTAATAAAAGGCGGGAATCGGTCTTTGACACACCGACAGTTTATAAATTTTCTATCAGAAGTTGAGGCGGAATATGGCAATTTGGTGCTCTACACACAAGTATGCTGGCTAAGCAGAGGGAATTGTTTGAAGCGGTTTTTTGCTTTGAGAAACTAGATAAAGCAGTTTTTAGAGAAACATGATACCAAGGACACCTAGATGGATTTATAAGTCAACTAAACGTTTTTAGATTTACCCTGGCCAAAGAAAACTTCATTCATTTTCCTTTGTGCAAAGAATTGATTGATGAGCGCAGTGACACTGATTTCAAATTTTCTGTATTAATGTTAAACAAACTATTGGAGCAATTCAATGAACGATTTTCTTATTTTCTTCAGTGGTATATGACCAGAAGTGGCATAGTTTAACAACCCTATGAAGTGTGACATTTTCCAACAACTTGACACTTTTCAATTGGAGTTATGTAGTCTCCAAAGTGACCCCTTTTTCCAATCAAGGATGGAGATAGGAGTTGACTTTTGGAAACTTGTGCCACAGGAAAAATATCCCGCATTGAGTCATTTCAGTTTGAAAATTACTTCTATGTTCTGAAGCACATATATATGTGAATGTGCTTTTTCAACAATGAAGGAGATTAAATCATCACAAAGAAACCGACTCACTGATGGCCACCTGCAGGATTTATTACGAATATCATCATCATCTTTACACATTGACTTTGATGAACTTGTTGCTGCACATGAACGTCCACATTGTTCTCATTAAGGTTTATTACCTGTCAACTTTAAAATGACCTAGCTAAAACATATTTGTTAAACAATATAAATAGCAACTTTTATTCATTTTTATAAATGAACTAGGCATTTTTAACTTTGTTGCAATAACATGATTTATGTAAGCAAATAATGCCGATAAATAACAAAAATATTACCTTAAAACAAATGCCAAGTTTATTTGTATTGATGTTGTTATGTGTGTGGCCTGCCACAAAAAAAATAATAAAAAAGTGGCCAGCCATTTGAAAGAAATTGGCCATCCCTGATCTAGCATATTATCATCATGTAGATAGATTTGTGTGTATATCCTTATATATATATATTTTTGTGATGTTTGTTGTTCCAGCTGAAGGCCTCCTTGGCCGAACATTGACTTTTGTTTTGTTAATTACCACATAAAACTGTTACTATACCACTTTTTTCTTATTAAAAATAAAAATTGTAACTAGAGAGATATAAGGGGTGTCAACATCAATGAAACTCTATAACATCGTCACATGATGATGGCTAATGATGTCATAGATGAAATACTAGAATTTTGTATTTCACTCAAAACTCGATTGGTATTAAGAGAATGAGAAGATTATAAGTCATTGTGTTGTTTAATGTTTGTGTCATCAAATAAATGGACCATTTAATACTTATTTGAAAATGTCATCTAATCATCACCTTCCAATTAGCTTATAGGCCATAGACCTATTCTCTACTTATGACCACAGCACTGGAAGTAAATGATTGTCATTACAAAAAAGAAGGAATAAACTTCACTGTACATTTCTATTCTCACTGTTCTCACCCTCATTGTCTTAAAGTCAGTCTTTAACTTTCCCACTGGAGCCTCCGTAACTGAACTAAACAAACCTGGAGACTAAGCAACAAGTGGCACTGCATTCTTGTCACTGAGAATGATCATAAAAAAAAATTATTCCAAGAATGGGTATCCGTTTTATATCTGATCACATGACTAGAGTGACAGAGAGGTTTAGGTTAAAGGAACGAGTTCAATGAAATCTAACTTGGGCCAGCACACGAGAGTTATGTCCCACTCTAATATCTGATTCTTGTCACCTTGATCCAGACAATGATGGACAACAGCCCACAAGCAGTTCATGAATGTTAAACTGTCAGTGCAATCACTACTTGAATTTGATTTAAAGGATCATGATCCTAATACTTGCCAATCCACAACAAATTAACTGATTAAATATTACAACTTTTTATGTTAATCAAAATTCAGAATGTCAGTAATGATTCTCTTTGTTGAACATCCATTTCAGAAACTGAAGAATCATCTGGCAGTGATGGTAACAAAAATGGTATGATAGTAGGAGTTGTGGGTTCAATTCTTTTCATCATATGTGCTACTCTGGTTATATTTGTGCTCGTGAGGTAAGAGACATCATTCTGTTGTAAATCTAACCCACTTGTATGATTGTGCATGTGTGAAAAGTTAAAATGTGAGTTTGTTTTTTATTGTAATTTGTTTTTTTTTCTCAAAGTGTAAGTCTAATAGATCCAGGATTGGTAGTCCTCTAATCAAGACAACATTCAGAGTCATCTCAAAGCCATAATGGCTACCCAATAATTTCTGCACCTGTATGTGAGGTTTGACATTGTAAGTACAAGTGGACAAGATGTGAACATCCTCTAGGTCCTATATTTCAGTAACAGGTCAATGTGGACAACACATGGACATCCTGTAGGTCTTATATTCCAGTAATAGGTCAATGTGGACAAGACATGGACATTCCCTAGGTCCTATATTCCAGTAACAGGTAAATGTAGACTAGACATGGACATCCTCTAGGTCCTAAATTCAAGTAACAGGTCAATGTGGACAGAGCATGGACATTTTCTAGGTCCTATGTTCCAAATTACAGGTCAATGTGGACACAACTTTTGTCATCATGTAGGTCCTATATTGCAGTAGCAGGTCAATGTGGACAGGGCATGGACATCTTCTAGGCCCTATATTCCAGTAACAGGTCAATGTGGACAGAGCATGGACATCTTCTTGGTCCTATATTCCAGTAACACACACAGACACTGATTGATGTGTATCACTAGAAGATGATAATGATAGTGTACATTGACAGTTCTAGTAAAGTATTTGAGCTTCTTCTGAAGGTGTGGACAATCTACCACCATCTTATAGTGTTTACAGCAGAAAGGCAGTACTCTGTTGTTATTTTTTTCTACAGAAGAAATTCTGAAAGTTTCAACTGATGTCAATTTATTTGGAAAATAATACATTTCTGTTTTCTGATGTGCATTCTACATCTTTAAAAATAAATCACAGAGTTATAATCAGTTCTCATGACCTTTGAATATTTTTACATTCACCACAGCCAGTATGAAATTGAAAGAATCTCTAACTCTAGCTAGCCAGATCTCCAACTTTTTCAGATGTCATGTTCAATGTCTCCTTGACTCTCCTTGCCTTTTCACTTTCAATGGCGGCCCATTCTTGATAAGCTACTGTGCAGCGCCGATATAATGGTCTTGCAAGAAACCCTTCTTGGTTATAGGTCAGTAAGTACTCCTGGATTTCATTGTTTCACAATAGATGACACATTAGGCAGACCATCCTTGTGCGCAAAATATGGTGGCAGCTGAGGTTGATATGTCTCCGTGGGACAATGCAGAATTGCTGGTACATGCGCTTAGGGTGCAGACCCCAGTTCAATTCGTAATTGTAAATGTGTATGACTGTAATGTGAAGGTGAACACACAACAATGGCAGAATCTCTTCGAGTTCGATGAAGAGAACGATATTTTCTGCCGAGACTTTAATGCTAGAGGAAACCAGTGGGTAACATCATAACCAACAAGCAGAGAGAAGACCGAGAGAACGCACTAGTATCAGTCGATTTAGTGTGCTTTAATGATGGAAGGGCAACAAGAATGGCCACTCGAACAGGGGACTCTGATAGTGTCATAGGCCTTGCAATGGTGTCTTCCACCTCCACACCGGCTTGCAGGTGGAGTGCACTGGGGTTCCACGGAAGTGATCACTATCCATGTGTCCTAATTGAGAAAAGCAGAAAAATAAGCCAGAAAAGAAAGCTCCACACATTCCACTACGATAAAACAGACCAGGACGTCATTAGCAAAATCAGACATAGGAAATGGAGTATCCCTCATAGGAGGCAGGAGAGATGGATGCAGCCACCCTGGTGGAATGTAGAAGTCGAGGAAGCTCGGCGGAGCAAGAGACAAACGGCCAAGACATGGCAGAAAGCCAGAAATAATGGAAGAACACAACCTGAGCTCTTGAAGCGTCTCAAAGTAGAGGTCGACCAAAAAATGATGCACTTTAAACTATGTGCTAAACAGGCTAAGGATGCCAAATGGGATGACTTCTGTAAAAAAGTGTGCTCAGAAAAATTCCTAGCCACATTCTGGCGCCTTCATCAGAGCATGAATGGCACAACATGACACAGAGGCATACCAGACTTTCAGAGAACAGGCCAGTTATGGCACAAATCTGATGAGAGCACAGGGAACGCCCTGCTTGCCCGCTACATTGTGCAGACGGACCAAAAAAATGAGGCTGTAAGAATGAGGATACGGGGATCGCTGTCAAAATTATGTAAGGATGTAGTGCTGGATGAAGATTTCACAATCACAACCGATACCATTCGCATGACACTCAAAAGGTCACACAACACTGCTCCTGGTCCAGGTGGTGTTCGGTACGATGACACACGATTTAGCTGACGACGATTTGACAAAACTGGCCAATGAGTTTTAATGCCAGCATTCGGAGTGGTCAGTTTAAGGAGGAGTTACACAGCTACTTACTACCGCTACCGAAGCCAAACAAGGACCATTCTCAGATCAGTGCCCACAGAATCATCACAATGCAGAACACTGCGGGCAAACCACTGGAGAAAATAATTGCCCCTGTCCTCACCTGTCACCTTGAACAGAAACGTGCATTCCCCCCTAAAAACACACACACACTCGTAGGTTATAGATATAACAACGAGACATGACTCAATGCGGCAGTCTTTGCCTATGATGTCTTCGAAGGCTTCCACAGACGAGAGGAGACATGTGCTGCTGCTATAGATCTGCAGGATGCATACAACAGGGTACCATTTGAATATCTCATGTATATGCTCCTGAAACTGGTGGTGCACCCTTTCCTCATTAGATGGATCGCTGCGGCACTATTTCAGAGGAACGTGATACTCAGATATTGAAGTTGGTCTTTCGAGCAAACATCCATTGTCCAGAGCTGCCACAAGGCTCACCATTGTCACCAGTTCTATTTAACGTGTACACAATAACGATCACGGAACACCAGCTGGATGGGAGGGGAAGAACTATGACTTTTGCTGATGATATTCTGGTATATTGACAGGGAAGAGACAGATGGGGAATCGCCTCCACAATTCAAGACGAACTCAATCACATTTCTTCCTGGTGTGGGGTTTCAGGTGCCTTGGTTAATCCTAATAAAGCATCAGTTTCATGGTTCTCCCTTAACAATCATATCACTAATACGACCACACCAGTAGTACGAATGGGAGCTAATGAGCTGACCAGGGACAAGTTGATGACATACCTCGGACTTAAGTTTGATCGCAGCCTGTGTTTTCAGGACCACGTCGACCATGTGATAACAAAATCCTGCAAAGGATTAGCTGCCTTGAAGGTCATGGTAGCTGCCAACTTCGTGCAGAAGCTACTTACTCTAGTGTTCCAGGGATTAGTCCTCGCACCAATCAAGTATGCCCTGGCAATTCTCACTGTCAGTACGTCTCAAATAGATAGGCTGGAGAAAATACAAAATGAAGCCATGCGCATTATCTTGGGATGTACAAGGGACACTCCCTGTGTAGCAATGAGGTATCTTTTTGGCTTTCCAACCATGGATGACAGAATCAAGATCTGGAGAGCACGAGCATACCTGAAAATGAGTACAGATAAAGAGCATCCATTGCACAACGTGCTCAACACAGGGAAAGGTGACAGGCTAAAAAGAGGCAAATCATGGGTGGGCTGAGCAGAAGATGTCATCAAACAGGTCTGTGGGCTTACCAATATCAGCGTTGGTGAGGAGTGGATACCAGTGCCTACGTCATTCAAGAGGACTTTCTCGTGTATTGTCACACTCGACAGGAAAAGTAGAGAACAGAACTGGGTCATGGTTAATGCTGAGATGAACGGTCTCATGAATGAGAAAGATGCAGTCATCTATACAGACGGATCTGTAAGACAACACCAAAGAAGTGCATGGGCATTTACAGCACGCTCGGCAGGCAGAATAGTCAACGAAGACAGTGGTACATTCGTCATGACCATGAGTAGCATGACAATGGAGGTGATGGCAGTGACCAAGGCATTCAAATGGCTGAAGACTACACCCACGCATGTCTCTGTGTGATTCGATGAGCATGATAAAAAAGTGGAGGTGGGCTCTGTACGCATGCAATGGGTAGAGTTGTTGCAGAAATCCAAAATACGTAAGGTCACCTTTGTCTTTGTCCCTGTGTAGAGGGGGATTATTATGCCCCCTTCTGAATTTAATTGAAATCTGTAATTGCTGATCGCCTTGCCGTGTCGTTTGATGTAACCCGTGATCTCTGTGGTTCTTTTGTACTTCGCGCTGTATCTTGTGGTTACCGCTCTGACCCCGTCAGATAGTTCGCCGCCAGTCAAGGATACAGCTGGACTGATTCGATAGACTCAACAATACTGTTTGATAACATAAATGTTCAGCCTTTATTTCATTCACAGTACATGCCCTCGAGTTTCGAGGGAACACATTGACATTTACTTCCACCAATCTAAATTCGTGGGCTTATTATGCACCATGTACTTTAAACACTTTCGTACACATTTCATATAAATATCAAAATTCAGTTAACCACAGGACAACTGCCGGAATTGAGTGGCGCGTTCCCCGTGCCACACATCAATGGACAATTTTGACAGTTCAATTAATAACACACCCGTGGCTGACTTGTTGCATAGTGAACTCAATGTATAATTAAATCAAATAAACGCTCTTGCTCTCACCTTCCTTGTAGTTTACAAAGTTCAGTACATAACACACATTTGGCTAACTTGAGTGGTGAGCTCAATGTATAATTATATCAAGAAACGATGTTGCTCTCACCTTCCTTGTAGTTTACAAAGCTCAGCCAATAATAACACATTTAGCAGACGTGATTAGTGATCCCACTGTCTAACATCACTGAATGCTCTGAAGCTAGTATTTCTCGTACTTGCAACAGCTCAGCCAATAAGAACACATTTAGCTGACGTGAGTATTGATCTCACTGTCTAACATCACTGCAACGCTCTGAATCTAGCGATTCTTGTACTTGTAAAAGCTCAGCCAACAATAACACATTTAGCTGACGTAATTAGTGATCTCACTGTCTAACAAATAACTGAAATGCTCTGGACATAGCATTTCTTGTACTTGTGAAGCTCAGCCAATAAGAACACATTTAGCTGACATGAGTATTGATCTCACTGTCTAACATCACTGAAACGCTCTGGACATAGCATTTCTTGTACTTGTGAAGCTCAGCTAATAAGAACACATGTAGCTGACGTGAGTATTGATCTCACTGTCTAACATCACTGAAACGCTCTGGACATAGCATTTCTTGTACTGGTAAAAGCTCATTTACACTGCTTATATTTCGTGCACTTCTGGTAACCATTTCACTGGGCTGTCTACCCTAAGAATTACTGTTTCGTTACACTTACTTAGGCTACACACTACTTGTACTATCACACAAATTTTATGACTAGTTTCTATGAAGACCAGAAGGCTCACTGTCTACCTACCGTCTCGACCAACTCTCTCAGACTACTCTGTCTTGCGCACTCCTGATAACTCACTCGTCACATCCGCACTCTCTTAATTTCACGAGATTTTCTCATCTCCCTCTGACTGACTCGTGTTCACTATTTTCTCGAGCACTTGAACACCTATCAGCCCTCCTTCCTAATTATCCCCCCTTTGTTTACATCTTGCCCTTCTCTCACTAATTTCCTATCGCTGCTATCTCCTGTTTCAAACTTACTATTGCTATAGCCTGTTTCAACTATACCCCCTCTATACCCTGTTTCACCTGGACATGCGGGAGTACGGGGAAAATGAAAGAGCGGACAGGTTGGCTAGCTGTGCTGTCGTTGAGGATGGGCAACTAATGGATCAGGTGGACATCATCAATGCCCTCCGAGATGTAGGAAGAGCACAGGACTTCAACAAACACAGATCCATGTCACTTCTGCGGATGATAGAAATGGGAGTTAAGATGGGCACAGCCAGAAATGAGAAACTTAGTGGCCATGTAAGAAGACTTATCAACCAAGAAATAACTAGAGTCGTCAGTCATTGAACACTGCGGGAATTGCTGATGAGGGGATCTGAGCACCTATGGACATGTTTGGAGTGCAATGATGATGACCCGCAAATACCTCAATAACTCAATAACCACCTACTTCTCGGTCTGCCCCTGATGTGTTGCACAGGAACCATGCCTTCCATTATTGTTATTTTAATACGTCTTCTTTGTATTTTTTTTTTATGTACAATATCCTAAGGATTTTTCTGTAGCACACATATAGTACAACTTTTACACTCTAAGTTTGGTGTTTACTTTGTTCTATCTTGTCTCCATAAATAGATAATTATTTTATTTTCAAAAAGTTTTTAGTAAATTGCTTATGTTTAACGAAATGAATTTCTGGCTTGAAACTACTTTGTCGGTGAATTTATCTTTGAAGGCATCTCAGCCTGAGTGATAACTACTTGATTTTCTTTACAGAAGGCACAGAAAGAAAAGGTTACAGAGTTGGAATTTCATATTTTTAAAGAACTCTAAGGATGAATGTAATTTGACTCACTCAGACACTCCAGTGAACCCATTGTCTGATGTGGATAATCAGAGACATGAACCAGCAGGTTTGTAGAAATATGTGATCATTTTATGTCAATTAAATATACAAAAGGCAGTAACTAGAACACTGTACTAATCTATGGTACAAGAAGATAATGTACATTGTATAATGATAAGTATTCATCCTAAAGCATTATAGCTCATGAAGTGATGATCCATTTGAACATTTGTTCTTATCTACTGCTTAAGGGAAATAAACATGACTAGCAGACATTCAGTTGCAGGCAGTAAACATTGTTAACTCTATCTCAGCTTCAACATTTTAGAACATTTCAGAGTTGTTAACAAGTTTTTTAGAGTAGTATGACAAAAGTCTATATAAGTCCAAACTTTACTTGATAAGTCTTGTGTAATCCACACAAATGGTGGAAACACTGAGGAAATAGAAACTGATGGAGGCAAGTGAGATAGTAAATGGGTATGGAAATGTACATCTTCTTTCCTTGCTAATTTGCCTTTCATCATTGAAGGGAGATATAATTTGGGGTCTTTTCTTCTTCTATTTACCTTGTTTCTGTTATGTTTCCTAGTATTTCTACTATTTCATCAATCCATGTTTTTCATGGTCGTCCCTTGGATCTAGTGTTCTTGCAGCTTTTATTGAAAGTGTGTTGTGTTGTATTTTGATCTTTCTGCCTTGCCATGTGGCCAAACCATTGTATCTGTTGTTTCTTTATATATTCTCTGGCAGGGGTTATTCCTGGCATTTTTCTCAGTTCTTCATTTCTGATATTATCCCTCAAGCTGTTTAATGCCATTCATCTAACACATTTCTGATATTATCCCTCAAGCTGTTTAATGCCATTCATCTAACACATTTCTGATATTATCCCTCAAGCTGTTTAATGCCATTCATCTAACACATTTCTGATATTATCCCTCAAGCTGTTTAATGCCATTCATCTAACACATTTCTGATATTATCCCTCAAGCTGTTTAATGCCATTCATCTAACACATTTCATCTCAGAAGAGGTTATTTTATTGTTATTGTTCTTGCATCAAGGGTCCAGGACTGGCATTGGTAGCACAATGTTGGGACATATTGTGCAGTGCCCATTTTGTTTCCTTATTTGTTATTTCCTTTTTGGACAATAGTAATCATAGCTGTCCAGTGATTTGACAAACTGTGTTGCACCGTGAGTCTATTTCTGCTGTTTGTGAATTGTCATTCGTCACTAGACTTCCTAGGTATTTAAGTTCCTCTACTTGTTTTAGTTGTCTGCCGTTTATAGTTCTGTTGTTGTTCTGTTTCTCTTTTGCGATATTCAAAACTAAAAGGAATTGACATGTTGACTGTTGGCAATAATAAGATGATTTAATTTAACTGATCTTTAAAGAAAAACTTGTCAGCTTTAACAAGAATTGGTGGTGGTAAAACTTCACTACACTCAGAACAATCATCATCATTATCAAGCACCATGCCTGCTTGTGTAGGTGATCATGTTGCTCAACAACTTTTGATCTCTTATTTATAATTTCTGTTTTTTACTTTCTGCCAAGCCATTCTCTTAAGCTGTCTGGTATCTTTTCTCTTTGCTACCCTCTATCTATTCGTCTCTCAATTTTCCCAGTTGCGACAATATATTCCAGTGTTCTCTTCTCATTACATAGCCAAAAATTGATGATTGTTTCTTCCTAATACTGGAAATTAGCTCTCTTTTCGCTTTGGCTTCTTGCAGAACGTTTTCATTACTCTTCTTAGCTGCCCATAGTATTCTCAACATTCTACTGTAAAACCACATTTCTACAGACTCCAGTGATTTTCTTGTCTGTTGTCCTATTGTCCATGATTCACATCCATATATTAAGACTGGCTCTACATAACATTTAAGAACTTTTTTTTCTATTGTCAAAAATAGATTGCATTGTATATTCCTCATTTTTTGAAAAGCTGATTTTGCCTGAACCATTCTGCATCTCACCTTTGTTGTACATCTTCCGTCTGAGGTTAACAAAGTTCCCAGATATTTAAATTCTGTTACTTGTTTTAATTTTATTCCACTTGTCTTTATTTTGCACTGAGGTGACTTTTTTAATTTTTTTTTTTACCATTACTTCTGTCTTTTTGCTATTAAGGCCGAGTCCTTTATTTTTGCTCTCTTTCACTAAAATGTCTAACATTTCTTGTAACTCATTTTCACTCTTAGCGTTTAAGACTGTATCATCAACATACCTTAGATTATTTATATTATGACCTCCGATAGTTATTCCAGGCATGCCCCTTATGGATCTTAAAATAATCTTACTATGAAAAATTAACAAATCTGGTGACAGCACACAACCTGGCCTACACCCTGTTTTATTTGTTGAAACATTCCCAATTGGTTTCCAGTTCTTATGGCCGCTGTTTGTTACCAGTACATGTTCTTTAGTATTCTTTGATCTTTCCTATATACATTTAAGTTTTCTAAAATTGTGATTATTTCTTGGTGCTTTACTTTGTCAAATGCTTTGTTTGGTATAATCTATGAAACATAGGTATAGATCTGTTTTCACCTCTATGGCTTTTTCTACTAAAGCTCTTATGATTTATATGGCATTGTTTGCTCCTTTACCTCTAACAAAACCATGCTGTTCATCACTAATTTCTGGACTGATTTTGTTTCACACTCTTCGCATGATGATTCTTTCGCCTGATGATATTGTGCAATGCATTTTTCACTTCTTCATTAATTATTTCTGGTCGTTCTCCATTATCCTTAATATTTACTTCTGCTCATTCATCATTTTAAGGATCGTTAATGTATTCTGTCCATCGTTCCCTTATGCTTTCTTGTTAAATCAACAGTTCTCCATTCTTTGATCTTAAACATCCAGTTTTTTATTGCATTTATCTTTCTGTTAATTCTTCCGTTTATTTGTATATAGCTTTGGCATATCCTTTCTGTTGCATTTCAATCTCTTTGCGTCTCTGTTTTAGCCATGCTTCTTATCTTCAATGCATTTTGTTACAATTTCTTTATTTAATCTCTTATATTCATCTTTATTTTCTTTATTTCTTCTTCTTGTATCCATTAGCTGCAAAATGTCATCTGTCATCCAATTCTTTCTTGAATTTGTCCTCTTTTGTGTCTGTTTTGCTTATAGTAGCTTGATGACGATTGGGTATCACCTATAGCACATGATGTCCTCTACTGAACAAAGGTTTTCAGTTAGAATCCTCATTAACATTGTTGTTGGGATTTCTTTTATTGTGGCAATTCATGATTGTAAAAAGAAATTATGACAGTGGTTTTCTATTGCCTTCCATCAGTTTGTTTACGGTTGGTTCCGCTAGCCTTTGACTAAAAAGTCTCACCCACTTGACAGTGGGGTTGTTTTACTTCGAGGTACCTTCCCTTAGCCTTTTACTCTCCCGAGCATACCTGCAAGGCAGCTGCATGTTGTACTCAGAACAATATATTGATTTATTCCTACATTCAAATTTATCTTTGCAAGTATGTACATTATATAATAATGATTAGTTGGATCAGTTTTCACCCTTTTTTCCAGCCAGTTTTTAATAAAAAAAATTATTTGTTGGGAGATGTTAATTTATATTGGAAAGTAGATTCAGATTGCCGTTATTATTGTAACTATTCGGCCAATGCTTTAATATTTACTTATGATGTATATGACATTGTTTGTATCTTCAATAAATCCACATTGTCAATCACTAATTTATGGTTTCATTCTGTTTCTCACTCTCCGAATGATTATTTTTAGTATACATTAGTCATATCACTCAAACGACATAAGCTGCGATGATCCTCATTTTCTAAAGAACCAGGTTTCATTGGTAGAACTATAAATGTAGATTTGAGTAGATCATCCAGTAAATATCCACTAATGTAGATGTTATTCTCTCTCAGAGCTTCCATCTGCACTTTGGTTAAATTATCTGGCCCTAGCACTTTATCTATGTTCATGCTGCACATGATTCATCCACCTCTTTTGTATTGTCAAATCATATACACAACATTCTAATACCATACAATGCAACAAAACATAAGACAATAAAATAAAGTGCAATATAAAACAATTGCTCAAGGACTATCATGACAATCATGACGTTGTTAACAAGAACTAGAGTCACAAATAAAAGATTTGGTTCCTCCCCATATAAATATGTATAGTTACTGCTGTTATTGTTTATATAATTATTTATAGTTACTGCTGTTACTGTTTATATAATTATTTATAGTTACTCATGTTATTGTTTATATAATAATGTATATATACCCTGCTGTTATTGTTTATAAATATTTATAGTTACTGCTGTTATTGTTTATATAAATATTTATAGTTACTGCTGTTATTGTTTATATAAGTCACTATTTATTATTACAGACAATACTTCAGCTTGCCGAAGACAGAGCGTGACAGTCACGGCGCAGGATTAGGGGAAAAATGAGGGCACACATGCATATAAGAGTTATGACCATTCAACCAGCTCATTGTGTGTCATGATGTTGTGTTTACCCTTCCTTCATGAAACAGGACAAAGCATCAAGCTCGCACGATCACAAGATATGTATGCTGATGTTTAAGGCATATGATACAGTTGTTGTCTGTGGTGCCAATAGTATTTGTATTAGATGCGACTATTTTATTTCTATGATTGATGCTATTATTTCTTGGAAAAAGTAAATATATTAAATATACTATTATTTTAATATATAAGCTATTATAGCTTGGAGATAAGCACATATATCAAATATAATATTATCTTAATATATAAGCTGTAATTGCTTATAGACACCTCTTTTATTGTTTATCAGCACAACTATTATTGCACTTACTACAGTGACACTGACTCTATGGATTAAATATATTTCTGGAACTCCTAAAAATTGTATCCCCTGCTGTTTAATCGTCTAGACTCCACTTCCTAATATATGCAAACTACTTAAAATAAGAAGAAACCTATCTCTTATTTCCTTTGACAAAAATGGGTTGCATAACAGATTTATCTTTCTCTGCCTTTGCATGAGTTATTCTACACCTCATCTCCGGTGTACATTTATAATCTAAAATTAACATTATTCCTGGGTATGGTAGTTCTTCACACTTCAAACGACTCAAAATTCAAAGGGTTCCAGGGGTTGAAAATACTAAATACGAAGGAATTTTGATCCCTAGTTTAAGCGATGCTTCTACATTTAAATTACACATGTGCTGATGCAGCGAATAAATGTCAGATGTAAATGCTTTCTCTTGTGCAGACAAGTAATCTTCCACATTACACTTGCACATTTTCAGTGGTTTCCGGTTGGATCCAAAATGGAGGATTTGTTTTTCTCCAGCTTGGTATAGAACCGTTGATCAGAGATTTAACAAGCCGTTATCGTAAAAAACACTTTTATTAATAAAACGTAGACCTGATACAAGGAGACCATTTAGAGAACCTCAACTTTGCTGATGACATAGTCCTCATCAGCAGTCTGATAAAAACAATGCAGGAAAGCACAAATGAACTATCATCAATAGCCACAAAAATTGGGTTTGAGATCAATCATGAAAAGACTAAAGTCTTGAAAAGCTTAATTCCAACAGATGACAGAATATACATGGAAGGTAAACCAGTAGAAGAAATTGACCACTTTGTCTATCTTAGTAGGGGATACAGGTAAAGAAATTCGATTCAGAATAGCTAAAGCAGCAATGTCTTTCAGAAGCCTTGAAAAGTTATGGAAATCAAAACTCATCAGCGAAAACACAAAACTTAGACTATTCAAATCAAATGTACTATCTACCCTTATGTATGCATGTGAGAGCTGGAAAACAACAAGAGACAAAGAAAAAAAGTTGAACGCATTTGAAAATAAATGTCTAAGGGATATACTTGGTATAGAGTGGAACAAATTAAAAACAAATGAAGAAATTAGAGAAATTGACAATCAACCACTAATATCTTCAGTAATCAAGAAAAGACTATGGTCATATGTTGGACAGTGATGAGAATAGATAATAACCAAATAAGAAAGCAAGCTCTCATGTGGGAAACAACAGGAAAGAGGAAAAGAGGCCGACTCAGAGAGACACTAAGAAGAACATTGATCAGAGAGGCAAGAGTAGCAGGAACTGGCTCCCTCAATGAGTAGAGTTGCTTGCAGAGAACAGAGACAAATGGCAAGATTTTATAAAATGTCTTTAGAAGGATTGAAAACAGCTAGAATAAAAATTTAGATAAGAGGAGTATCTGGGTCTATGCCCTATGGGCCGGCTATGGCTCGAAAGGTCAATAGTTAGATAGATAGATTTAAAGTGAGTCTTTGCTTTCTTTTTGGTTTATTTGGTTGTATATAACCATTAATTTGATTAGATGCACAAATTGTTGTTTACTTCTGTATATCTGGTGATTAACATTATCTTGCAGAAGATTGTTTTTCTCGTCCCACTTTTCTTTCCAAATTTAAATTGTTGCTCTGTTGATTCTATATTGCCTTTATTTTGAATTCTTCCCTTTATAACTTTAATAAGCAAGATTTGTGTTATTTAGCACATCAAACTTATTGTTCTAAAGTCACTACGCCACCCAGTACCAGTCATCTTTGGCAGGGTAACAAGTAATTATGTGTTTTGTTCATCCAGTAAATATCCTGTGTTATATATATAATATTGCACAGGTCTGTGATTAATTCTATTCCAGAAAAAACCTAGGGTTTTTATTATCTCACTCTGCCTGTTGTCTGGCTTATACCTTTTCCCTTGTAGAGCTTTCCTCTACTTCACATTTTATCATTGTATAACCAGACATACACCTTAAGATTGATTTCATTTCTCTTTCATCTTCAAACAGTTCTGTTATGTATTCCAGCCATCTGTTGATTATATCTTTACTGTCTGTTAATATTTCTCCTTTGTTTACAATGCATCCCTAATTTGTGACTTTTAAAAATCTTGTTGGTCAATCTTTATTATTTCTGTGTGCATCACTTTTAAATCTTCATTTTTTTTTATGGTTTCTATTTCCTAATATCTTTGATTGAGCCAATCCTCTTTTTGCCTGTCTGCATATATTGTAGATTGACCCTCCAGGCATGTCGTAAGAGGCGACTAAGGAGATTGATTGATGGCTTGACAAGCTGTCATTGTAAGAAGTATTGTTATGGAAACAGAGCCATAGATTTTAGAAGCAGTGATTTCTGCAATATGTGCCTTTTTGGCACGCAAGGTTTCTATTTTTGTAATTGTGGTTCTGTCCTTTGTGCCGTCTTCAGCTCAAAAGGACAGTAGATTAGATAAATATATTGTAGATTACATTATCTGTTTTTGTGTATTGGCAAGTGTTCTTTGCCTCTTTTCTTTTATTCATTTTCTTCTAAATTATTTCAGTCATCCATCTTTTCATTTTTAGTTAAGATGTTGTTAGCTTCTTGTGATCATTTATTTATGCATTGCCATTTGGTTGCCTCTTCTGTATTGCTCTATTTGTTATTTTTTTTTTTGCCAGCTTTTACCTCTGACGAAGCCCCTAGAGACTAGGAACTTAATTTCACGTGTTAATCCATTTTTTCCTGGCAGCCATGTGCACAGGGTCCCTCGCCGCACAGGCAGAGATAACTCTGACTTTGGAAGTACTCATATTTTTTCCATCCATGAGTAATTGATGTTTCAAGTTGGGTCTCGCTGCTGAGATCAGGGGCGGTTGCTGCAGAGAGAAATCATAAATAAAAATCCCACCTAGACAGGATTTGAACCCACAACCTCTCTCTCTCAAGGCCGGAATCTTGACTCGAGACCAACCAGTCCCCATATTTGTTATATAAATGTATGTGAGTAACACATTTAAACATTCACTTATTTATAAATATGTACACCAATATAAATTGCACTCTAAGAAGATCCTGTCCACAAAATGTTGCAACTTGAAAACTTTGTAAACTATTTTTTTTTAATTCTATAAATTTAATTTGTCACATTCATTCCTTGCGGTATAAAATTACCCCAACAAGGTGGATTTAAGAGAATTTTCTAGAACAAATTGCCTACAAATTTAGATAAATCCTGCAAGATGGGATGAGAAAAGAACAAAATAAATAACGAACATAAGTTATTGAGAAAATCTCTGTTGCCAGAGACAAAGATACCAAAAAACACTTGGAACTGTTTATTGTTTTAAGATGTCGATAACAGTGTTTATTACATTAATGACAATTTGATTATTTTCAGAAACAAATATTTGTGTTAATAAACACAGCTGTTGTTATTATTTAAAGGCAACACTTTTTTGTTTATTTCAAATTTGATTAACTTTTTATTTGTATAAAAGATGTTCTTATTCTGTGAAGTGATCACATAGGCCTAGGCCACTAGGCAGAGTACTCCATGATGATGGTGATGCTGTATATGACTATAATTGTATTTGATGTTTGTTTATTCCAATTACACATCTATACTCAATAATGTTATGTTACTGTTATGTTGATTTATGTTGTTGCTGTATGCTTGTTTTTTGAGCCGTATAAGAAAGATACATACATACATATATGTGTGTGTGTGTGTGTGTGTGTGTGTGCGTGCGTGCGTGCGTGCGTGCATGCGTGCGTGCGTGCGTGCGTGTGTGTGTGTGTATATATATATATATATATATATATATATATATATATATATTTGTTTGTTTGGTTTCTAATTCTCATAAAATCAATGGTGGCGATTCATGATTGTACAATGAAAAAAGATACCAGACAGCCTAAGAGAATGACTTGTCAGAAGGTCAGCAACAGAAATGATAAATAACTGTTGATCGAAAGTTGTGGAGAGACATGATCACCTACCTACACCAGCAGGCATTGTTCTTGATGATGATGAAAACAAATTGTGTTTTAATTTATTGCATTTTAATTTAATTGTAAATAGGAAGACAAAAAGAAAACACATAAATATCAGACAGATATATTGGTACAGTTATTGTTTTTATGTATTGGCCTGCACACATGATGATGGTTGCATACAACCAGATGATTAAATAAACAAACAAAAACATAATATAACAGCCACATATAACCATTTATCTAAACTTGCATGCATAGTTATTATTATTGCAGAATAACAGACAAACAAAATGACAGATAAATAGAAAGATTTATGAAGACAGACCTTTCTGATAAAGGAAGTCACTGGGTGAGACATGGATAACAAAGTAAACCAGCAAGAGTCAGATTTAGTGCAAATGGAAACACTTAGAAGACACAAGAAGTGATCCAGAACATTTTAATTATACACATTAATTAAGAGATGACGACAGAAGCAGATAATGTAGAAGTTAGTCAATAATTGTCTCTACCACAGATGAACTGTGTTGGGTCAAAGATAAACATAGAGTTGGCTCTACTATCCAGATCATAAATATAAACATTCATACTATATACAAAGTTCAACATCACATTATTGTAGAATGTTTAATTATCAAATGAATAGCTATCATTACAGACAAACATAAATAAAACCATTGTTATTGAGTTATTTGTGGGTCATCATCATTGCACTCCAAACATGTCCATAGGTGCTCAGATCCCCTCGTCAGCAATTCCCTCAGTGTCCAGCGACTGACGACTCCATTTCTATGTTGGTTGATAAGTCTTCTTACATGGCCACTAAGTTTCTCATTTCTGGCTGTGCCCATCTTAACTCCCATTTCCATCATCCGAAGAAGTGACGTGGATCTGTGTTTGTCGAAGTCTTGTGCTCTTCCAACATCTCGGAGGGCATTGATGATGTCCGTCCAATCCATTAGTTGCCCGTCCTCAACGACAGCACAGCTAGCCAACCTGTCCGCTCTTTCATTTCTCCCGTACTCCCGCATGTCCAGGGACAAAGACAAAGGTGACCTTATGTATTTTGGATTTCTGCAGCGACTCTACCCATTGCATGCGTACAGAGCCTGCCTCCACTTTTTTATCATGCTCATCGAATCACTCAGTATACATGCGTGGGTGTAGTCTTGTGACTCTAACCATTTGAATGCCTTGGTCACTGCCATCACCTCCATTGTCATGCTACTCGTGGTCATGACGTATGCAACACTGTCTTCTTTGACTATTCTGCCTGCCGAGCGTGCTGTAAATGTCCATGCACTTCTTTGGTGTCATCTTACAGATCCGTCTGTATAGATGACTGCATCTTTCTCATCTGTGTTTAATATAGACTTCCAGGGAATATGGCGCCCTGTTTGCTGGCTTCTTCAGAGGACTAATAGATAAGTGCTTATTTCCAGCGAACTTTTCTGTTTATTTGTTTGTTTTTATTGATATTTGAAAGGATCATGTGATTGTACACGCTTCTATTTGATGTAAATCACTTTGCTTCTTTTGATTATAAACATATGAAGTATCAATAACTCTGCTCAACATACAAGCAGTTAAAAACAGATTTTCAGAATATTGCAAAGTTCAAATCGACTTAAGAAATCGAGAAACTTTTAAACCTTCATAAAAATGTGCATAATAATAATAGATCTCAAACCGGAAAGGAACTTTTATTCAAACATAGAATAGTTAATAGATCTATGACAACCTGCACCATCAAAGCAAGAGACAGAGCAGAATGGCGCTCCGTGGTAGCCAACCTTCGTTGTGGAGATGGCACTCAATGATGATGAGATCTCTAACCTTGAAGGGACTTTTGTTCTGTCGCAAAATAGTTAAAACATCTAAAAAACTTGAAGGGACTTGTATTCTACCACTCAATGCATCTCTAACTGTGTACTACTTTCTTGTCTAGACAGCACAAGCAACTCGCTTTCAAGTTGGTCGTCTCTATTATTTACTATAAAGAGTCTTGGTTGTACTTCTTGGTCACAGGCTACCATCTAGTGTAATGCCATCTTACGAGTTCTCTTATAATTCGCCAAAGACTTCGTTCTTGCAAAACTGCTTAAATTTTTCTTTTTCAGTTTGAGGCTGCCACCTTACCATGCTCATTTAAATCCAATAGAACTAATCTGGGCAAAATTAAAAGGACAAGTGGCAGATGAAAATACAACATTCAAAATATGCGATGTAAAGACTCTTGCTAATCTCGCTTTATTAAATATAGACAAAGATTATTGAGCTAAATGTGAAGACCACGTCTTAAAACAGGAAGAGGGATATTGGAAAAATGATAGTTTGTAGAATGTTCAACCCCAAACAGTTTTTAATCTTTTACACTTGTCTGATTCAGAATGAAAGTATATAGCCCCCACAATGTTGGCCCCTATATTACCTTAAATTAGTTCAACAAACTGTCCTTATCAGGACCACACAACTATGAAAATTGGACATACAGGTATACCTTGATATTATCATCCGTCCTCGAACTGAGAAGACAATAATTCTCCTGGTGTTTTGTCTTATCCAGTTATTTCCCCATTACGGCCACGCCTTTACCTAGTGAAAATTAATCATAGACCAGCAACTACGGTAATTTCTATTATTTAGGGGTTCACAATTTACAATTTTGACAAACATCAAAGAAATTCGCCGCTTTACGAAAACTGCAGCTGCAAGATATTTGTTAAATATACATTTAAAGGGTCTTTTGCATTCTAATAACATTTGGAAAATTTCAACAGTTTTTAACAAACGGTTACTGAGTAATAGCATTTTGAAGTTGGGCACGAGTTATGAAACGGACTATAACTACAGTTACGATGACACCAACTACAATTGAGATGACAAATTACAATTGAGATAACACCAGCTACATTTGAGATGACATCATCTACAGTTACGATGACACCAACTACAATTGAGGTGACACCAACTACGAATGAGATGACAATTGAGATTATGTTGATGTGATGGGGAAAATATGTTTTTCCACTTCATTTTCAGCACATTTGAGTAAAAAAACATCATTCCGAGCTGCAATCTGGTTAACAAAACACATAACCTGTTGGTCTATTTGATGATTATTTTGACCGTTTAAATGTTAACCCCGTAAAAAAAGTAAGGTAAAGTGCCCCGTCACAACAAGTGGCGTATAGAGAATATGGTGTTAGTGACCATAATTTTTATAGACCTTCGGCACATGATTTTTGGGGTAATATGGTCGGTATTAGGCCTGTGCCGCTTTACTTTCCCAGAAAAAATCTGGTACTCATTTAAGGCTGGGTGAACCCGGAAGCCATCAATTGGGATCGAACTCTACCTCTTGTCCATTGTTGTCCAGGTCATTAACCACTGAGCTTTTAAATGTTAGCACCTGATGCAAAATGATGTTACTTTACTTTATTCTAATGTAAGAATTGTTACAGGATGCCAGGTCTAAAGGCAGATGTTACAGAACCAAACATTGTCAATCATTAACATATTAAATATTGTGTATCACATTTCAAATTAATCAGTAAAATACAAGTAATCTTATTGCCTGTACTTTAATATGTATATGTATAAAATAGACTATAATATACTACAATATACTACAATATACTACAATATACTGTAATTTAAATATTAAAACCATATTTAAATTATACCATTGTTTTTAATGATATGAATTTAACTTCTGGTTTAATTTTAAAAATCACATCTCGTTTCAGTTTTTTAAAAAAAATCAATAAAAAATTAATTATAAATAAATAAATCTAGATTCCTAAATATTTTGGGAGAAAAAAAACTTCACTTCACTTTAGATTAAAAAAAGTATAAAAACAATTGAAATTCTGCTTTCAATAATCCAATAAAATGAACAGAACTGTTTCGTTTTTGTATCGGGGTTACAATTATTTAATAACATAGACCTAACTCTCTAAAACAAGACATCCCTAAAACAAAACTAGACTTCGGATCTCACAATCAAGAGATCAGAAGAGAGTAAAGCCATGGAAGAGAGACAACTATAAGACACCAGTCTCCCATGTCCTAACATATGTAACACATCAGTCCCCCATGTCCTAACATATGTGACACACATGCCCTCCATGTTCTAACATATGTAACACATCAGTCTCCCATGTCCTAACATATGTAACACATCAGCCCTCCATGTTCTAACATATGTAACACATCAGTCTCCCATGTCCTAACATATGTAACACATCAGCCCTCCATGTCCTAACATATGTAACATATCAGTCCCCCATGTCCTAACATATCTGACACACATGCCGTCCATGTCCTAACATATGTGACACACATGCCCTCCATGTTCTAACATATGTAACATATCAGTCCCCCATGTCCTAACATATGTGACACACATGCCCTCCATGTCCTAACATATGTAACACATCAGTCCCCCATGTCCTAACATATGTAACACATCAGCCCTCCATGTCCTAACATATGTAACATATCAGTCCCCCATGTCCTAACATATGTAACACACATGCCCTCCATGTTCTAACATATGTAACACATTAGTCCCCCATGTCCTAACATATGTGACACACCAGTCTCCCATGTCCTAACTTACGTAACACACCAGTCCCCCATGTTCTAACATATGTAACACACCAGCCCCCCCCCCCCCAATGTTCTAACATATGTGACACGCCAGTCCTCCATGTCCTAACATATGTGACACACCAGTCCTCCATATCTTAACATATGTAACACAGCAGTCCCATATGACATAACATATATAACACACCAGCCTTCCATATCCTAACATATATAATACACCAGCCCTCCATGTCCTAACATATGTAACACACCAGTCACCGATATCCTAACATATATATCATACAAACCCCGTGTCATAAGATATTGAGTTATTGAGTTATTTGCGGGTCATCATCATTGCACTCCAAACATGTTCATATTGTGTCTTCAACAACAGCGCAGCTAGCCAACCCGTCCGCTCTTTCATTTCCCCGTAATCCCCCATGTCCAGCGACATAGACAAAGGTGACCTTACGCATTTTGGACTTCTGCAATGCCACTACTCATTGCATGCGTACAGAGCCCGCCTCCACTTCTTTTATCATGTTTATCGAATCATTCAGTATGCATGCGTTGGTGTAGTCTTGTGACTCTAACCATTTTAATGTCTTGGTCACTGCCATCACCTCCATTGTCATGCTACTCGTGGTCATGACGTATGCACCACTGTCTTCCTTGGCTATTCTTCCTGCCGAGCGTGCTGTAAATGCCCATGCAGTTCTCTGGTGTCGTCTTACAGATCCGTCTGTATAGATGACTGCATCTTTCTCATCGGTGTTATCGCAGATGAGACCGTTGACCTCAGCGTTAACTACGACCGAGTTCTGTTCCCTACTTTTCCTGTCGAGTGTGACAATACACGAGAAAGTCCCCTTGAATGACGTAGGCACCGGTATCCACTCCTCGCCAACGTTGATATTGGTAAGCCCACAGACCTGTTTGATGACATCTTTGCTCGGCCCACCCATGAATTGCATCTTTTTAGCCGGGCACCTTTTCCTGTGTTGAGCTCATCGTGCAATGGATGCTCTTTATCTGCACTATTCTTCAGGTATGCTAGTGCTCTCATTATCTTGATTCTGTCATCCATGGTGGAAAGTCAATAGATACTCATTGCTACACAGGGAGTGTCTCTTCTACATCCAAGATAATGCGCTGGGCTTCATTCTGTATTTTCTCCAACCTATCAATCTGAGTCGTACTGACAGTAAGAATTGCAAGGGCATATTGATTGGTGCAAGGACTAATCCCTGGAACAGAAGAGTAAGTAGCCTCTGCTCGATGTTGGCAGTTGCCATGACCTTCAAGGCGGCTAATCCATTGCGGGATTTTGTATCACATGGTCAACGTGGTCCCGAAAAACAGGCTGCGATCAAACTTAACTCTGAGGTATGTCATCAACTTGTCCCTGGTCACCTCATCAGCTCCCATTCGTACTACTGGTGTGGTCGTATTAACGATATGATTGTTAAGGAGAACCATGAAACTGATGCTTTATTAGGATTAACCAAGGCACCTGAAACCCCACACCAGGAAGAAATGCGATCGAGGGCGTCTTCCATTGTGGAGGCGATTCCTGTCTGTCTCATCCTGTCGATATACTATTGGTCGTTTCAAATCTAAATGTTCACGATTAACATGAAATATCTCCTCTTTCCCTGCACTTACAAACTTGATTTTTTGCATCTGGCCTTGTTTTTCCAAGGTCCCACCGATTTCACAAAATTTAATGATGTAGGAAGTATGCTTCATCATGAAGCAGCACTTTCCTTTGATCTCAGTGAATTTACGGATCTTTTTGCTCCTGGAGAAAATAATTTACCGTACATTAATGGAAATCAGCTTCTCGACATAGGCGTCTCTACACAACTTGAAAGTTGGAGGCGTTTATCAACTGTTTACTTTCTATTGTTTACTTTCTTTAAAATACTATGAGAATGTCAATGTTATAGCCTTTACAGACGGTCTAAAACAAATCAGCGTATAAACAGTTCCCTTAATGAAAACTATTTAAACAATATACAACAAAGAATACATTTAAAAAAATTAATTATCCGTTGCGAGCGATAACGAGCATGACATATCAAGCAAAGTTATTGTTTATGGGTACGCATGTGACTAAAGAGTCCGATGTAAGCACGGGATCCTCTTCACTGTAAAGAGCTACATTGTTCGTTTTATGTCTTTCCATGTGACTTTCATTATTTTACGTAAACAAGACATATGAAAGTGATTTAGTTTCTTTGCATGCCTGCAGTACACATATCAAGAATCTTTACATTTTCAAAACGTTATCAACTTTAGCTAAAGATTGATCATGCGGACATATAAAAACGTCCATTATTATTTCATTTATTCTGAATCAGAGGAGTCTAACATATTGATTACTAATCTGGGCTGAACGAACGATAGTCCATCTTTTTTCCAATAGTCATTTTCTTCTTTTAAGACATGATCTTCACATTTGCACCAAAAATCTTTGTCAATCTGTGATAGAGCAGCATACGAGTATGTCAGTCCTTTTATATCGCATAGTTTAAAACTTGTATTCTCAGCTGCCACCTGCCTTTAATTTTTGCCCAAACGAGTTCAATGGGGTTTAATTGTGGATGATAAGGGGGCAGTCTCAAGCACGTATGACCATGCTGTTGAATGATTTTGTCTATTTGGAATACTTTGGTCTTTTGCGATTTCTTAACAAGTGACAGTAATTCAGGTTTCAAAAATCCCTCGTTAAATGGAATTCCTTCCTTTCTTAGCCAAATCTTTATAACATCTTTTGTACTGGTAGATGTAGGAATTTTGTCTTCTGCCACAGCGTTGTGGTACGACGCGTTGTCCATTACCAGACAGGATGGTCTGTCTAGAATTGGAAGAAGAGTATTTTCAATCCACTCTCTAAATATATGGCCATTCATCTCGGTGTGATAGTCCCTGTTGTCAGTATAATTAGAGGTGAATATAAGTTCTGCATTTTTCACCAACCCTTCTTTTCGGCTGCCTGCATGTGCCATTATAATACGCTGTCCTTTTCCAGTGGGTACACATCTTTTAATACTTCCATCTGATAACTGCCATTCCTTTGCACTTGTGTGGTGAGAATTTATCCAAGATTCATCTAGAAATACAATATCATAACCTTGGTTACGCATTTCCCGTACTTCACGTAAATATTTACTCCTCATAGAAACTAAGTGCGGCTTCTCGCAGATGACATTTCTACCACTATCGTACTTTCTAAACGTAAAACCGATGCTTCTAACAGTTCTCCATAATGCTGTTTTCGACACAACAATGTCATTTTCTGCTCTCAGTCGAATTTTCAGTTTCTTAAAGTCACAGTTTCTTTGGAATCGAACATTTTACAAATTGCTCTTCTAATCACTTCCTTGTCAAAACTATCTACTACTTTCTTTCTTCCTAGCGTCCTAGTCTTGATTGAACTGGACACTCCGTTAGCTTTAAGCACTTGTTTGAAAAAGCGTTTGCTTATACCCAATGCGTGAATAGTTCTCTTTTCTGGCTTTGAGATGCTTCGATACAGTTTTCCACGCTTAGCTTCTATGCAAAAATATTTATACACCTTTATTGCCACTGATTGCAATGTAAGGAACTTTACTTTTATACCCATTGACTAACAGATCACAAATTTAACGAAATTACCCAATAATTAGGATACGCCGTTGCACATAAATCACAACAAAACGACAGGAAATGGGATGCACCGGATATAAAATTATAACTATGACGCGTTTTATGTGTTTTTTAGTGCTTAAAACAGGGAAATTGGCGCGCATTACGTTCAAGATGACAAGTCCGTGGGTGCTCACTCATATGAAGCGGTAATTCCTCCAAATATATGGTTTGACCAAAATGCCTTAAATTTGTATACTTCAAATAAAGAATATTTAAAACTATACGTTTGTTGGTGAGGAAATGAATGTACTTCTTGGGACCAAAAATCACAAGACCATATGCAAAATTTCAGCATTATCAATCAATTGGTTGCAGAGATATGGAATTTTAAACACCTTCAAAATATTTTGAAACGACCTATAGAATATCATCAGCAAAAGTCATAGTTCTTCCCCTCCCATCCAGCTGTTGTTCCGTGATCGTTATTGTGTACACGTTAAGCAATGGTGAGTCTTGTGATTCCTAAGATATATAACACACCAGCCCTCCACCCTCCCATATCCTAACATATAACGTACCAACCCCATGTCCTAAGATATATAACACACCAGCCCTCCCTTGTCATAAACCATATGACACACTGATATGTAAAGTCATATGTCCTTGTTCTAAAAGTTGTCTTGAAGAGAAAATTACAACATAATCGAGGTATGGGTAAGAAAGACTAAACTGGGCTGACAACATCAAGAGAGGGACATGAGAACTTATGGCATCGCGCACAATCAAGGAAAGAGGCAGTGTAAAGTGACGTTCCATGGTAGCCAACCTTCGATTAGGATTCAGCACAAGATAATTGTGAGCAAATCTTTACTCTGAAGGAATATATAACAGACTTAAGTAATGCTGCAATCATGCACGAGGCAGCAAATGTTGGCGCTAAGTAATGGTGCAATCATGCACGAGGCAGCAAATGTTGGTGCTAAGTAATGGTGCAATCATGCACGAGGCAGCAAATGTTGGTGCTAAGTAATGGTGCAATCATGCACGAGGCAGCAAATGTTGGTGCTAAGTAATGGTGCAATCATGCACGAGGCAGCAAATGTTGGTGCTAAGTAATGGTGCAATTATGCACGAGGCAGCAAATGTTGGCGGTAAATAATGCTGCAATCATGCACGAGGTAGCAAATGTTGGCGCTATGTAATTCTTCAATCATGCACGAGACAGCAAATGTTGGCGCTAAGTAATGCTGCAATCATGCATGAGGTAGTAAATGTTGACGTTAAGTAATGCTGCAATCATGCACGTGGCAGTAAAGGTTGGCGCTAAGTAATGCTGCAATCATGCACGAGGTAGCAAATGTTGGCCCAAAGTAATGCTTCAATCACACACAAGGTAGCAAATTTTGGCGCTAAGTAATGCTCAATACTAATACACTATACGGTACAGGTTCAGCCAATCGGATCGCTCAAACATTGCATTTTCTAGTCAATAGGAATCACTACATAAGTAATTTTGTTAATATAGACAAACTTGTATAGGTTACTTTACTGTAGACTTTGTATGTAAACTGAGAAATTGACAAAGATGCAGTATGTAACAGTGTCTGATCCACAACATTTCTATAACCTCTTTTCAGATTTGGTTCTTAATATTTGAAGGGGTCTAAACCTATGGTGTACAACACAACTTAGATCATATTTGCATCTCAGTCTACAGTAAATACTAACCGTGATTGTTGATGGGTAAAGTTAGATAAAAAACTTATAGACTGCCTTAAAGAGAGACATTTAGATAACACAGACATACGACTACTGGTAGTTTCAAATCTAAATGTTCACGATTACATGAAATATCTCCTCTTTCCCTGCACTTACAAACTTGATTTTTTGCATCTGGCCTTGTTTTTCCAAGGTCCCACCGATTTCACAAAATTTAATGATGTAGGAAGTATGCTTCATCATGAAGCAGCACTTTCCTTTGATCTCAGTGAATTTACGGATCTTTTTGCTCCTGGAGAAAATAATTTACCGTACATTAATGGAAATCAGCTTCTCGACATAGGCGTCTCTACACAACTTAAAAGTTGGAGGCGTTTATCAACTGTTTACTTTCTATTGTTTACTTTCTTTAAAATACTATGAGAATGTCAATGTTATAGCCTTTACAGACGGTCTAAAACAAATCAGCGTATAAACAGTTCCATTAATGAAAACTATTTAAACAATATACAACAAAGAATACATTTTAAAAAATTAATTATCCGTTGCGAGCGATAACGAGCATGACATATCAAGCAAAGTTATTGTTATGGCTACGCATGTGACTAAAGAGTCCGATGTAAGCACGGGATCCTCTTCACTGTAAAGAGCTACATTGTTCGTTTTATGTCTTTCCATGTGACTTTCATTATTTTACGTAAACAAGACATATGAAAGTGATTTAGTTTCTTTGCATGCCTGCAGTACACATATCAAGAATCTTTACATTTCAAAACGTTATCAACTTTAGCTAAAGATTGATCATGCGGACATATAAAAACGTCCATTATTATTTCATTTATTCTGAATCAGAGGAGTCTAACATATTGATTACTAATCTGGGCTGAACGAACGATAGTCCATCTTTTTTCCAATAGTCATTTTCTTCTTTTAAGACATGATCTTCACATTTGCACCAAAAATCTTTGTCAATCTGTGATAGAGCAGCATATGTCAGTCCTTTTATATCGCATAGTTTAAAACTTGTATTCTCAGCTGCCACCTGCCCTTTAATTTTTGCCCAAACGAGTTCAATGGGGTTTAATTGTGGATGATAAGGGGGCAGTCTCAAGCACGTATGACCATGCTGTGAATGATTTTGTCTATTGGAATACTTTGGTCTTTTGCGATTTCTTAACAAGTGACAGTAATTCAGGTTTCAAAAATCCCTCGTTAAATGGAATTCCTTCCTTTCTTAGCCAAATCTTTATAACATCTTTTGTACTGGTAGATGTAGGAATTTTGTCTTCTTCTGCCACAGCGTTGTGGTACGACGCGTTGTCCATTACCAGACAGGATGGTCTGTCTAGAATTGGAAGAAGAGTATTTTCAATCCACTCTCTAAATATATGGCCATTCATCTCGGTGTGATAGTCCCTGTTGTCAGTATAATTAGAGGTGAATATAAGTTCTGCATTTTTCACCAACCCTTCTTTTCGGCTGCCTGCATGTGCCATTATAATACGCTGTCCTTTTCCAGTGGGTACACATCTTTTAATACTTCCATCTGATAACTGCATTCCTTGGCACTTGTGTGGTGAGAATTTATCCAAGATTCATCTAGAAATACAATATCATAACCTTGGTACGCATTTCCCGTACTTCACGTAAATATTTACTCCTCATAGAAACTAAGTGCGGCTTCTCGCAGATGACATTTCTACCACTATCGTACTTTCTAAACGTAAAACCGATGCTTCTAACAGTTCTCCATAATGTTGTTTTCGACACAACAATGTCATTTTCTGCTCTCAGTCGAATTTTCAGTTTTCTTAAAGTCACAGTTTCTTTGGAATCGAACATTTTACAAATTGCTCTTCTAATCACTTCCTTGTCAAAACTATCTACTACTTTCTTTCTTCCTAGCGTTCTAGTCTTGATTGAACTGGACACTCCGTTAGCTTTAAGCACTTGTTTGAAAAAGCGTTTGCTTATACCCAATGCGTGAATAGTTCTCTTTTCTGGCTTTGAGATGCTTCGATACAGTTTTCCACGCTTAGCTTCTATGCAAAAATATTTATACACCTTTATTGCCACTGATTGCAATGTAAGGAACTTTACTTTTATACCCATTGACTAACAGATCACAAATTTAACGAAATTACCCAATAATTAGGATACGCCGTTGCACATAAATCACAACAAAAACGACAGGAAATGGGATGCACCGGATATAAAATTATAAACTATGACGCGTTTTATGTGTTTTTTAGTGCTTTAAAACAGGGAAATTGGCGCGCATTACGTTCAAGATGACAAGTCCGTGGGTGCTCACTCATATGAAGCGGTAATTCCTCCAAATATATGGTTTGACCAAAAATGCCTTAAATTTGTATACTTCAAATAAAGAATATTTAAAACTATACGTTTGTTGGTGAGGAATGAATGTACTTCTTGGGACCAAAAAATCACAAGACCATATGCAAAATTTCAGCATTATCAATCAATTGGTTGCAGAGATATGGAATTTTAAACACCTTCAAAATATTTTGAAACGACCTATAGAATATCATCAGCAAATAGTTCTTCCCCTCCCATCCAGCTGTTGTTCCGTGATCGTTATTGTGTACACGTTAAGCAATGGTGAGTCTTGTGATTCCTAAGATATATACACACCAGCCCTCCACCCTCCCATATCCTAACATATAACGTACCAACCCCATGTCCTAAGATATATAACACACCAGCCCTCCCTTGTCATAAACCATATGACACACTGATATGTAAAGTCATATGTCCTTGTTCTAAAAGTTGTCTTGAAGAGAAAATTACAACATAATCGAGGTATGGGTAAGAAAGACTAAACTGGGCTGACAACATCAAGAGGGACATGAGAACTTATGGCATCGCGCACAATCAAGGAAAGAGGCAGTGTAAAGTGACGTTCCATGGTAGCCAACCTTCGATTAGGATTCAGCACAAGATAATTGTGAGCAAATCTTTACTCTGAAGGAATATATAACAGACTTAAGAAATGCTGCAATCATGCACGAGCAGCAAATGTTGGCGCTAAGTAATGGTGCAATCATGCACGAGGCAGCAAATGTTGGTGCTAAGTAATGGTGCAATCATGCACGGGCGAGCAGCAATGTTGGTGCTAAGTAATGGTGCAATCATGCACGAGGCAGCAAATGTTGGTGCTAAGTAATGGTGCAATCATGCACGAGGCAGCAAATGTTGGTGCTAAGTAATGGTGCAATTATGCACGAGGCAGCAAATGTTGGCGGTAAATAATGCTGCAATCATGCACGAGGTAGCAAATGTTGGCGCTATGTAATTCTTCAATCATGCACGAGACAGCAAATGTTGGCGCTAAGTAATGCTGCAATCATGCATGAGGTAGTAAATGTTGACGTTAAGTAATGCTGCAATCATGCACGTGGCAGTAAAGGTTGGCGCTAAGTAATGCTGCAATCATGCACGAGGTAGCAAATGTTGCCCAAAGTAATGCTTCAATCACACACAAGGTAGCAAATTTTGGCGCTAAGTAATGCTCAATACTAATACACTATACGGTACAGGTTCAGCCAATCGGATCGCTCAAACATTGCATTTTCTAGTCAATAGGAAACACTACATAAGTAATTTGTTAATATAGACAAACTTGTATAGGTTACTTTACTGTAGACTTTGTATGTAAACTGAGAAATTGACAAAGATGCAGTATGTAACAGTGTCTGATCCACAACATTTCTATACCTCTTTTCAGATTTGGTTCTTAATATTTGAAGGGGTCTAAACCTATGGTGTACAACACAACTTAGATCATATTTGCATCTCAGTCTACAGTAAATACTAACCGTGATTGTTGATGGGTAAAGTTAGATAAACAACTTATAGACTGCCTTAAAGAGAGACATTTAGATAACACAGACATACGACTACTGGTAGTTTCAAATCTAAATGTTCACGATTAACATGAAATATCTCCTCTTTCCCTGCACTTACAAACTTGATTTTTTGCATCTGGCCTTGTTTTTCCAAGGTCCCACCGATTTCACAAAATTTAATGATGTAGGAAGTATGCTTCATCATGAAGCAGCACTTTCCTTTGATCTCAGTGAATTTACGGATCTTTTTGCTCCTGGAGAAAATAATTTACCGTACATTAATGGAAATCAGCTTCTCGACATAGGCGTCTCTACACAACTTAAAAGTTGGAGGCGTTTATCAACTGTTTACTTTCTATTGTTTACTTTCTTTAAAATACTATGAGAATGTCAATGTTATAGCCTTTACAGACGGTCTAAAACAAATCAGCGTATAAACAGTTCCATTAATGAAACTATTTAAACAATATACAACAAAGAATACATTTTAAAAAATTAATTATCCGTTGCGAGCGATAACGAGCATGACATATCAAGCAAAGTTATTGTATATGGCTACGCATGTGACTAAAGAGTCCGATGTAAGCACGGGATCCTCTTCACTGTAAAGAGCTACATTGTTCGTTTTATGTCTTTCCATGTGACTTTCATTATTTTACGTAAACAAGACATATGAAAGTGATTTAGTTTCTTTGCATGCCTGCAGTACACATATCAAGAATCTTTACATTTTCAAAACGTTATCAACTTTAGCTAAAGATTGATCATGCGGACATATAAAAACGTCCATTATTATTTCATTTATTCTGAATCAGAGGAGTCTAACATATTGATTACTAATCTGGGCTGAACGAACGATAGTCCATCTTTTTTCCAATAGTCATTTTCTTCTTTTAAGACATGATCTTCACATTTGCACCAAAAATCTTTGTCAATCTGTGATAGAGCAGCATATGTCAGTCCTTTTATATCGCATAGTTTAAAACTTGTATTCTCAGCTGCCACCTGCCCTTTAATTTTTGCCCAAACGAGTTCAATGGGGTTTAATTGTGGATGATAAGGGGGCAGTCTCAAGCACGTATGACCATGCTGTTGAATGATTTTGTCTATTTGGAATACTTTGGTCTTTTGCGATTTCTTAACAAGTGACAGTAATTCAGGTTTCAAAAATCCCTCGTTAAATGGAATTCCTTCCTTTCTTAGCCAAATCTTTATAACATCTTTTGTACTGGTAGATGTAGGAATTTTGTCTTCTTCTGCCACAGCGTTGTGGTACGACGCGTTGTCCATTACCAGAAGGATGGTCTGTCTAGAATTGGAAGAAGAGTATTTTCAATCCACTCTCTAAATATATGGCCATTCATCTCGGTGTGATAGTCCCTGTTGTCAGTATAATTAGAGGTGAATATAAGTTCTGCATTTTTCACCAACCCTTCTTTTCGGCTGCCTGCATGTGCCATTATAATACGCTGTCCTTTTCCAGTGGGTACACATCTTTTAATACTTCCATCTGATAACTGCCATTCCTTGGCACTTGTGTGGTGAGAATTTATCCAAGATTCATCTAGAAATACAATATCATAACCTTGGTTACGCATTTCCCGTACTTCACGTAAATATTTACTCCTCATAGAAACTAAGTGCGGCTTCTCGCAGATGACATTTCTACCACTATCGTACTTTCTAAACGTAAAACCGATGCTTCTAACAGTTCTCCATAATGTTGTTTTCGACACAACAATGTCATTTTCTGCTCTCAGTCGAATTTTCAGTTTTCTTAAAGTCACAGTTTCTTTGGAATCGAACATTTTACAAATTGCTCTTCTAATCACTTCCTTGTCAAAACTATCTACTACTTTCTTTCTTCCTAGCGTTCTAGTCTTGATTGAACTGGACACTCCGTTAGCTTTAAGCACTTGTTTGAAAAAGCGTTTGCTTATACCCAATGCGTGAATAGTTCTCTTTTCTGGCTTTGAGATGCTTCGATACAGTTTTCCACGCTTAGCTTCTATGCAAAAATATTTATACACCTTTATTGCCACTGATTGCAATGTAAGGAACTTTACTTTTATACCCATTGACTAACAGATCACAAATTTAACGAAATTACCCAATAATTAGGATACGCCGTTGCACATAAATCACAACAAAACGACAGGAAATGGGATGCACCGGATATAAAATTATAACTATGACGCGTTTTATGTGTTTTTTAGTGCTTAAAAACAGGGAAATTGGCGCGCATTACGTTCAAGATGACAAGTCCGTGGGTGCTCACTCATATGAAGCGGTAATTCCTCCAAATATATGGTTTGACCAAAATGCCTTAAATTTGTATACTTCAAATAAAGAATATTTAAACTATACGTTTGTTGGTGAGGAAATGAATGTACTTCTTGGGACCAAAAAATCACAAGACCATATGCAAAATTTCAGCATTATCAATCAATTGGTTGCAGAGATATGGAATTTTAAACACCTTCAAAATATTTTTGAAACGACCAATAGCAAACAAAAATAACAAAATATAACAAAGAGAACTCTACACCCATTGACATAAAGAGAGGAATAAGACAGGGATACATCCTATCACCAAGGTTGTTCAATATACACTGAGCAAATATTTTAAAACATCACAGAGATGTCAGGCCTAAACATTAATGCAAGATTTTCAGTAACCTTAGATATGCTAATGATACTGTATTACTATTGGTCGTTTTCAAAATATTTTGAAGGTGTTTAAAATTCCATATCTCTGCAACCAATTGATTGATAATGCTGAAATTTTTGCATATGGTCTTGTGATTTTTTTGGTCCCAAGAAGTACATTCATTTCCTCACCAACAAACGTATAGTTTTAAATATTCTTTATTTGAAGTATACAAATTTAAGGCATTTTGGTCAAACCATATATTTGGAGGAATTACCGCTTCATATGAGTGAGCACCCACGGACTTGTCATCTTGAACGTAATGCGCGTCAATTTCCCTGTTTTAAGCACTAAAAAACACATAAAACGCGTGATAGTTATAATTTTATATCCGGTGCATCCCATTTCCTGTCGTTTTGTTGTGATTTATGTGCAACGGCGTATCCTAATTATTGGGTAATTTCGTTAAATTTGTGATCTGTTAGTCAATGGGTATAAAAGTAAAGTTCCTTACATTGCAATCAGTGGCAATAAAGGTGTATAAATATTTTTGCATAGAAGCTAAGCGTGGAAAACTGTATCGAAGCATCTCAAAGCCAGAAAAGAGAACTATTCACGCATTGGGTATAAGCAAACGCTTTTTCAAACAAGTGCTTAAGCTAACGGAGTGTCCAGTTCAATCAAGACTAGAACGCTAGGAAAGAAAGTAGTAGATAGTTTTGACAAGGAAGTGATTAGAAGAGCAATTTGTAAAATGTTCGATTCCAAAGAAACTGTGACTTTAAGAAAACTGAAAATTCGACTGAGAGCAGAAATGACATTGTTGTGTCGAAAACAACATTATGGAGAACTGTTAGAAGCATCGGTTTTACGTTTAGAAAGTACGATAGTGGTAGAAATGTCATCTGCGAGAAGCCGCACTTAGTTTCTATGAGGAGTAAATATTTACGTGAAGTACGGGAAATGCGTAACCAAGGTTATGATATTGTATTTCTAGATGAATCTTGGATAAATTCTCACCACACAAGTGCCAAGGAATGGCAGTTATCAGATGGAAGTATTAAAAGATGTGTACCCACTGGAAAAGGACAGCGTATTATAATGGCACATGCAGGCAGCCGAAAAGAAGGGTTGGTGAAAAATGCAGAACTTATATTCACCTCTAATTATACTGACAACAGGGACTATCACACCGAGATGAATGGCCATATATTTAGAGAGTGGATTGAAAATACTCTTCTTCCAATTCTAGACAGACCATCCTGTCTGGTAATGGACAACGCGTCGTACCACAACGCTGTGGCAGAAGAAGACAAAATTCCTACATCTACCAGTACAAAAGATGTTATAAAGATTTGGCTAAGAAAGGAAGGAATTCCATTTAACGAGGGATTTTTGAAACCTGAATTACTGTCACTTGTTAAGAAATCGCAAAAGACCAAAGTATTCCAAATAGACAAAATCATTCAACAGCATGGTCATACGTGCTTGAGACTGCCCCCTTATCATCCACAATTAAACCCCATTGAACTCGTTTGGGCAAAAATTAAAGGGCAGGTGGCAGCTGAGAATACAAGTTTTAAACTATGCGATATAAAAGGACTGACATATGCTGCTCTATCACAGATTGACAAAGATTTTTGGTGCAAATGTGAAGATCATGTCTTAAAAGAAGAAAATGACTATTGGAAAAAAGATGGACTATCGTTCGTTCAGCCCAGATTAGTAATCAATATGTTAGACTCCTCTGATTCAGAATAAATGAAATAATAATGGACGTTTTTATATGTCCGCATGATCAATCTTTAGCTAAAGTTGATAACGTTTTGAAAATGTAAAGATTCTTGATATGTGTACTGCAGGCATGCAAAGAAACTAAATCACTTTCATATGTCTTGTTTACGTAAAATAATGAAAGTCACATGGAAAGACATAAAACGAACAATGTAGCTCTTTACAGTGAAGAGGATCCCGTGCTTACATCGGACTCTTTAGTCACATGCGTAGCCATAAACAATAACTTTGCTTGATATGTCATGCTCGTTATCGCTCGCAACGGATAATTAATTTTTTTTAAAATGTATTCTTTGTTATATTGTTTAAATAGTTTTCATTAATGGAACTGTTTATACGCTGATTTGTTTTAGACCGTCTGTAAAGGCTATAACATTGACATTCTCATAGTATTTTAAAGAAAGTAAACAATAGAAAGTAAACAGTTGATAAACGCCTCCAACTTTCAAGTTGTGTAGAGACGCCTATGCCGAGAAGCTGATTTCCATTAATGTACGGTAAATTATTTTCTCCAGGAGCAAAAAGATCCGTAAATTCACTGAGATCAAAGGAAAGTGCTGCTTCATGATGAAGCATACTTCCTACATCATTAAATTTTGTGAAATCGGTGGGACCTTGGAAAAACAAGACCAGATGCAAAAAATCAAGTTTGTAAGTGCAGGGAAAGAGGAGATATTTCATGTTAATCGTAAACATTTAGATTTGAAACGACCAATAGCAGAAAATTCTTAATATTTTCAATAATTACTTAATGAAATAAACATGACAAGCAAACACAATGGATTAGACATTTATTAAAAAAAAAATACTACAACTATGATCATGTACAAAGACAATACTCAAAACCTACAAGCAGATATCAAAGTTGAAGAAATAGACCTGGAGACAGTTCAGAGTTACAACTACCTTGGACATACTATAACTAGTGATGGAAAATGTAAAATTGAAATAAACAAAAGAATAGGAATGGCAAAAAGTAATTTTAATGCCATGAAAAATATACTAACAACAAAATAAATAACACCAGGGCTAAAACTAAGAACAGCAAAATGTTATATTTTCTCAACATATATATATATATATATATATATATATATATATATATATATATATATATATATATATTGGTGCAAAAACACGGACATTAAACGAGAAAACAGAACAGAGAACGAATTGAAGCCTTAACATTTTAGATTTATAGAAGATATGGACGAATTGGATGGAAAGAAAAGAAAACAAACGACGAAGTCTTAAACAACTAAAAGTGAAATAAGAACTAATAAATGCAGTTCAAATAAGACAAATACGTTTTTGGGTCATGTTAAAAGACACATCAGCCTATTAAAAGTAATCTTGGAAGGGCAAATACAAAGTAACAGAGGCAGACCAAGAGTAAAATGGGCGAGTAACATCAAAAGATGGACAAGTCAGCCTATGACAACCTGCACTATCAAAGGTAGAGACAGAGCGGATTGGTGCTCCATGGTAATCAACCTTCGATGCGAAGACGGCACTCAATGATAATGATGAAAGTTAGACACTTATACATGTAAAACTAATGTATGAATTACAATTGTTTTAGCAGTTTGGACGGAGTAGTTGATATATCACAGTTCCCATCTTCAGTTATCTTGTACAGACATGCTATCATCAACAGGAAGTTAATGCCCTCATACTGCAATTGCTAACGTTTCGTGAATGCAAGCTCATTTTTTATCTGTCCCACGGCTCGGTATAACTTAGCTAATGTAACCTAGTTGATGTAACTTTGTTGATGTATCTTAGTTTATGTATCTTATTTGATGCTGTTTTATTGATGCTAGCTCACCAAGTAATCTTTCCCATTTTGTTCTTCGACTCAGCCTGACGTAACGGTAAGCAAGGAACGACTTTCACACCACTCTGTGATGTGTGTTAGTTGCTCGCTTTGTGGTATGCGTAAGTTGCTCGCTCTGTGATGTGCGGTAATTCCTCGCTCTGTGATGTGCGTTTTTTCCTCGCTCCGTGACATATGTTAGTTGCTAGCTCTGTGATTTATGTTAGTTTCTGGCTCTGTGAATAATGCTAGTTGCTCGCTCTGTGGTGTATGTTAGTTGCTCGCTCTGTGATGTATGTTAGTTGCTGGCTCTGTGATTAATGTTAGTTGCTCGATCTGTGATGTGTGTTAGGTGCTCGCTCCGTGATGTGCGTTAGTTCCTCGCTCTGTGGTGTTTGCTAATCTGTTGCCACCAGAGAATGATTTTCACCTTACTAGAGGGACATGATGCTGTTGTTTTATTGTTACCATTTTCGTTAATACTGTATGTCACCAAACGGACCTTTCACATCAGTACAGACCATACATAAAATATCTTCTATCTATCTATTGACCTTTCGAGCCGTAACCGGCCCATAGGGCGTAGACCAAGATACACCTTCTCCTATATGAATTTTTGTTCTAGCATTTTCTTTTAAAGATATTTTATCAAATCTCGCCATCTGTCTCTGTTCTGTGCAAGCAGTTCTATCTCATTGAGGGAGCCGATTCCTGCTGCTCTTGCCTCTCTCATCAATGTTCTTCTCAGTGTCTCCCTGGGTCTTCCTCTTTTTCTTTTACCTGTTGTTTCCCATATGAGGGCTTGCTTTGCTATTCGATTATTATCTCTTCTCATCACATGTCCAACGTATGACCATCGTCTTTTCTTTATTACTGAAGATATTAGTGGTTGATTGGCGATTTCTCTAATTTCCTCGTTTGTTTTGAATTCGTTCCATTCTATACCAAGTATTTTCTTTAGACATTTATTTTCGAATGCGTTCAACTTTGTTTCTATATCTCTTGTTGTTTTCCAGCTTTCACACGCTAAATATCTTAGCGCTTGTTAATAATGCAGATATTTGAGATGCACGGCCATAATGCTAGAGGACTTGAAATAATTTATCTAATATGTTTGTTGACATTATAGCCATCATAGAAAGGCCTTCTCTTTGCAAATTAATGTTACTTAATTTATCCACGGTGTTTGTTTTTACTCCTCTAGTCATATTTGCAGATCACTCATGGATATAAGGTAATTTATCTATATTATTTTTATACTACAGTCATCAGAACTCATGTTTTGAAGATAAGACATGTTTTTGTACGTGACACTTTAGTAAAGTTGTGATAGAGAAATATTTAGATTACCTGTCATGGAGTCACGTTCCAATAGGGAAGGGCAGTTGAATGATGATGATGATTATAATGATGTGGGCCAGTATTAGCACTTGTTTGTGATGGATACATTTTATACATACAACCTGAAATGGACAATTGTGGGGTATTGCCTAGTGAGACAAGAGAAATCTGGTAGATTTAACCAAATTTGGATTTGAAAGAATAATAATAACAGTTACATAAACATTAAAAATAAATTTAGTTCAAGGAAAGAAGAATATCACACAGCACCAATATCACACAAACTCAATATCACACAATCCCCTTACCACACAAACTTAGTATCACACAACCTCGATGTAACACTAACTCAATATCACATATCCTCGATATTTGTGTGAAAAAACTCAATACCACACAACTCTGATATCACACAAACTCAATATCACATATCCCCGATATCACACAAACTCAATATCACACATCATCGATATTACACAAACTCAATATCACACAAACTGATACCACATAAACTCAATAACATTTAATCCTCGATATCACGCAAACTCAATTTCACACAACCCCGAATAAGCTCCTGGCTAAGTCTAAAGTGACCAAGTTCCTTGGCACAAAGGGCATTAATTGTTCTTATTTCTTAATAGAATATGATGACGGTGGGCGGGACAAGGATGCAGATATAGAGAGACTGATGAGTCTGAAGCTAGAATATGGGTGGGACAAGGATGCAGACATTGAGAGACTCATGAGTCTGAATGTAGAGGATGGGTGGGACAAGGATGCAGACATTGAGAGACTGATGATTCTAAAGCTAGAAGATGGGTGGGACAAGGATGCAGACATTGAGAGACTGATGATTCTAAAGCTAGAAGATGGGTGGGACAAGGATGCAGACATTGAGAGACTGATGGTTCTAAAGCTAGAAGATGGGTGGGACAAGGATGCAGACATTGAGAGACTGATGATTCTAAAGTTAGAAGATGGGTGGGACAAGGATGCAGACATTGAGAGACTGATGATTCTAAAGTTAGAAGATGGGTCTTGTCTATCCCGAGGGCTAAGTCGCAAAAGCACATGCGCCTACGTGCAACAGAAGTGCATGCACCTTCATTCAGCAAAAGTACATGCACCTACATGTAACAAAGCGCATGCACCTTCATGCAGCAAAAGTACATGCACCTACATGCATACAAAAGCACATGCTCCTACATTGAACAAAAGCACATGCACCTACATGCAACAAAAGTACATGCACCTTCATGCAACAAAAGCACATGCACCTTCATGCAACAAAAGTACATGCACCTTCATGCAACAAAAGCACATGCACCTTCATGCAACAAAAGCACATGCACCTACATGCAACAAAATTACATGCAACTTCATGCAACAAAAGCACATGCACCTTCATGCAACAAAAGCACATGCACCTTCATGCAATAAAGTACATGCACCTTCATGCAGCAAAAATACATGCACCTACATGCAACAAAAGTAGATGCACCTACATGCAACAAAAGTAGATGCACCTACATGCAACAAAAGTACATGCACCTTCATGCAGCAAAAATACATGCACCTACATGCAACAAAAGTAGATGCACCTACATGCAACAAAAGTAGATGCACCTACATGCAACAAAAGTACATGCCCTTCATGCAGCAAAAATACATGCACCTACATGCAACAAAAGTAGATGCACCTACATGCAACAAAAGTAGATGCACCTACATGCAACAAAAGTAGATGCACCTACATGCAACAAAAGCACATGCACCTACATGCAACAAAAGTAGATGCACCTACATGCAACAAAAGTAGATGCACCTACATGCAACAAAATTAGATGCACCTACATGCAACAAAGTAGATGCACCTACATGCAACAAAAGTACATGCACCTACATGCAACAAAAGTACATTCACCTACATGCACCAAAAGTAGATGCACCTACATGCAACAAAAGCACATGCACCTACATGCAACAAAAGTAGATGCACCTACATGCAACAAAAGTACATGCACCTACATGCAACAAAAGTACATGCACCTACATGCAACAAAAGTAGATGCACCTACATGCAACAAAATTAGATGCACCTACATGCAACAAAAGTACATGCACCTACATGCAACAAAAGTAGATGCACCTACATGCAACAAAAGTACATGCACCTACATGCAACAAAAGTACATGCACCTACATGCAACAAAAGTAGATGCACCTACATGCAACAAAAGTAGATGCACCTACATGCAAATAAAGTAGATGCACCTACATGCAACAAAAGTAGATGCACCTACATGCAACAAAAGTACATGCACCTTCATGCAGCAAAATACATGCACCTACATGCAACAAAAGTAGATGCACCTACATGCAACAAAAGTAGATGCACCTACATGCAACAAAAGAAGATGCACCTACATGCAACAAAAGTAGATGCACCTACATGCAACAAAAGTAGATGCACCTACATGCAACAAAAGCACATGCACCTACATGCAACAAAAGTACATGCACCTACATGCAACAAAGTACATGCACCTACATGCAACAAAAGTACATGCACCTACATGCAACAAAAGTAGATGCACCTACATGCAACAAAATTAGATGCACCTACATGCAACAAAAGTACATGCACCTACATGCAACAAAAGTAGATGCACCTACATGCAACAAAGTAGATGCACCTACATGCAACAAAAGTAGATGCACCTACATGCAACAAAAGCACATGCACCTACATGCAACAAAAGTAGATGCACCTACATGCAACAAAAGCACATGCACCTACATGCAACAAAAGTAGATGCACCTACATGCAACAAAAGTAGATGCACCTACATGCAACAAAAGTAGATGCACCTACATGCAACAAAAGTACATGCACCTTCATGCAGCAAAAGTAGATGCACCTACATGCAACAAAAGTAGATGCACCTACATGCAACAAAAGTAGATGCACCTACATGCAACAAAAGTACATGCACCTACATGCAACAAAAGTAGATGCACCTACATGCAACAAAAGTAGATGCACCTACATGCAACAAAAGTACATGCACCTTCATGCAGCAAAAGTAGATGCACCTACATGCAACAAAAGCACATGCACCTACATGCAACAAAAGCACATGCACCTACATGCAACAAAAGCACATGCACCTACATGCAACAAAAGTACATGCACCTTCATGCAGCAAAAGTACATGCACCTACATGCAACAAAAGTACATGCACCTACATGCAACAAAAGTACATGCACCTACATGCAACAAAAGTACATGCACCTACATGCAACAAAAGTACATGCACCTACATGCAACACCTTACAGGAACAGTCAGTCTGCACACACTTCTAGACATGTTGGTGGAATGGATTTGGGGATGCCCCGACTGCAATGAAACTCAAACCATGAATAGAACAACATTATCCATTTACTTGAGCTACACTTTAAATTTTTATTCTTAGTTCTTTTGTTAAAACTAATTATGTTTGTTTTTTAGTTGCAGTTAATCGATCTGGTTTCTTGATTTACTGCAAATTTAAAGACATTTTCGTTGTTTCTGAAGCTCGTGTCGATTCAATCAGCAAATAAGATCAAGAGAAGTAATAAGTAAAGTTCAGAAAACATCTAAAAAAACAGCTTTTCGAATAAAATGCAAGAAGATGCCAGTCGGACAAAGTAAAACTGGTTAAAACCTAGAAACCACAAAGTATATTTATGGACGAAATAGCAAGATCAGCAAAAAAGACAACACAAGTATATGAACAAGACAAAGCCTTGAATAATTGATATGAACTTTTCCAGGAAAATATAGATAGCTTGTATGTACAAATAGAATAAATATACAAGTAAAAAGCAGGAAAACAATGGCTGTATTTAATACAGCCGACACCAGTCACAAATATAGGCTACTCTCGCGGCATCGCAAAGTATTTCATATGTTGTATATTTGCTATATGTGCTTATCTCAAAAACCAAAGACTTGGAACTTGCCTCAAGGAATAGAACACATTCTCATACAGGTGAATCATTTGCAAAACCAGATGTAGAGCCGAGGGAAGTTATATTAAGTGGATGAACAAGGCCATAATTATTTGTTCTCATTTATTACTTTAGTTTAGTTTAACTTGGGCACTTATACCATATGAAAGACGACAGCCTACCAACTGTATTCGTTATGGACAACACGCACATAGCAAAAGAACAAGGGGGTGTCCAAAACTACGATTTGTAGACGTGAGTAAACGTGACATGAAGACTCTGAACATAAGCCCTGCAGCCTGGGAAAAGATAGCTGCAGACCGCAATCTTTAGAAACACGCTCCAACTCAAACAAGAAGCAGACAGATTCATAGAAAAAGAGAATACACGGCGAAAGAAAAAAATATATTTTCTAGTGGCGCTGAAAAATCCAAAGTCAAATTTAACTGACGGAGGCTACTACTACTGCTACAACTATTAGTACTACTACTACTACACAACAACTACTACTACCACTTTAGATATGACCCATACAAATCTATATTGCCCATCGGACAACACCATAAAGCTCAGACACCTTCTTAGGAACCACCAGTTCTCACCAGTTTCCAGCCACTAACGCTTCCATTAATTGCCACCAATGCCACATACTAGCGAAAGCACTGATGATGGTTTTAGATCAGATGCATGAACGCCTGATCCAAAACTAAGAAACCGAAACACAGAAATTGGTATTTAAAAAGGGGTGAGGGGGTGGGGTAAGTGTGTAGTTTTGAATATAGTTTTTTTTTTTTTTTTTTTTTCCATTTCACACAAATACCACGAGGAAAACAAAAGTAGACTGGAGTATTCCCAGAAAATGTACTGTGGAATATTTTAAGAAAATATTGACTGAAATATTTCCAGCATATTTGGACAAAATGAATTAAAAACTAAGAACTTGTGAAGATGTGTAAAAGATGAGATATAGATTATCACAGTGATAGCAGGCAGCCGCTGACGGTGATCTGAGAGATGAGATCCAGAAGTAGACATTGAACTGTCGTGTGCTGACTCAGGAGACATTGAACCTCCTGACCGAAGACAGAGGAAACGAAGAGAAATAATGTAGGGCAGACTTCAGGCATCATGGTAAAAATAGCCACTTGTTACATGAAGTTGGAGAACTATTTATGAGAACAGGACTTGATAAGAGGAACTCATTGGTATAGTCCGTTCAGAAATTCATAATCACACTTGAATTAGTTTTGCGTGATAACCGCTTGTTATTTTGGTTTTAAATTTTCCATGTAATCTTAGAATATTGATGACGTTATAGAAATATTTTTTGCTCTGAGAAATTTGATCTAGTTTAAAAGTTTTCTTCTTTAGGCTATATTAAATTCACCCTGTTCGAATTTGACACCATTTTAGGATATATACATTAATTTGGTGCGGTCGTTCACGTAAAATAGTTTGGCTATTGCAGAAATACTAACTTCAGGAAAATCCCGTGCACAAAACTTAATAGTTATTGAACGACATGACGCACCACGGCCTTGGCATTAATTACCGAAGGGAAGGCGTATCTTTATTAAGTTTGTGAAAACTCAGTAGACATTGTGTTGACTTTAAATACCAACATTTATATCTAAATTACAAAGAGTTTGAAATGCAAATTTATAACTATGCGAAAGGTTACTGTTTTACTATTTCAGCACTTCCTTAGGGAATCCAAGATGGGGCAAAGTGCCTTCTGCATCAAATACAAAAGAACAAATTAGGACATGGCTTGCGAATGAAAATGTCAAATTTGACGACACATATTTAAAACCCGAATTGTTACAACTTGTGAAGAATACAAATAAGAAAAATGTGTACCATGTTGACAAAATCATTGAGAAATACAGCCACACTAATTGTAACCAATTGAATTCATGTTTGCAAATACACATAACGAACAACACCCACAACTAAGCACTATGTAGATACGCCTCTGACAAGAATTGCAGTAAACTGGATAATTTAACACGATTACTGTAAACTCTAAAATTTGAATCAACTTGTGTGATATCGTCATAAAAGATCAAAGAAATTCGCTGATGTGCAAAATCTGTTGTGTTTGTGGAACAAAAATACCAAAATCTTTGCATCATCAATATTCTAAGATTACATGCAAAAGTTGAAAGCAAAATAGCAAACGGTTATCACACAAAGCTAATTCAAGTGTGATTAAGAATTTCTAAACGGACTATAGCATTGTTGGTCTGTGACATCAAGTTGAACACCATCCAATATTTGTTATGTCGATGTGTGGCATTATCCCGAGCACCAGCCAATAGTTTTTTCGACGGTGTGTGACATCACAAGGAATAAAAGCCAATGGTTACTTTCACGGTTTGTGACATTACAAGCCGCACCAACCAATGGTTGATAGTCGGTCTGTGACATCACCAGACGCACTAGCGAATGGCTGTTTTGCCGGTCTGTAACATTAGCAGGCGTACCAGCCATTGGTTGCTTTGTTGGTCTGTGACACCATAACGTCCACCTCATTGGTTACTTTGTCTTTCTTTAATCAATGTAAAGAAGATGCCGTTTGTTAATACCAATGGCGAAAAAAATAGGAAACCCAGAAAGATCAAATGAACCGCCAGAAAAAAAACACATCGAGCGGAGAAAAATGAATACTTCAAACAGAGAATAGTGAATACACCCAGAGGAGACCGGTGAATACATCGGAAGGAGAATAGGGAATACAATAGGGGGAGAACGGTGATTACTCTAGGATGAGAATAGTGAATACATCAGGAGAAGAATAATGAATACATCAGGAGAAGAATAATGAATATCCCAGGAGGGGAACGGTGAATACATCAGGAGGAGAATAGTGAACACTTCGAGAAGAGAATAGTGAACACTTCGAGAAGAGAATAGTGAACACTTCGAGAAGAGAATAGTGAACACTTCGAGAAGAGAATAGTGAACACTTCGAGAAGAGAATAGTGAACACTTCGAGAAGAGAATAGTGAACACTTCGAGAAGAGAATAGTGAACACTTCGAGAAGAGAATAGTGAACACTTCGAGAAGAGAATAGTGAACACTTCGAGAAGAGAATAGTGAACACTTCGAGAAGAGAATAGTGAACACTTCGAGAAGAGAATAGTGAACACTTCGAGAAGAGAATAGTGAACACTTCGAGAAGAGAATAGTGAACACTTCGAGAAGAGAATAGTGAACACTTCGAGAAGAGAATAGTGAACACTTCGAGAAGAGAATAGTGAACACTTCGAGAAGAGAATAGTGAACACTTCGAGAAGAGAATAGTGAACACTTCGAGAAGAGAATAGTGATTATATCATTCGGAAAATTATGAACTCATCCAGAGGAGAAAAGTTAACATACCCATCGTAGAATAGTTAATATATCGATGCGAGAGCAGTTAATATATCTATCGTAGAATAAGTAATATATCGATGGGAGAACAGTTAATATATCTATCGTAGAATAAGTAATATATCGATGGGAGAACAGTTAATATAGCTATCGTGGAATAGTTAATATATCGATGCGAGAGCAGTTAATATATCTATCGTAGAATAAGTAATATATCGATGGGAGAACAGTTAATATAGCTATCGTGGAATAGTTAATATATCGGTGGGAGAACAGTTATATATCTATCGTGGAATAGTTAATATATCGATGGGAGAACAGTTAATATAGCTATCGTGGAATAGTTAATATATCGATGGGAGAACAGTTAATATATCTATCGTGGAATAGTTAATATATCGATGGGAGAACAGTTAATATATCTATCGTAGAATAAGTAATATATCGATGTGAGAACAGTTAATATATCTATCGTGGATAGTTAATATATCGATGTGAGAACAGTTAATATATCTATCGTGGAATAGTTATATATCGATGTGAGAACAGTTAATATATCTATCGTGGAATAGTTAATATATCGATGCGAGAACAGTTAATATATCTATCGTGGAATAGTTAATATATCGATGTGAGAACAGTTAATATATCTATCGTAGAATAGTTAATATATCGATGCGAGAACAGTTAATATATCTATCGTGGAATAGTTAATATATCGATGCGAGAACAGTTAATATATCTATCGTGGAATAGTTAATATATCGATGTGAGAACAGTTAATATATCTATCGTAGAATAGTTAATATATCGATGTGAGAACAGTTAATATAGCTATCGTGGATAGTTAATATATCGATGTGAGAACAGTTAATATATCTATCGTGGAATAGTTAATATATCGATGTGAGAACAGTTAATATATCTATCGTGGAATAGTTAATATATCGATGTGAGAACAGTTAATATAGCTATCGTAGAATAAGTAATATATCGATGCGAGAACAGTTAATATAGCTATCATGGAATAAGTAATATATCGATGGGAGAACACTTAATATATCTATCGTAGAATAAGTAATATATCGATGTGAGAACACTTAATATATCTATCGTGGAATAAGTAATATATCGATGTGAGAACACTTAATATATCTATCGTGGAATAAGTAATATATCGAGTATAGAAAAGTTATATATCGATCGCAGAATAGTGAATATATCGATCGGAGAACAATTAACTTGTAGATCGGAGAATAATTATTGTATCGATTGGATAATAGTTAATATTTTGATCTGCGAATAGTTAATATATCGATCTGCGAAAAGTTAACATATTGATCGGAGAATAGTTACAATATCGATTGGAGAATAGTTAATATTTTGATGTGAGAATAGTTAATATATCGATCAGATAATAGTTAATATATCGATCTGAGAAAGTTAATATATCGATCTGAGAAAGTTAATATATCGATCTGAGAAAGTTACTATAACGATATGAGAAAGTCAACATATGGTCATACATCGCGAACTGTTTTTGAGAAAATGAGATGTGGCAGTTTTTTTTTTTACCAAGTAAAGTAGTTGGATTTTGCTTAAATTTACATGACACCAGGAGGAGAGATGCCATTGACAATTATTACGTCAGCGAGAACTGATATGAAGAAGATGTAGGACGAGATTATGTGAAAAAAGGGCAAAATTTGACGCCAAGAAAGAAGATTATCAATGAACGTTCTGCTGTTTCCATTCCTAAACTGGAAGGTACTTTGTCGAGAAATACGGGTTCGATCCTGCTTCGGATTGTCTATTGTTCTTTGTTATTTTTTTTCTGCTGTTGATTATTTGTGGATATTTTCCGGCTGTCGTCAACGTACATCTTCTATTGAAATCATAAATTAATCTGCCACATCGGATGGTTTCTGTTCATAATAATATTTATTTATTATTGTTTGTCACCTGTCTAATATGGTTCACCTTTTTACAAACAAACCGCAAGCAAATTTACAAGAGCTGTAAAGCGGACACGTTGTTGTGTCATCACTTTAATGATCCCAGCTGTAAATCTACATCAGAAACACAAATCTCGCATTGTAACAGAATCCCAGCTGTAAATCTACATCAGAAACACAAATCTCGCATTGTAACAGAATCCCAGCTGTAAATCTACATCAGAAACAAAAATCTTGCATTGTAACAGAATCCCAGCTGTAAATCTACATCAGAAACAAAAATCTCGCATTGTAACAGAATCTCAGCTGTAAATCTACATCAGAAACAAAAATCTCGCATTGTAACAGAATCTCAGCTGTAAATCTACATCAGAAACAAAAATCTCGCATTGTAACAGAATCCCAGCTGTAAATCTACATCAGAAACAAAAATCTCGCATTGTAACAGAATCCCAGCTTCCATGTACGTGTCTTTCATCGGTCACTGGACACAAAACTGTGTTTAGAATAATCGAAAAAGTGGTGAATTAATAAGTGTGACGGGGCAGTTTTGGGTGTTGAAGAAGGTAAGGTACTCTGAGGTTTTCATTTGTTTAAACTGTATATATATATATATATATATATATATATATATATATATATATGTCTGTGCAGTCCATTATAATCATAAATTAATCTTATATAGCTCTAAAACCACTGTGCCAAATGTATTTAACATATTTTGTTTTCTCTATCTCTGTTTCCTGTAAATAGTTGGCTTATTATTTGTTTTATATCGTTATATCTTTTATATATCTCAGACCTTGTGCCACTATACTTTATGATTTAATGATGGACTCCCGGTTTCAAGATGGTGGAAACGAGTTTACATTCTCTCGCCCGCTGCAGGATATGTATTTGGGGATGATTAATTTCAGAAGTCCAATGCAGATTTTTGCGTTAAAGTCAACCTGATGTTCCACTTAACGGATTTGCACCGGTGCTGCTGAATCGTGAACATGACAATGTTCCTCTTTGGCGAGTCAAGTGTTGTGAATACGACTTGCCCCCTTCTTGGAGTTGATATGCGATTCACGTCAACACATTGAGTGCAATTGTTTGATACTAATTATTTACAAGTTACAACTCATTAATATGGACTGCTCTGCCAAGTCAACGGAAGGTTTCACTTAGGGATTTTGCACCAATGGTACGGTGTTTCGTGCATTGTTGGCTGCATTCACGCGAGTAATCGGGCGTTTGTGAATGCATTCATTGTTGTGTGTGCTGCGTCATCATGATGACCGATCGTATATCCCTAACCCGGCCGTACGCTTATAATGAAGGGCGGAATGGTGGAGTTTTGATCATGACTTTGCAGCTCCGATGTGACTCCCAGAGTTTGATGTTGGTCAGGAGAGATATTGTCTTGATTTAAGAGGGCAACTGTGAGATCTAGGGTTGACTTGTGAACTGGTTTATCACTTTACAAATTCACATTGCAGGGGAGATCTGAACGCTTACTGTCTGTTGTACGATATACGATGAGGATAACCCGACGAATAACTGTGTTTGATATGTTCGGATTTGGAGACAAAAACGATGTCCTAACATCGTCAAGCGCCATACATAAAAAAGAAAATATGACGATCTACAATTTCAGGAGGACGTTAACTTCAGGTCAATATGGCGGATAGGCGGCAGGAACTGTTAAAGGCTGTGTCTGAAAAGTGTTCCATGTTGCCTTCACCTCCTATTTCAAATCTGACAAGCTGCAGGAGCTACTGAGTTAAGTACTATGTGCACACATTGAGCTGTGCGTTTCATCCGTTTTGATCGTGTTTCCGATTTTGATTGTGATATTCCGATTGCTTACGATGAAAGATGGTATCATGACGGGGAACAGATAGCTGTGTTCATTTTCTGTGCGGTTTCGACTTATGCCTTTATCATGTGCTAAGACAACAATGATTGGGACTGCAGCTACATTTCTTTGTTTGGGAGATGAGATATTAATTCAGTAGATTGCAATGGCAGGGATGGTTGAGAAATTGTGTTTTTTAATTCGTTTGTTGTGCTACCAGGGTCTTCCATAACCATAACCATTATATAATGATATGATATCAAATCTTGTCTATTATAATGTGTCCACATTTGCAGATTCAGCAACTTATGTACAGGTTGTATATACAGTGACATCAGAGGGGTCACTTAGTCGCGAGATAACCATGGCAACAGTGGTTACATTCCTATCATTGGTCTTGATAGTTTGTTTGCCATCTCAGATTCAAGGTGAGTAACCGCTTGAGTAGCAACAGTATTTGTAAAGAGTTGTATATGTGTTCTTGTAATTCCCATTGTATTTACATATATAATGAGGGCTTTAAAAATCGAAAATGTGTTCAAACACAACGTTTAGGATTTTAACCCTCCAGTAACCATATTTTACTAAAATTGGCAGACAAAGGTTGCCGCCCGTGTATTAATGAATAAGCGACCGTTGCGCCTATAAATGCCAATTGGTATAGGCGTTAAATTTGTAGTAATGTAAAGTTGCTGCACTCAGGGACGAACTCTAACTACATGTTCGACACACCTTTTACCAAGTACATGTCATCTACCTTCCTTCCTCACACTAATGATAAAGATAAAATACATTCTTTTGAGCTCAAACAAAGAAAATATCTCGTCGTAATTTAACATTATCAAAGACGCGATATTCCGAGTCTGGCTTTTTGAAAGACTAGAAAACATGCATTGGGCACACTTTGAGGTGTTTCACCAGATGATATGGGCGACAAGAATATGAACGATATAGCACGAACAAGGCCTCCACATAATGCATGCACATATGACTTATGTACATCACAAGTGTATTCACATTTTGTTAGGAATTATGGACAAAATTGCACATCTTGATCTTTTCTCTCCCTCACTCTCTCTCCGCCTCCCTCTTTTTCACACACACACACACACACACACACACACACACACACACACACACACACACACACACACACACACACACACACACACACACACACACACACACAGACACACAGACACACAGACACAGACACACACAGACACACACAGACACACACACACAGACAGACACACACACACACACACACACACACACACACACACACACACACACACACTTTCATCACAATCCTAATGCCATACAGTTATATTTGTATTTAATTTTATTTCTTATAATTTATTATCTTTCTTTATAATTGACTAACCTGCAGAGATATATCATTGACTGCTATGATGGGGACTACAGCTACCTTACTTTGTTTGGAAGTTGATATATTAATTCGGATGAGTCCCCTGGCACGGGCCGTTGAACAATTATTGGTTTTAATTGGTCTGCAGTGATATTGGGGCCTTCCATAACCATAACAATGACATATCAACATGTAGCTCTCAAGTTGTATTTATCATTCTCTCTATCGTTTCATCATTTTGTTTTTCCTCTCTCTGATTATTTCTCTTTGTTTTACCTGTCACGCCTATCCTAGATGTAGAAGAGTTTATCTTTATTTCGTTGTTGTTTGTGTTGTTCTCGTTTTCTGAGGAAGACTGCATGTGGGTCGAAACGTCAGTATTGTGTTGTGTTCCTTTTTGTAAAGCTGTCACCACCAGATCTTGTGGGAGTGACGTTACACCCCACTACTTGCACATTACCATCTAGCATGTTCTAGAACGCGTAAATTTTCTATCAACCCTTTATGCTTTTATAATCTCCCAATATCGTCATGGGAGGATTAACTTTCCTATGTGGTTAGGTATGTGCCCATACAGGAATTTGTATTCTTGAACTGTGTATTGTCATTGCAACTCTACACTTGTTCAGTAACTACAGTCTAGCCTCTACAAATACTTGTTCCCTGAACTCTTGCTGGGTCTCTAGGATCTACCAAGTCCAGGAACATTTATTATTCCGCCACTGATGACTAAACGATTACCTGCGTTAAGTTCAGTAAAGACTCGCTTTCGTCCACCTTGGTCGATTCCTGTAACTTAGTCACTACGTTAAAGACCCCTGCTTATTTCAGTGGGCTCTCGTGTATTGTTATTCGTAACTAAGGTCTCCTAAGGTCATAAAGAACAAATAGCACGATGCCAACAGAGCAGTAAAGTTCAATCTACTGAGAGCACTTATCTTTTTGATTGCAACATATGGTTGTCAATCAGGAACAATTTCACAGCCAACAATGAAGAAAATTGGTTCGTTTAAAAAACAAAATGCCAGAGAACAATTGTTCGAATTTCTTGGATAAATAAAGATAGCATAGAAAACATTAAAAGACCGACCTAAACACTGAAAAAAACTGGCTTATAAACATCATCTTAAACATAAATGAAATATAATTTAAGGTATGGTTCCAAGAAAACGAGACAGGGACAAACCAAGAAGATGGTGATTTCAAGACAAAAGGAGATGTAGAGAGAGACAACAAAATAAGTGGAAGATCTGGTCAGAGAGAAATAATCTTTCACACAGGCCGTGATGAGTTCAGTGATCGGTAAAGGACATTCAACACATAGATAAGTTTAAATGTACGATGGCAATCTCCAAATGATGAAAAAATAGATTGGGTTCTACGCTCACTGAGCTGGGAAAGTGTAACAGCGAGGAGGTGCACCGAGCTGGGCGAGTGTAATAGCGAGGAGATGCACCGAGCTGGGAGAGTGTAACAGCGAGGAGGTGCACTGAGCTGGGAGAGTATAACAGCGAGGATGTGCACTGAGCTGGGAAAGTGTAACAGTGAGGAGGTGCACTGAGCTGGGAGAGTGTAACAGCGAGGAGGTGCATTGAGCTGGGAGAGTGTACCAGCGAGGAGGTGCACCGAGCTGGGAGAGTGAAACAGCGAGGAGGTGCACTGAGCACGGAGAGTGTAACAGCGAGGAGGTGCACTGAGCTGGGAGAGTGTAACAGCGAGGAGATGCACTGACCTCTATCTTCCAAATGGTGTGATCTACTACGGTGACATTTTATATTTATCTTAAATGAGATGTAATACAAGTCACAGGACATTACTTCTTGTTTTAATCTCTGATAAGTAGAAGAAAGTTCAGATTTGTTGGACCCAGAACTGAGAGAAAATATTTGTTGTATTTCAGCCTGTAAAAGCTATTGGTTTGGAGCGTCATGTAAATACAGATGTCGTTGTGTCCTAGACTTTTGTACTCAGGATGGCCAATGTAAAAAGGGATGTAAGAGAGGATGGTTCGGTCCTGCTTGTCAATATGGTAAGTGTTTGGAATAAGTTTGAGTATTAAATGATTTCACCATCTCTGTGGTTATTTTATCTATCCCAGAGGCTTTATTTTTAGCCATGTTTTTCACCTCTAACAAGAAATGATAGACATAATAGTAAAAGAAAGCAACAAGAAAGATCTCAGTTTGAATAGTAAGAAAACAGAAGAATGTTATTTTCTCATTTTCCTTTCTTTTTTCTCCTTGAAGTTCGACTTTTTTATTGTTTATTTTTTTATTTTAAATACATATTTGTACGTGTGTTGTATGTTGGTTCCTGTTGAAGGCCTTTATGCTGAAACGTTGTTCTGATTTGTGTTTTCAACTTATTACGTGAAGCTTTAGTCACACCGTTTTTTTCCTTATTTTCTTTCTACTTAGATAAAAAAGAATTTCTCCAGCATAAAATAAACAGGACAAAATCTGAAACAAGTGCAAGGCATCAAATACTTTGGCACAATAATAACATCAGATGGAAGATGCACTATATAAATAAAAAGCAGAATAGCTCAGGTCAAAATAGCATTTCAGAAAATGAAAATTATCTTATGCAACAAGTTAATGTCAATAGAAGTGAGAAAGAGAGTTCATCGTTGCTATATAGAACCAATTCCGATACATGGAAGTGAATCTTTTAGAGTAGATAAACAAATAAAAAGACGATTAAAGGCTGAAGAAAAGGAATTCCCAGAAGAATGTTAAAAGTTCCCTTGGACAGCTAAAAAGACCAACGAGGAAATTCTCAAAGAGGCCAACACAAAAAGGGAGCTCCTAAAAAAGCATCAGAATGAAAAATTCAGCATTTTTCTGGCACGTCTCGATGTAACCGTAGCACAAACATATTTAGATCATAATTAAGCGAGGACATGGGGCAAATCAGGACTAGACAAATTTATTATAGGGATGACTAAGAGACCATGTTGGACTGCCGTGGCTGGTTCAAAACCACAGGGTTGTAAACTAGGATTGACCTTGGCAGTATGTGGGTAGTGTTGAAATTGCAAGCTGAAGGCTGGTCACACGGTGTCAGATGGTTGGGGAGGGTCACTTGGAGTTCAGAGAGGAGTGGAGCAATGTTGAATGTCATTTTGTCTGGAGAGGTGGGGGTTGGGCCAAAATATTTTGACCAAATGGCCCAGCTCTGGGAAATTCCAGGGCTTGGCTCGGAGATTTGTCACGAGTGGACGGAGAAGGCAGGGAGTATGGTTAACTGTCGGTCAAAGGACAAGAGTATAAGTTAGAGGGCAGACTTGAGAAGGGGCTTCCACCTTTATCTTTAGGCTTGAACTTCTACATAGGAACACTCACAGAGATAGCCAAGCACTAGGGTCTGATAGACACAGAGATAGTCACAGAAGAATTTCTACTTAGAAAAGAGACTAGAACTAGAGAAACAGAACTAAAGTAGAGCAAACTACTTGAATTACCAAAGATCAGAATTAGAAGTCACGCACCAGAACTACAGGACGAGAACTAGAACGAGAGACGGAAGAACTAGAGATAGGCATCGAGATAGCCACTGGAGAACGTTAGAAACAGAAGACACAGACGAAAGAGAGCTATATAGTTAGAGAGACATCTAGAATATCCACTATACGAATAGCTGAGGTACAACACCGACGGTAGTCGAAGTGCTTCAGCGGCCAAGACTTTTGATAGATCGAACAATTGTCTACAGAGACGCTAGGAAGGAGAGCCTGATAGTATCTATATGTGTGTAGATAATAAATGATGACTTATTTATAACACACCAAGTTTGTTCATCCTTGAATGTGTGGTGTCATGTCCTACACCAAGAACAATCAGAACACAGCTATAACGAGAGAAAATACTGGATAGCTTGGTGTGATGGCATGGAAACAGTCAACAACAGAAATGAAACGATACATGGTGGATAGAAGATTGTGGAAGGATATGATCACCTAAGCCAACCGGTATGGCACATACTGATGAAGTTTCACTGCTAATTCAATTTTGTTAGAGTGATTTCTTTTATATTGATGTCTAGATGCAGAGTTTGTGCATCTGTTTTAAATTGCATAAGATGACTCGGGTGTAGGCAGTTAAGAGTAACATGGAAGAGTTCAGTCTTTTTTTGATAGCACTAGAAGTGAGTAAGTGCCATCTTTACTCGGAACATGTCCGCCATTTGATGTAAAGGAGCCAGTTGATGCAATAACTTATATAATACCTTGCTATTTGCGGTTTTGGGGGCTACTTCTTCTTCAACTGCACGATTGTCTATTAAAGTTCTTTTATCTCGTCTTGCAGAGTTTTAAGAATTGTTCACCCTATTATCAAGGTCTTTATATGTTGCTTTGATTAGTATTTTGTCTAACTCAGTCTTGACATTTAACAAGACTAGTTTTGCTTCACGCCTATTGTGGATACATCTCATGTTATATCTGAGATCTATACTTTTCTTTCAGTTTTCTTGAATCCAGCACTTAATTCTGCTGATGTTAGTTTTGCTGTCTTGTGAATATCCCATAGTTCATCAATATTCATTTCAACTATTGCCCCCTAAGCTTCAACATGATTGTTGAGTTCTAGATTAAATTGTCCTTTGATAGTTTCTTCATTTAATTTGTTACTATCTATCTTCTTTCTTCATTTAATTTGTTACTATCTATCTTCTTTCTTCATTTAATTTATTACTATCTATATTCTTTCTTCATTTAATTTGTTATTATCTATCTTCTTTCTTCATTTAATTTGTTACTATCTATCTTCTTTCTTCATTTAATTTGTTATTATCTATCTTCTTTCTTCATTTAATTGTTACTATCTATCTTCTTTCTTCATTTAATTTGTTACTATCTATCTTCTTTCTTCATTTAATCTGTTACTATCTATCTTCTTTCTTCATTTAATCTGTTACTATCTATCTTCTTTCTTCATTTAATTTATTACTATCTATATTCTTTCTTCATTTAATTTGTTATTATCTATCTTCTTTCTTCATTTAATCTGTTACTATCTATCTTCTTTCTTCATTTAATCTGTTACTATCTATCTTCTTTCTTCATTTAATTTGTTACTATCTATCTTCCATAAAGTGTACTTGTGGTGACTTCTCAGTTTAAGTTTAACCCCCCCCCCCAATACATAGATTATGGTCACTATTGATGTCAGCTCCTGTATAAACACTCACATCTTTAAAGGAATTTTTGAACTGTCTTCTGCTATATACGTGGTCGATTTGGTTTCTAGTTTTATCATCTTGAGATATCCATGTTGTCTTATGTATCTCATTGTGTGGAAATGATTTCCCATATAATTAGGTCTTCTGTTAAACATAGTTCTATTATCATTTCTCCATTCTTATTGACAGTGTCTAGTCCTTCTTTCATCCAATACCATCAAGTCTCTCTTTCTATTATTATCTCTACCCACTTCGTCAAGAAAGTCGCTGGTCACTGTAAATGTATAAATAATTAAGGCCTTTATTTAATAAATATTACAGCTGACAGTAACATTCATCCATAATTTTATCTTCAGTTTCATTAGTGGGCGATCATCATCATCATCAAGTGCCGTCTCTGCATCGAATGTTGGCTACCGTGGAGCGACATTCCGCTCTGTCTCTTGCTTTGATGATGCAGGTTCTCATAGGCTTCTTGTCCATAATTTGCTATTACTCGTCTATGGTAGTATTGGTCTGCCTCTGCCTCTATTACTCTGTATTTTTCATTCCAATATTACCTTTAGTAGGCTGTTGTGTCTTTTAACATGCCCCAACAATTTAATTTGTATTTTCTAATTGTGTTTAGTAGTTCTCTTTTCAGTTTTAGTTGTTTGAAAACTTATCGTTTGTTTTCTTTTCTTTCCATCCAATTCGACCTATTCTTTTATATACCCACATTTCAAAGGCTTCAATTTTCTGTTTTGTTTTCTTGTCTAATGTCCATGTTTCTGCACCATACAAGAATATTGACAATATATAGCATTTTGCTATTCTTAGTTTTAGCTCTGGTGTTATTTGTTTTAATGTTAGTTTACATTTCATGGTATTAAAGTTACTTTTTGCCATTCCTATTCTTTTGTTTATTTCAGTTGTACATTTACCATCACTGGTTATAGTATGTCCAAGGTAGTTGTAGCTCTGAACTGTCTCCAGGTCTATTCCTTCTTGATTGGTATCCACTTGTAGGTTTTGAGTATTATCTTTGCTTATTATCATAGTTTTAGTCTTTTTTGATATTCATATCTAATCTACATCAGATATGAATATAAAAAAGATTACAACTATGGGGCGCATAGTATTAAATAATTGTTAATTTTCCATACTTGGTTTTATAACGTGATCTTATTAATCTATGGTTCATCGGCTCCCAATCGGTAATATTGTTAGTAGCGGAGACGTCCATTATAATTCCCATTCCTCCATAATGTTTATTATCAACTGTACCTGAAAAAATTATTGTTTTGTTGTTGTTGACAGAATGTTTACCTATTCCTGGTGATCTAGTTTCACTAATTCCTAATAAGTTATGTAGATATTTCTCCATTTCGTTACTAACTTACGCTAGTTTGGTAGGGGAGGTCATTGTTTGAACATTCTAGAAGTCTATTCGCATTATCGATTTTGAGCTGATGGTATTTGCCCCCTAGTAACATCTTGAGCATGTCTTTCAGCATAACTCATTATAAAACCACACGATTCGACAATATCCATGGATGGTTTTCTCACCAACAGTTACCCCCAAGAGAGTCTCAGGGCAAGGTTGTCTACACCCAATGGTCCAGGCAAGATGGAAAGTAAACACAATATTCACCTTGGAACTCACCAGAAGCAGTTCTACTTTTATATACTGAGTTTAAAATCAGATTTTAAATAAATGACAGGAACTGTAGAACAAACAGTAACAACACACTTAGATCTACTGACAGCATAGTCACTGTCACAACTGCTGTTTAAAATGTTTGATTCCTCATCAAAAGACACATAAACATCATCATAATAATTAGTCTATTTCCTCATTATATGAATTACAAAAAAAATTCTTCATTGCCGATTATTTCATGGCATTCATCTGCAGAAAAAAACCTTTCACTTTTTACCTCTTGTCGTTGTTGACATAATCCAATGAGATCAAATTTTAAATCACAATTCACTATATTTACTACATTTTCTCGAAACTGGTCAAAGATGAAAATCGATGGAACAGAAACAAATGAGAAAAGCCATGACAATAATTATTGGTTACATTTCTTATAGCACAAACTGTATTACTTTATAGTACTGCCATATATATGCATCCGTGCTACCAAGTGACGTTTTTCTTTTGAAATCAATATACGTTGCTGAAACCGACTGGTTATAAAAGACGCAGTTATAAAGCTGGATACATTCATCTATTCGTGTTTTTAGACACTAATTGTGTGAACTGACTGCAGATAATATTGTTGCAAAAACAATTGTTTTTGAATGCATCTGTTTCTGTTTTCAAGTTTTAATTGTTTACCAAACCCACAGTCCTATGGTTGAGGCTGCAGTCGTTAAGTTGCAATGGTTGTCTCTTGACTTGAGAATTTGCCAAATTCTCTTGTTGTCTCTTATCAGCACATTTCCGACGTATGTCCATCTTCACTCCCTAATTGTAGATGAGATCATTGTTTGCATGACCATTTCTCTTATATCTATATTAGTCTTGAATTCATTTCGTTGTACACAGAGTATTTTTCTTAGATATTTGTCATCAAAAGTGTTTAGTTTTCACTAAATCTCTTTAATGTTTCCATATTTCATATGCATAGGGAAATGTTGTTAATACATTTAAGTTGCATATTCTAAGTTTTTTTTTTTTGCTTAGTATATTTTATTTCCATATTATTTCAAGGTTTTTAAAATCACTACTGCATTTGCTATCCAGCTTTTGATCTCTTTCTGAGTTTCGCCTTCTTGATCTATGTTACTACTACGATTTATATAGGGGTCTACTCTTTCCAATACCGAACGATTGAGATATATATTGCCCTCTGGTGTATTGTTATTTTTTTAATTTTTGATTTATCCCTGTTTATTTCAAGTCCTACTCTTTCCACCATAGGTAAAATGATATATATGATACTTTGCATCATGATGATGTCACCTAGGGGCACTATATCATCTACAAAACCTAGATCTTTCAAGAAATTTTTATCGTACAATTTTATGCCATTCTCACCTTTGCAACATATGTTCATTATGTAATCAATGGTAATTCGGTACGGGGGTTTACTAGTTTTTAATTATTATTGAACAGCTGACTTGGCTTATGACAGGGCGAACAAAATAACAGATAATTTGGATAAAACATGCTTGAATTCTTCACCTCCTGTGAACACCTTCACAGTTCCATTAAAGAACAAAATAATATTTACTTGGTTGAGGGTTCGAGTCAGTAACTCAGGTAAGGAACAACACTCAGGTTATATTTTACCTTTGTCTTATGTTGTGTGTGTGCGTGCATGCGTAAGTGCGTGTGTGTATGTGTGTAGCAGGGGAAGATGAGAGATCATTTGACTGAGAGATGTAGAGTTTAGTATATGACACTATGATGTTATGTATATTTCACTATGTTGTTTTGTGTATGTCACTCTGTTATTATGTATATTTCACTCTGTTGTTATGTATATGTCACTCTGTTGTTATGGCCAGTTACATCAGAGTGAATATGATTGTGGGAAGGTGTCTTATGGGGTTTGCTATTGCATCCACTGCAATCACAGATACCATATATCCTATGCATCTTAATGCATGCAGATAACTCTTTACATATTTACTTAAACATAGAAGTAACAATATATCTTCACTCTGTCACAGGTAGATGCCATTATAATTTTGCTTCATTTTCTGTAACTCACTCGTGTTGCAATTTGTTGTGTGTGTGTTTGTTTGTTTTGGAGGGGGGCGGGGTTGTAATTCTTGATCATAAATTAGTAGGAGATACATTTGTAGAGCCATAGATTTTAGAAGCAGTGATCTCAGCAATATGTGCCAGTTTGGCACGCAAGGTTTCTGTTTTTGAGATTGTGGTTCTGCCTTATGTGCCATCTTCGGCTCGAAAGGACAATATATAGATATTTGCAGATACATGGGAAGCCAGGCCTGTGGGTATATAAGACAGTCACGCAGAGTGCAAACACTTTTAGACATCTGTCACCATGAGGACATCTATGTGCTAGCTTAAAGCTAAGATAGTCTTGTGTTACTGGGTATGGGTAGTATATTTGATCAGAGACTATGCAAAGAGCAAATTTAATTAGTATATGCCAATTATAGTGTGAGTCTTCAAGTTCAATGACTCAATGCATAGGGAGTCTGATGCCTGGGAGTCTTGACCAGGTGGGCCCATCTCTCCTCGAGTGTCAAGAAGCTAAAGGGCTAAAACACATGTTCAACAGAGGGTTCTGCTTCTGAAGATGTGATTGCCTCCTTCTGGAAAGCTTTGTATAAAAAGTTTCCTATTGCAGCAATGGGCTTGCAACAGAGAAGTACAGTTTCTGCAAAACCCATCCCTCATAGCCAGACTAGTTCTCCATTTGTCTGTTTTCATGCACATCTATCTAACTATGGTACATAACCGACAACATATGATGGACAGCATGTCAATGATGGTTCAGACTCACAAATACTTGCAGGTACCAAAACAAAAACAATAAACAACATAATAAAACAAAAGAAATAGATAATGTTGATCAACAATCCCCAACACAAACAGCAAAACTAAAACATGACTTGCAGCCATTTAAACTATTATAAGTTTTAAGTGATATTTAATTGGGGTTTTACCTGATCCCATAATGCTTGCTTGCTTATGTTTGCCCTATGAATAAAGGAGTACACCTCTTTGTTATCCACCCAATAAAAGATGTTAAGTGTGCGTCTCTGTGTTGTGTTGTTGTGTGAAGGTTAATTGTGATATTTACGCCTTTCGGTCCAACACGTCTGACGTCAGCATATTGTTCAAATAATGATGTCTTCCAAATGATACCATTTTCTAATCTTCCATATTGTAAGGGTTTTCTTTAATTTATAAGTTTTTTTATCTCTAAAAACATTGACTTCTAAGCTTTATAAGGGAATTTGTAATTGAAAACAGACCATTTGTGTGACTGTTTTTGTACTAAAATAACTTTCGTTTCTTTACTTAAGGTTAAATAAACGTTATACTGTAGAGTAAAAATTGCGCTGGCTATATATGGGAGAATGTGTGGCCGAATCGACAAACGTATCGCGCTCCAAACCAGAGGAATGCAGGTTTTAATCCCATTGGTTAAATTTTGTTTGTCTATGGGGAGTGAAATAAAAACATCAGATCAAAACACCTCATTGTGACTGCTAAGGACGACCATTCATTATTTGCAAGTTCTATATGCAACCACCCCCCCCCTTCCCCCCCGCGCTCCTCGATAGAGATGAGGACAATAAAATCGGAACTTAACCTGCATGTTATATGGACTGAAAATATTGAGGCAAACCAATTTGCACTTTATGAAAACTCATAGCAGATAAAAAATATAGTTTTGGTTAAACTTATTTAATGCATTTATGGTCAAATATAATGTAGTAAAGGACTACAAAGGCTTCCAGGTTCACCAACCATAAATTGGTGCCAGATTTTCTCTGGGAAAGTAAAGAGGCACAGGCTTAATACCGACCACATTAACTCAAAAATCATGTGCACAAGGACCTATAACAATTATAGTAGCTAACACCATATCCACTGTATGTCACTTGGTGTGACTGGGCTCTTTACTTACTGACTATAATATAATAAAATAGCTGGAGCTTTAATAGTTTGTGTCTTGTCAAGAAGTAAGCAAAAAAACCCACTTTAACAAGCTCCACCACTCCTGGACTGATAATTGGGAGTGGACATGCAAGAATAGTTTGGTCTGATGTACAGGATAACCTTTGAAAACAAAAAAAAACTATGCATATTTATGATCTTTATAATTTTTATAAACGTCTATATTTTCCCAGAATATTGTGGCTTTTCACATACTGTCATTTTGCTGACTTATGTAAAATATATATTGCGTTTCTTTTTTTAAAATGAAATTTATTAATGGATTGTATTTAACTGTGTTTTCTATCATTTTTAGTAAAACATTTGTTACCTAGGGTTTAACAAGCTGCGGTCAACCTTTCTTATATTTGAAATAACAGTGAGAAAATAAATGAAAGTTGATCTAAAAAACATGGTTTGTTTGAACAACTTGCTCAAGAAGTCAAAGAAGAGGTTAAATAAGAGAATTACAAGGGGTTTTTAGTGACAATGATTTTGGAAACGTCAATAAATTAAAATCCACAGAGCACAACTTCTGTGTTTCTCGCTTCGATTGCTAGAGTCGAAATGTGTGACTGGATACGGAATGTGTGGTTAAGTGTAACCATTTTCAGCTAACATTTGTTTGGAATTGTTACACTTTCCTTACTAAGTTCTCCTGGACATTCCTGCAAGGTACCAACTGTATGTAATTAAAGTCGTCTTTCCAAGAAAAATAGTCTCTACATGCTGACAACTTTTCATGCCCACACTTAGATCATGCTTTTCTTCTGTTTTCTGGATTGTCTGCCTGTATTATATTACTCCTCCAGCATGAAATCATCTTGGATTATCTCCTTAGCTTTAGTCGTGCAACATAAAAAAAAGTTTGCTGTAAAAAAAAAGCAGAGGAAGTGTTTTGTTTTTTTTAAATCTGACCCCATGTTACTAGAGGAGATGTAATAACTCAGGGGCGTGGGAACTGGACTACTACGGACAATAAGTTGGGTTTGATTCTCGTCGACAGCTTGCAAGATGACCCAGCCTTAAATGGGTACTGGATTAATTTTCGAAAGAAAAGTATTTCCTTGACCTTGTAAGACAGTCCAGTTTTGAAAATTAATCACTTCTACTCTCCTGCACAATAAAGATCGGCATAGGCATGTATGTCTATAGACACATAGCCACCTTATACAACAAAATGCATAATTACGTCAACATGTGGGACGGTGGTTGTGCTGGTAGCAATACAAACATTAAAATGTGAAAGTGTGTGTTACGAACAACTTTAAGAGTATAAGGGAAAATGGGTATAAGATGTGTATATCTACTGATGATGATTTTATAGTAGGAACATTTTATTTTATGCAACACAATGTGGTAGATCATTTACATCTTTATAAAAAAATGTTGTATTAGGACTATTAAAGTCTAAATATTTAATGAACACGGTGGCATTATAGGTAATAAGACTTACTTTATATTAATCAATTGTGATGTTCTTCTCAACTGTTGAAGCATTGAATTGTGAGTCCACAATATTAGGGCAATCATGAAACTATGTTAAGAGGTTCATATATTTTTGTTATGTTTATGTTGATGAATGGCTGATTGTGTTGCAGGATTCCTCCAGCGACTGGCAGTCAAATTTAATGAGGACCGCCTAGCTTGCCACAACCCAAGAAATGCTAGCGTGGATGAATCAACACTGGACATTTACTGTGACGTGGACGACCTGGTCCAGTCTGTGACTTTGAGTGGGGAGGGAGTTCGGTACCTGTGTTCTGTTTACGTCAGTGGAGGTAGGTCTGTTTATCTAATTGAAGTTGGTCTGTTTCAATCAGTGTAGAAAGATCAGTTTATTTTGTGTTGGTGGTCTGTTTCTATTCAACGTAGAAAGTTCAGTTTATTTTGTGTGGTTGGCCTGTTAGCATCTATGGATTGTATTTGAGTATGCACTGCAATTCTGACACAACAACATGTAAATGGCATGACAGGAAATATATATAAAATAAAACAATGTGCATCCTTCATGGATACTCAAAAGATAATGAGTGTAGAGCGATTGATTGCCTCCTTGATTTTTTCCACCATAGCAGACCCAAAAAAATACTTTTCTGAGCATGTGCCGCCTACCTAGTAATATTGCAGACATAAACCATAAGTTACACCATGAGTTTATGGGTACAAAAAACTGCAGGTTAAAAAGAATAAAATATTAGATAAGTCAGGCTATGGATATTTTTCAGTAGTTGTATATAGTGGAGGACATAGAACCAGGTGAACAATGGGTACGAATGACGTCAGAGTGCAGTACATCCCTTGTCATCATCATCACACAGGACAGATAATGTAGACAACAAAACTCATTGTTCTCTGAAGCAGAAATGCAGGCCTTGATTTTTGAGAACTCTTCTAAGAGTGACGCAGTCATTTACTCAAATGGGTCTGTTATTCAGCACATAGGAAGACATGGGCTTTAGCGGTTCATGTTGGAGGCTGAACTGTGAGGGTGGACAGTGGTGTTTTGACATTGATTCCCAGTAGTTTGACCATGGAAATTATGGCTGTCACTAAAACATGTGCATGGTTTGAGACAAATACTTCACACATGTTTGTTTCCTCAGTGACTCAGTGAGTATGCCCAGAAAGGTTGCATCTGGCTGGGCTAAACAAAAGTGGATTGAATTTTTGGGGAGGTCTAATTAAATCTAGAATAATTGGGGAGGTTTAATTAGGTTATACAAGGAAGGATTCTGAATAAAATCAATACTGAATTAGATGAGCAGCAATTTTGATTTAGAAAAAAATAGTGGGACAAAAGAAGCCATATTCTGCATGAGAACATTATTCGAAAAGTACACAGAAGTAAACAAACCAATATATGCCTGCTTCATAGACTACACCAAAGCTTGAGTTATTGAGTTATTTGTGGGTCATCATCATTGCACTCCGAACATGTCCATAAGTGCTCAAATCCCTTCCTCAGCAAGTCCTGCAGTGTCCAGCGACTGTTCTGTGTTGGTTGATAAGTCTTCTTACACGCCCACTAAGTTTCTCATTTCTGGCTGTGCCCATCTTAACTCCCATCTCCATCAACAAAGAAGTGACGTGGATCTGTGTTTGTCGAAGTCCTGTGCTCTTCCCACGTCTCGGATGGCATTGATCATGTCCGCCCGATCCATTGATTGACCGTCTCAACGACAGCGCAGCTAGCCAACCTGTCCGCTCTTTCATTTCCCGCATGTCCAGGGACATAGACAAAGGTGACTTTACGTATTTTGGACTTCAGCAATGACTCTACCCATTGCATGCGTACAGAGCCCGCCTCCACTTTATCATATTCTTTGAATCGCTCAGTATACAGGCGTGGGTGTACTCTTGTGACTCTAACCATTTGAATGCCTTGGTCACTGCCATCACCTCCAATGTCATGCTTCTCGTGGTCATGACGTATACACCACTGTCTTCTTTGACTATTCTGCCTGCCGAGCGTGCTGTAAACGCCCATGCACTTGTTTGGTGTCGAATTGCAGATCCGTCTGTATAGATGACTGCAACTTTCTCATCGGTGTTATCGCAGATGAGACCGTTGACCTCCGCATTAACCACGACCGAGTTCTGTTCCCTACCTTTTCTGTCGAGTGTGACAATACACGAGAAAGTCCCCTCGAATGACGTAGGCACCGGCATCCACTCCTCACCAGTGCTGATATTGGTAAGCCCACAGACCTGTTTGATGACATCTTCTGCTCGGCCCACCCATGATTTGCCTCTTGTTAGCCTGGCTCCTTTCCCTGTGTTGAGCACGTGGTGCAATGGATGCTGTTTATCTGCACTAATCTTCAGGCATGCTCGTGCTCTCCAGATCTTGATTCTGTCATCCATGGTTGGAAAGTCAAGAAGATACCTCATTGCTACACAGGGAGTGTCCCTTGTACTTCCCACGATAATGCGCATGACTTCATTCTGTATTTTCTCCAGCCTATCAATTTGAGTCGTACTGACAGTAAGAATTGCCAGGGCATACTCGATTGGTGCGAGGACTAATACCTGGAACGGAAGAGTTAAGTAGCCTCTGCTCGATGTTAGCAGCTGCCATGACCTTCAAGGCGGCTAATCCTTTTGCGGGATTTTGTTATCACATGGTTGACGTGGTCCCGAAAACACAGGCTGCGATCAAACTTAACTCCGAGGTATATCATCAACTTGTCCCTGGTCACCTCATCAGCTCCCATTCGTACAATCGGAGTGTCCGTATTAATGATATGATTGTTAAGTGAGAGCTATGAAACTGATGATTTATTAGGATTAACCAAGGCACCTGAAACCCCACACCAGGAAGAAATGCGATCGAGTTCGTCTTGCATTGTGGAGGCGATTCTCTGTCTGTCTCTTCCCTGTCGATATACCAGAATATCATCAGCAAAGGTCATAGTTCTTCCCCTCCCATCCAGTTGTTGTTCTGTGATCGTTATTGTGTACACGTTAAATAGAACTGGTGACAATGGTGAGCCTTGTGGCAGTCCTAGACAAGTGGATGTTGGCTCGGAAGACCCAATCTTCCGAGTATCACCTTCCTCTGAAACAGTGTCGCAGCGATCCATCTAATGAGGAAGGGGTGCACCGCCAGTTTGAGAAGCATATGCATGAGATATTCAAATGGTACCCTGTTGTATGCATCCTCCAGATCTATAGCAGCAGCACATGTCTCCTCTCGTCTGTGGAAGCCTTCGAAGACCTTATAGGCAAAGACTGGCGCATTGAGCCATGTCTCTTTGTTATATTTATAACCTCTGAGTGTGGATGGGAAGACGCGTTTCTGTTCAAGGCGACAGGTGAGGACACGGGCAACTATTTTCTCCAGCAGCTTGCCCGCAGTGTTCTGCCTTGTGATGTTTCTGTAGGCACTGATCTGAGAATGGTCCTTGTTTGGCTGCGGTAGCGGTAGCAAGTAGCTGTGTAGCCACTCCTCCTTAATATGGCCACTCCTAATGCTGGCATTAAACTCATTGGCCAGTTTTGTCAAGTCGTCGTCAGCTAAATCGCCTATGTCGTCGTACTGAACACCATCTGGACCAGGAGCAGTGTTGTGTGACCTTTTAAGTGTCGTGTGAATGGTATCGGTTGTCATTGTGAGATCTTCTTCCAGCCCTACATCCTTACACATTTTTGACAGCGATCCCCGTATCCTCATTCTTACAGCCTCATTTCTTTGGTCCGTCTGCTCAATGTAGCGGGAAAGCAGGGCCTTCCCTTTGCTCTCATCAGATTTGTGCCATATCTGGCATGTGCTCTGAAAGTCTGGTATGCCTCAGTGTCGTACCATTCATGCTCTGATGAAGGCGCCAGAATGTGGCTAGCGATTTTTATGAACACACTTTTTTACAGAAGTCGTCCCATTTGGCATCCTTAGCATGCTCAGCACATTTTTTAAAGTGCATCATTTTTTGGTCGACCGCTTCTTTCGGACGCTTCAAGAGCTCAGGTTGTGTTCTTCCATTCCTTCTGGCTTTCTGCCATGTCTTGACCGTTTGTCTCTTGCTCCGCCAAGCTTCCTCGACATCTACGTTCCACCAAGGTGGCTGCGTTCATCCCTCCTGCCTTCAACGAGTGGTGCTCTTTTTTCTATGTCTGATTTTGCTGATGACGTCCTGGTCTGTTTTCTCGTAGTGGAATGTGTGGATCCTTCTTTTCTGGCTTTTATTTCTGCTTTTCTCATTTAGGAGGACACATGGATAGTGATTCACTCCGTGGAACCCAGTGCACTCCACTTGCAAACCGGTGCGAAGGTGGAGACACCAGTTCCCGGTCCATGACAAAGCTTTTGATAGAGTACACCACAAACAACTTATGGAATGTCTAAAAGAGATACATCTAGATGACATGGACATACGACTAATATATAATCTATATTATGAGCAAACAATAATAATAGAATGTAACAAAGAGAACTCCACACTCATTCATATAAAAAGAGGAGTAAGACAGATATGCATCCTATCACCAAGCTTGTTCAATTTATACACTGAGCAAATTTTTTGAAAAACATCACAGAAATGCCAGGCCTACAAATTAATGGAAAGATTATTCATAATCAAAGATATGCTGACGAGACTGTACTACTATCAGAAAATCCTAAAGATCTAAAACAATTACTTAATGAATTAAACATGACAAGCAAAAAATGTTGGCTAAATATGAATATTAAAGAGACTAAAACTATATCTATGATCATAAACAAAGAAAATACTCAAAACCCCAAGTTGATATCAAAATTGAAAGACTAGACCTGGAGACAGTACAGAACTACAACTACCTTGGACATACTATAACCAGTGATGGAAAATGTACAACTGAAAATAAACAAAAGAATAGGAATGGCAAAACGTAATTTTAATGTCATGAAGGACATACTAACATCAAAACAAATAACACCAGGGCTAAAACTAAGAATAGCAAAATGCTATGTCTTCTCAACATTCCTATATGGTGCAGAAACATGGACATTAGACAAGAAAATAGAACAGAGAATTGAAGCCTTTGAAATGTGGATATATAGAAGAAAAGGTAGAATTGGATGGAAGGAAAAGAAAACAAACGATGATGTCTTAAAACAACTACAAATGACAAGAAACTACACAATTCAAAAAGACAAATGCGATTTTTGGGCCATGAAAAGACACAACAGCCTACTAAAAGTAGTCCTGGAAGGGAAAATACAAGGTAAAAGAGGCAGAGGCAGAACAAGACTAATATGAACGAGTAACATTAAAAGATGGACAAATCAGCCTATGACAACCTGCACCATCAAAGCAAGAGACAGCAGAATGGCGCTCCACGGTAGCCAACCTTCGTTGCTGAGATGGCACTGTATGATAATGACTGTAGATATAAAATTGTGGAAGGACATGATCACTTACACCAACTAGATTAGCACATGATGATGATGGCATAAGTTGCGACCATGGTAAACACTTTCCCATATCTGTATTTCAGGTCGTAATGTAGCTATCAAGCAACCCACCGTCCAGTCAAGCGCTCACTCGTCGAATGTGCTTAAATCAGCCCTTTAACAGTTGATGGAAATATTTATGAATTATATGGACCATATTGCTCTCAACCCCATCTTGTTAATATTAATTTCAATTGGAATGTCAGCTTTCACCTGCCTCAGACCATCCAGAGATATGTTTTATACAACAGTGAAGGTAAATACATTTCAGTTTGGTGTAATGTCTTTGTCAGATGTTTTTCATATGTTGCTACATTTATTCGTGTTGATAAACATATGCTGCTGTAGTTTTATATGATTTCATGCACAAATTAATCCATATATGTATTTTATCAAGAAATAACGTCCATAACTGTTCAACTACATAATTGTTTATATACGTACTGTATTTATAGTTCTTTATGTGCATAATCATTTTTTAAGCATAAATTGTATACGAATGTCGCTTTTTATATGTTTGCATCTATATGTCACTGTGTGACATGTATTATGAAGTGATGTAGGTTTCATATGATGTGTCAAGTTTTGTAGTTTATGAGCATGTTGTTGATGGTGGGATCCTTGAAATTTCACAAATATAATATTTTAAATTCAGAAATAACAAAAGTCATAATTAATTGATTTATTGTCATTATAAAGTAGCCGTTGAATTGAAGTTTAATCAATTTGTTAAATATTATAATCATCGTTTAAGTTCGTAACTCTAAAGTCTGTTGAACTTTTTGTTATCTCTACCAAAGACACTGCATTCTATTTGTGTTGTCTGACGTATACACTTTTTGAGTTATTGAGTTCATTTGTGGATTATATCATTGCACTCTGAACATGTCCATAGGTGCTCAAATCATCTCCAAAGCAAGTTTCGAAGTGTGCAACGACTGACGACTCAGGATCTGTGTTAGTTGACATGTCTTCTTTTACGCCCTCTAAGTTTCTTGTTTCTGGCTGTGCCCATCTTAACTCCGATCTCTTTCATCTGAATGAGTGATGTGAACTCATGGTTGTCAAAGTCCTGTGCTATTCCCATCTTGGAGGGCATTGATGATGTCCTCCCGATCCATTATTTGACCGTCTTCAACGACAGCGCAGCTAGTCAACCTGTCTTCTCATTCATTTCCACGTACTCTTGCTTGTTCAGGGACGTAGACAAAAGATGACCATACACATTTTTGGGTACATCATGAGAAAGGAAGTCTCAAAGAGGCCAACTCAAAAAGGGAGCCCATAATAAACATCAGAAAGAAGCAATCAACATTATTCGGGCACATCATGAGAAGAGGAAAGTTGGAATACTTGGTTACAACTGGTAAAATAAACGGAAAGAGAGATCGCGGACGACAATGGAAAAATTACTGGATAGCTTGGTGTCATGGCATGGAAAACAGTCAACAACAGAACTGATACGATGCACTGTAGATAGAAGATTGTGGAAGGACATGATCGCCTACGTCAACCGGTATGACACACGATGGTGATGCTGATGAATGACTCTACCCATTCCCTGCATATAAAGCCAACTTCCACATTTCTTATTATCATCATTGAATCACTCACTATGAAGGCGTGGGTGTAGTCTTGTCACTAACCAAAGGAATGCCCTGGTCATTGGTATCACCTCCATCGTCATGCTACTCGTGGTCTTAGCGTATGCACCACTGTCTTTGACTATTCTACCTGCTGAGCATGCTGTAAATGCCCATGCACTCTTTTGGTGTTGTATTATGGATATGTCTGTATAGATGACTGCATCTTCCTCACTGGTGTAATACCAGACACTTATATGATGACCATATGTTACAGCTTAGGTTAGTTATAGCGATAACAAATGGTGTGTGGGAGGCCCTATACAATACTATTTTAGTATATTTATATATACGGGTGAAAGTAGAAGCAGGAGAGATTATGAAAATTTAAAAGTAGAAAGCTGATCCCCTTTTGGAAATTAGCAGTTACGCCGCTGAAACTAGCAAACGTTAAATACACGATTAGATTACGCATTAATTGTTAACCTAATGGAAATACAATCCCTCACATGCTCTCCGGAACAAAAATGACGCATGACTGAAATCAAATATGAGAAACCCAGTAGAAATCACCCATTCATAGAAATCTTGGCAGTCCAGAGTCTGTCTGAACAAAGAACATAGTCGGATGCCAAGATAAGCTAAGGATGTGGACTAAGTACAGAAGGAGATTAATTGTGACCAGTTGCTAAAACTGATTATAGCGCATTTCAGGATGGGGGCAACTTAAATCAATCCACGGGTATTTTAGATAGCTAGTCACGAACTAGACAACCGCCTTGGGTCAACCAATCCTTGGAAGGCCTGCCCAAAGCAACGGTCAATCAGGAAACAGGAGCAAAAGTAGTGCAACAATGGGTTGAATAGGTTAGGGGAATCATAAGACGAGGGGCAGTCAGAGGAATCACGGGAAAGTCAGGGTAGAATTACTCGAAAGACAAAATTACTAGACGAAAAGACAATATTCTCGTGACTGATAATAGTAGTAAACAGGAGAAGTGAATGGGTGACGTAGCGGAAAGCTATTGGATGGGAGAGGAAAGGACATCATTCTGATTTGTTGGTCGACGAGAAATATAAGCAAATGAACGATGCTAGAAGAGAGACTGGCTACTGCCATGTAGAAAGATGTAAGGGCTATGCTGTGAGGCGTCATCCATTCAGGTTAGTGAGTTAAAGCTCATTGTAGTGTCATGAATTAGTTAGAAGAATTCCAGAAGAGACTTGTACACTTAAGTTATTGAGTAGCAGTGGCCACGACTGTGGTCGCTTATTAGACAGCCAGAAGCAAAGATTAGTTAGTTAGGACTGATCTTAGTACGGAACGAGAACAGGGCGATATTGAATGTTAGAGTTAGGCAAGGATGCATGATTCCTTAGCAATGTGCAGTAAGAACCGAGCGGGATTGTCAACCGCTGGACTTGTAATATTTGTTGTATTCTTATAATGTGAGCTTGTAAATAAAGTGTGCTGTTCAACTAGAGACTTCCTTGTGCAATAATTAGCAAGTTCCATCAAAGCGAGTCCAGACGCTGTGATGATCAACGAAGTTGGGGTTGTCGCCGGAAAGAGAACCACGATTCAAGATTCTCCAGTTAAAGAACGAATCCATCACAAAGACCAAGTACCAAGGCATGTAACGCGAAGGACGACCACCGGTGTACGTTTCTACAGTCGAGAGCCGAAATAAGGCACTGTTACAGTCACAGGTTTACTACGGCATGTAAGCAAATGAAGTGAAGTTCACACCAGCTCACTTCTACCACCTTGTGTTAATGATTTGACATTTAGCAGGTGCTAGTTACAAGGCACTTGGCATTATCCACAAGATTACAGAAAGGTCGCATATGACCCTATTGTTATCATTGACGTTAGCAGTGAAAGAACGATTGTTACACAACGAATAACGAAGGGGAGGAAGGGGATACAGTAGTTCTGACCGGGGACTCAGAAATGGATTGTAGAGAAAACATCTCTTTCACTTTACGGCGAGGATCTTGAGAAAGAGAGGATCTATCTTCTCTGGATTGCCACCTACACTCAGGACTTCAAAGAAGGAAATCGCCCTATTTTATTTATGCTTTATTTAGTCCTAAACGGTGTTGATATGATAGCTGTTGTTTTTTTTTGAGAGAGAGTTCTGAGATGTCCAGCCATCAGCCTGCTTTAGAAGATTTATAGGTCCCCCAAGGAATAATCGATGTCAATAATTAGCACTTCTAATTGCTCAGGACAGAACTAGTAAAACAAGTAGAGAAACTTATAGTGATCGCTCATTGGGTTTGTTTCCCAGATCATAAATTTTGATAAATACAAAAGAAACAGTGACTAAATTGACTGGACAGTTCATGGAAAGAGAATAAAGTATTTCATCGACAATGAGCATTTGTTCTTCTGCTTTACCCATGCGGTTGATACGAATGTTAGCATGTCTGTTTGGGACCACTGGTCCTGTTCTACCTGCCTACCTACTTGATGCCACTACCCTGCCTGCCTGTTTGGTATTACTTTTGCCTGCCTGTTTGGTATTACTTTTGCCTGCCTGTTTGGTATTACTTTTGCCTTCCTGCTGCTGTCTGAAGTCCTAATGGCCATGAACCTGACCTGTTCAAGTGATTGAAGTTGCAACATGTACGCTGGACATGATGTCTGCCAAAAGTCTTCCCTGCCTCCCTCTCCTTTATGTGTTAGACCGCAAAGTATAAATGGCTGAGCTTGACTACAAGTACAATTGAATAACTATCTTGCCTACAAGTACAACTGAATAACTATCTTGCCTACAAGTACAACTGAATAACTGTCTTGTCTACAAGTAAATTGAATAACTGTCTTGTCTACAAGTACAATTGAATAACTCTCTTGTCTAAAAACACAGATAAATAACTATCTTGTTCAACTGACTAGTTGCCACTTCACTTACAATGTCATGTGATGTCCTAGTGACTCTAATTCACTTCTTGATTTATATTTGTTACCAACTAATTTACTCTAAGTCTAGTTACTATTAACATTCTAAAGTCATCTGTCTAATTATTATTAAATTCATAAGTCTAGTTACTACAGGGTGTTTATAAAGTCTCACTACACTTGGTATCTAGGTCAATTTGAAAAAAAAATGTTTATGACGTCATCACAATATGTGCTCCCACTGTCAATGAAATTTGTTGAATAAGTTTATTGCTACTGGAAATGTGGAAGATGCTCCACGATCTGGTAGGCCTGCTGTGAATGATGAAATATGTTTAGATATCCAAGACAGAATCCTTAAAAGTCCAGACAAGTCATTAAGAAAACTGTCGCAACAAGTGAACTTACCATTGAGCACATATTGTGATGACGTCATAAACATTTTTTTCAAATTGACCTAGATACCAAGTGTAGTGAGACTTTATAAACACCCTATATTAGCGCCATCTGTTTACTTATTGTTAACACCATCTGTCTAGTTTTTAATATAGTCATCTGCCTAGTTACTATTAACATTCTGAAGTCATCTGTCTAGTTACTAACAACGTAATCTGCCTAGTTACTATTAACGTCATCTGTCTAGATGTCTAGATACTATTAATGATCTCTGTATAGTCTCTACTAATAACATCTGTCTTGTTACTATAATGAAACATGTCTAGTTATTATTAACATCATGTGTCTAGTTACTATTTATGTCATCTGTCAAGTTACTGTTAACGTAATCTGTCTTATTACTATTAACTGCATCTGCCTAATTACTATTAACACCCTGAAGTAATCTGTCTATTTACTACTAAGGTCATCTATCTTGTTACTATTAACGTAATTTCTCTAGTTACTATTAACATCACCTGTCTAGTCCATATTAACGTCACCTGTCTAGTCACTATTAACATCATCTGTCTAGTCACGATCAATGTAATATGTCTAGTAACTATTATCATCATCTGTTGCATCACTATTAACATCATATGTCTAGTCATTATTGACGTCATCTGTCTAGCTACTATTAATGTCTAATGTCTAGGTACCATTAAAATCATCTCTCTAGTCACTAATAACATGATCTGTCTGGTTATTATCAGCGTCATTTGTCTAGTTACTTTGAATGTCATATGTCTAGTCACCATTATAGCATCAGTCTAGTTACTAATAACATTCAGAAGTTATATGTCTAGTTACTATACAGTCATATGACTACTTTTATGTTATGCCATATTTCTAATTACTATTAAGTTCATTTGTATGTTTACTATTAACACCATCTGTTTGGTTACTATTAACGTTATTTATATGGTTACTATTAATATCATCTGTCTGGTTACTATTATCGCCATCTGTTTAGCTACTGTTAACAGTATATGTCTAGTTACTGTTAGCATCATCTGCTTTGTTTCTGATAAAATCAACTGTCTAGTTACTATTAACGTTATTTGTCTAGTAACCACCAACGTCATGTGTCTAGTTACTATTAACAATATATGTCTAATTTTAGGCCTACACCTAAATGGGACATCCTCCCCTCTGTGGCACGTCTGTGTCTACTCTCTCCTTTGCTACCTTTATATATATATATATATATATATAGGGGTAAGCTTCAACTATGCTACACGTACAGTCTAGTGGTCTGACTGGAAGGTGTCAACAGTCAGTGTGACAACTATCTCTCCTCCACCGCAGCTTTGGGGAGTGTCGACTCTTCTAATTCTATTGATTTCAAGGACAATTAGCACATGCATCTACGTACACCTGTCTGAATGCATTATTATTTTATCTACTTATACTTATCCACTTATGCTTTCCTGATCTTTTATTTTCTTTATTTAAAACTGTTTGCTCAGGTATTATTGTTTCTTCTCCTCTTCTTACTAAATAATGTTACAATAATCTTACATCTATATATATATATATATATATATATATATATATATATATATATATATATATATAATGTTTAGAAAATATATATTGTACAGTGATGTAGGTTTCATGTCTGCATTATTCTATATGCAACTGTTGGAACATGTATTATATATGAAGTAGATTTCACATCTCTTCATCTAACAATTACTCATTTCTCAACTTAGCCAGCGCTACTGCTCAATGTTACTCTGGTGACTGCCTGAAACTACAAGAAACACAGATATTTGACTGACCGTATAGCAACATATACAGGATATCATATATTTCATCATTCGTACTGAACTTTATGTCATTGAGTTGCTCATTTTAGAGGCACAAACTTATGATAATGACTGGGTGTCCGGTGAATATAAAGTGTAAGTGACACCACGACGGATATTCTTGTTCCACATTACTTTTAAGAGGTAAATGGACAGACTAATTCACTCATGATATACTTTGTTTCTTATATAGTAATTCTTACTTTTCTATACTCTCAGTTTGACAATAATTCCTTCTTGAAATAGTTATTTTGAGATGTATACTTATAAACACTAACTACTCAGTGTGTGCAAGATCTTTATAGAAATTATACATACATTCATGTGTGTTTGTGTACAGATAGTGCCAGGGTACTAACATGGCTCCGTCTTCAAAGCTTTGACCAAGCTGGTACCATGGTGTTTACCTACAATGAAACAAACTTGCAATCTCAGCATGTGTACACGGTGACCCCACCCTTAAATCTGAGCTCGCCAATTTCTCTTGTGAACGTTATAGCCAAGAAGAAGCAAGACACAGAAGACCTATGTGAAATTGAAATCTATGGAGGTATTACTGTGAAAATGTTTTATTATGAAAAACTAATAAATGAATAATAAAAATGTTAAAGAATTATATATCATTGTAATGCTTTTTTGTATTTGCAAAAATTGTTATGAATTATGTGGTTATTATGAAGGTATTCACAGTTTAGTGACCAATAATAGAAGATTTACAAGACTGTATATTTTTGTTTTGAGTAAATATGTCTTCGCTAAATGACGTTGAATCTAATCACTTGATTTCTGATTTACACAATCAGGCTTTAACATAAAATGTAAACAAATATTTATCAAAACTAAAAATGCTTAATGTCATAAATACAGCGAGAATCATGTTAAAATTAGACTATGCACAAGGCCATGTAGAAATAGTGTGATATGGTAACTTTGAGGTATATATATGTTTGCAATCTCAACACAATTAATGCTCACGACTTTCAACCAAGAGGGACATTCATTATTGTAACGTGGTTAAATCAGTCTGGAGATTCATTGTGTTGGAATACACTCAATGGTGGACTTGAATTTTGTCAGGATTCTTCTTCCACAATCAGCAAATGCCATACATTTAGACATTTCGACTAACATGGGTCATGAAGAAAATTGTGTGTTTGAGATCATGGATTTATTGTGGCATCAACATGCATTTTAATGCGGATAATAACCGAATAGCAAAGCTGGCCCTCATATGGGAAACAACAGGTAAGAGAAAACGAGGAAGACCCAGGGAGACACTGAGAAGAACATTGATGAGAGAGGCAAGAGCAACAGGGTTCGGCTCCCTCAATGAGATAGAGCTGCTTGCACAGAAAAGAGACAAATGGCGAGATTTGATAAAATATCTTTAAAAGAAAACTGCTAGAACAAAAATTCAGATATGAGAAGGTGTATCTTGGTTTACGCCCTATGGGCCGGCAACGGCTCGAATGGTCAATAGATAGATAGATAGAAACATGCATTTAAGATTGCACAAAAAGTTAAGACAGCTGGAGATAAACAGTCACATTTACACTTTTTAAACGAGGCCTCTGAAAAATGCATAATCAGTACACGGTTCTAGTAATAATTCAAAACAAATGCTGTGTACAATAAGTACAGGTCCACTTCACATCTTGCTATCTACATTGGTAATATTTCTTAGTGACCATATTTTTCATGATCAGTGGCACATTATTGAGTATTGTTTCCGGTACGACTACAGACTGACCTTACTTGGAGAAAATCTCTGGTACACATTTTAAGATGTTGGGTGAACCCCGAATCCACCACATCCATCAAACAAGTATTGGAGAGATTATTGCAGCTGGGAATTGAACGTGAAACGTATGATAGTGTAGAATGCACTAATCACTCAGCCACTGAGGCTAAATACTGAGTATTTATACAATGGGGACTACAGTTACATTTCTTTGTTTGGGAGATAAGTTAGTAATTCGGATGATTTGACTGGCACGGGCGGTTGAGCGATTATGGATTTTAATTCATTTGCAGTGATACCGAGGCCTTCCATAACCAATAGAACCAATAGAACTGAGTATTTGATATTTACTTAACAAATGGTTCAAACAAACCTTAAACCAGTTAGTTATTAATACATCTCATAGTTATCTCATGTTTATTTGTTATGCCTTAGAATTTACTTGTGATGTTTAAATATTACATATTTTTTTTGTCAAGTTTTATGCTTGTAACTACACATGGTAAGTTTATTTAATTCTGATTCTCATAGATACCTAAGGGTTGTGGACAGTTACCCATAGTATTATTACATATTATTGTTTGCAAATTTGTCAATGAATACATAATGTATAAATAACCTTTAAGTTGTCATTAGTAGACTAAGGAGGCATTGAAAACACAAATTAGAAATGATCTCATAGTTAATATCATAATTGAACATATAAATAGAATCATAAATAGAATCATAACAGGTGTGTATAAAGAATTTATGTCAGAAATGATCTCGCATTTAATTCTTTGTTTTGATTGAGAGAATTGATTCTAGTATTTTGGACGTGAATCAAAATGGATGCATCCCATTAGAATTGGAAGAAATAGCTGTTGTCTACCCACATAGATTCTAGGAGAAAATAAGGACTAGATCTGTTTGTCATTGACACTTTCCACATGGAGAAAGAAATGGCTGTTGTCTATCACATACATTCTAGGAGAAAATAAGGACTGGATCTGTTTGTCATTGACACTTTCCACATGGAGAAAGAAATGGCTGTTGTCTATCACATACATTCTAGGGACTTCCTGTCAACAGGGCGGATAGACAGCAACGAACAATTGAGTCACTGTCTGAAAAGCTTCATTGTTGCAGTTCCCTAATATTCCAAATCCGGCTTGCTGCAGGATCTACTGAGATTAGTGCTCTGTGCACTCCGTGAACTGTATGTTTAATCGGATGGTGTTTCTATATTCAGATTGCTTACGATGAATGATGATATCATATGGTGAAGGACAATTCACTTGTCAATGTTGAAATGACATATGGACTCATGAACATATACTTTCATAATTGACTAGTCTACAGTAAATTTCAATGTCAAAACTAAAAATGGGCTATATAGATGAACCAGTGGATAATGAACGTTCATTGAAAATTCCAGATAAAATAGAAACATTCATGGAGAGCCAGCTTGAGCATTGGCACAGAAGGATAATAAGGTTCCTGAGTTGTGCTTCTGTGACCAGTATGATTTGTGACAGTTCAGAAATATGTAAATTAGCAAGTGAAATATTGTGCAGAAGTTGTTGTGAGTTAAAGAGAAGATAAGTCGCATACACAAATTTAGTGGACAAGTCTAGGAAAGCAAGTGATTGAGAATAGTGACTATAGTTTTAGAACCATAAGGAGATAGTGGTTAAAGGTGTTATGAACCTTTAGTAGTAAGCTTTATATTTGATACTGAGGTAGTCAACTGAGAATTTGACTTGTGATCTTTCTTTTGTGTAGCCTGAAGGCAACCTCTGAACAATTGTAATGTTTAAACAAGGAGAGAAGAATTTCCAAGTCTCAGTTTCCATCAATCAAAGTTTCTACATCTATATTTCTTTCTGTACTGATGTCTTGTTTTGTTAAGTTCTGATTTTATTATTTTATAACTGATCTCCCCTAACAGATTCTGCCTGTGACAAAGGAAAGTACGGTCGGGAATGTGAGCATGACTGTAACTGTGATGGTGGAGAGACCTGCTTCGTTAGTACTGGAGGATGTCCTTCTGGATGTAAGGCTGGCTTCCTTGGAAGTTCTTGTAATTTACGTAAGTCTTTGATGCATGATTGTATCATAAATAAAAAAGCTTCACAACCTTCATTAATGTATAAGGAACAAAAAATCACATACAATTGTCAGTTTCGCAAGGAAACAAGACACAACTGGGGAGATATAGCATGCAATTTGTGTTTATTTGTTCTTGCTCTACACCTGTGTTACCACAGATTTGCGTGGTTTAATTTGTACATAAGTGTAAATGTATGCCTTTTTTCCTTTAATTTCTTATATACAGAGAAAAATGATATTTCAATGGTCATTCATCTGAATCAGCCGTTCTTAAACTTTACTCTAACGCGGACCCGCATAAAATATGGTTTGTAGTAGAGGACCTCCAAGATTTAACTTCAACTCAAGATTTAAAGCACACAAGTGCATCAACCTGTTTATTTGAAAAACTTTAATAAATGTCACATTTACATGTGTTCACTACCCTACAAATAATTGTCATGGTATCTACTTTACTTTAAAATGCATTCCTAATTCATTTTGATTTGAATGAGTAATTGAGTTCCTATGTTATCCGATCCCCTCCACAACAAGTCCTGCAGTGTCCAGCGACGGATGCCTCCATTTCTGTGTTGGCTGATAAGTCTGCTTATACTGTTATACGCCCACTAAGTTTCTCGTTTCTGGCTGTGCCCATCTTAATTCCAATCTCTTTCTTCTGAAGGAGTGACGTGGACTCACATCTTTAAATAAAAATAAAAATTATAATCAGTGAAAACATGTACACTGTTATAGTGTGAGCAATCCAGAAGAATATGACAGAAGAACAAAAGAATAATTTGACGGAAGAATAAAAGAAGAATAAGTTGTATGTGAACCAACGGGAATAATAAAAGAGAAGACCAAGAATTAGTGATGTGTAGATTCAATGGACGGACTCAGATCAGTGAGACTTAACAAGCTATAATACGTAGTGGAAATTAAGCGGAGAGCGGGACAGCACTAGAAAGAGAATGTAGGTCAGTACATCTGATGAGAACGGAAAAGGGGTGTCAATCTCTCTTTCCGTTAATTTGCCAGCTGTATCCAGTATTGCAACTTTCCTCTACTCATGATGTGCCCGAACAATGTTGATTGTTTCTTTCTGATATTTATTATGAGTTCCCTTTTTGTGTTGGCCCATTGAGAACTTCCTCATTGGTCTTTTTAGCTGTCCAGGGAACTTCAACATTCTTCTGTGAAATCCCATCTCTGTGGCATCTAATATTGTCTTGTCATCTGTTTGTCTACTGTCCATGATTCGCTTCCTTAGGTCAGAATGGTTCTACGTAGCACAAATGACCTTTTTTTCATTTCCATTGTCATATATTGTTGCATAAGATATTTTTCATTTCTGAAATGCTGCTTTGGCCTGTGCTATTCTGCTTTTTATTTCTGTGGTGCATCTTCCACAATGGACAATAACATATGGAAGATGAAAAAGTACAAAAGCATGGAAAGGGGGCATTATTGTCAAATACCTAAGAAAGGTGACCATAATCGCTGTGAAAAATGGAGGGGTTATTAACCACTGTCAGTATCTAGGAAGATATTTTGCTGAGTACTTTATCCAAGTTGTTATTTTAATTTTGTTTATCTAGATTCAAAGTTGATAACATTGCTGAATGAAGTAATGGCTTTTAAAGTTCATTAAATTATTGGATAACATGAATGTTTTATATTTTGTCTTTTCTTCATTAACAAGAGTGTTCACAAGCAACTTATGGTCCAAAATGCAGTAAGAGCTGCAGCCAATTCTGTGTCATGAGTGAGAATGGTGGGAGATCATGTAATCTTGTTAACGGCTCCTGTTTTAATGGATGCCAGATTGGATATGATGGAGATGATTGCTCGCAAGGTAAGTTTGTGTTTGTTTGAGATCTCATACTATTGTCTCAGACACTATCTTCTCCAAGACGATATTCCAAAGTAACTGTCTAGAGTCATGTTCTTCATAGGGCTAACTGTCATAACTCTGGACTAAGTGACGCTGTGTATCTCCTAGGACTAATTCTCACTAGCTCTATATATCTGTTTGTTTCTCTTTAGCCTTGTATCAAGCTGTCCATATCTGTCTATCCCAATATATAGTCCAATAGCATATATATATACCATGATTTGACCAGACAATCACTTTAATTCTGGTTCTTAATTGTCCCCTTATTGTGACCGTACTTTTAAACAAAGATCTGGAAATATTCTGAGTTCAGTCAATCAGGTTAAAATCTGCTACTATCTGAGTTGGAATGCCCTTTCTTTAACAAGGACCTTTACATTTTCGGTACTTATGTAAGCTAATATTTGTATCTTTCTACCTTTGTAGATGCCGCTTCCGTTTTCTCGGTAATTTGTATTTTTGTTAATTTTTCGACTTTCCAGGATGACTAGTCTTTCTTCAGAAAGCGATATCTAATACTCTCATACTCTCCTGAATTCTAAGGTGAATGTTACAATTCCTGTTTTTGGAGTACCTTCTACTATGTGACTTGCCTTTAGTTTCCGTCCAACATTCCACAGAGAAAGCTAAGTTCATGTTCGGTTTCAACTTGAATGAGTTGCAAACTATTTCTTAATCTATATTCTGGAGTCATCGTTTTGGAGGCACCATTCGATCAGTCACTACGGTTTATTTCTCAACATGTTTCCTCAGTTATACATTCTCAATATTATATAAATGTGTCTGGTTGTTATTTTTTCCTATGTCCTGGCTTAAATGTGATCCAAATATATCGGTGACATGATAAACGGTTACACAAGGTCACAAAGATCATTTCTGGTGGCTTCAAAAATGTTATCAACATGGGGAAAAATTAAAATGGAGAAACATTAGTTAAGGAAAAGGAAAGCTGAAAAGATGGGAAGAATACTTTGAAGATAACATTCACACAAACCAACCAGAAACAATAGGTGAAGTTTCATTTCTCCGCCACCTGCCTAATTTGAAACGAAGTAAAGGAAGATTCACATGCCAAAAAATTGAAACTGCTATCATGCAGACCAAAAGTAACAAAGCACCAGATGAAGATAGAATTTATGCAGAAATATTAAAGGCAGAAACAGGAGGACTGAGAGTAAAATTCTTAGTAAAATTATTCAATAAAATATCATCATCATGTGCCAAACCGTTTGGCGTAGGTGATCATGTCCTTCCACAATCTTCTATAAACAGTGGATCGTATCAGTTGTGTTGTTGACTGTTTTTCAATCCATGACACCAAGCTATCCAATATTTTCGCTCTGTTGTCCGCGATCTCTTTCCTTTATTTTGCCAGCTGTATCCAAGTATTGCAACTTTCCTCTACTCTTGATGTGCCCGAACAATGTTGATTGCTTCTTTCTGATATTTATTTTCAGTTCCCTTTTTTATGTTGGCCTCATTGAGAACTTCCTCATTGGTTTTTAGCTGTCCAGGGAACTTGCAACATTTTCTGAGAAATCCATCTCTGTGGCCTCTAATTGTCTTGTCATTTGTTTGTCTACTGTCTATGATTCGCTTCCTTAGGTCAGAATTGGTTCTACGTAGCACTGATGAACTTTTTTTTCTCTTTCTATTGTCATATATTGTTGCATAAGATATTTTTCATTTCTGAAATGCTGCATTGGCCTGTGCTATTCTGCTTTATTTCTGTGGTGTATCTTCCACAATGGACAATAACATATGGAAGATGAAAAAGTACAAAAGCATGGAAAGGGGGCATTATTGTCAAATACCTAAGAAAGGTGACCATAATCGCTGTGAAAATTGGAGGGGTATTAACCCACTGTCAGTATCTAGGAAGATATTTTGCTGAGTACTTTATCCAAGTTGTTATTTTAATTTTGTTTATCTAGATTCAAAGTTGATAACATTGCTGAAAGAAGTAATGGCTTTAAAATTCATTAAATTATTGGATAACATGAATGTTTTATATTTTGTCTTTTCTTCATTAACAAGAGTGTTCACAAGCAACTTATGGTCCAAAAGCAGTAAGAGCTGCAGCCAATTCTGTGTCATGAGTGAGAATGGTGGGAGATCATGTAATCATGTTAACGGCTCCTGTTTTAATGGATGCCAGATTGGATATGATGGAGATGATTGCTCGCAAGGTAAGTTTGTGTTTGTTCTGAGATCTCATACTATTGTCTCAGACACTATCTTCTCCAAGACTATCTTCCAAAGTAACTGTCTAGAGTCATGTTCTTCATAGGGCTAACTGTCATAACTCTGGACTAAGTGACGCTGTGTATCTCATAGGACTAATTCTCACTAGCTCTAATATCTGTTTGTTTCTCTTTAGCCTTGTATCAAGCTGTCCATATCTGTCTATCCCAATATCATAGTCCAATAGCATATATATATACCATGATTTTGACCAGACAATCACTTTAATTCTGGTTCTTAATTGTCCCCTTATTGTGACCGTACTTTTAAACAAAGATCTGGAAATATTCTGAGTTCAGTCAATCAGGTTAAAATCTGCTACTATCTGAGTTGGAATGCCCTTTCTTTAACAAGGACTTTACATTTTCGGTACTTATGTAAGCTAATATTGTATCTTTCTACCTTTTGTAGATGCCGCTCCGTTTTCTCGGTAATTGTATTTTTGTATTTTTCGACTTTCCAGGATGACTAGTCTTTCTTCAGAAAGCGATATCTAATACTCTCATACTCTCCTGAATTCTAAGGTGAATGTTACAATTCCTGTTTTTGGAGTACTTCTACTATGTGACTTGCCTTTAGTTTCCGTTCAACATTCCACAGAGAAAGCTAAGTTCATGTTCGGTTTCAACTTGAATGAGTTGCAAAATATTTCTTATCTATATTCTGGAGTCATCGTTTTGGAGGCACCATTCGATCAGTCACTACGGTTTATTCTCAACATGTTTCCTCAGTTTATACATTCTCAATATTAAAAATGTGTCTGGTTGTTATTTTTCCTATGTCCTGGCTTAAATGTGATCCAAATATATCGGTGACATGATAAACGGTTACACAAGGTCACAAAGATCATTATCTCTCTTTCCTTTTATTTTGCCAGCTGTATCCAAGTATTGCAACTTTCCTCTACTCTTGATGTGCCCGAACAATGTTGATTGCTTCTTTCTGATATTTATTTCAGTTCCCTTTTTTATGTTGGCCTCATTGAGAACTTCCTCATTGGTCTTTTTAGCTGTCCAGGGAACTTGCAACATTCTTCTGAGAAATCCCATCTCTGTGGCCTCTAATTGTCTTGTCATTTGTTTGTCTACTGTCCATGATTCGCTTCCTTAGGTCAGAATTGGTTCTACGTAGCACTGATGAACTTTTTTTTCTCATTTCTATTGTCATATATTTGTTGCATAAGATATTTTTCATTTTCTGAAATGCTGCATGGCCTGTGCTATTCTGCTTTTTATTTCTGTGGTGTATCTTCCACAATGGACAATAACATATGGGAAGATGAAAAAGTACAAAAGCATGGAAAGGGGGCATTATTGTCAAATACCTAAGAAAGGTGACCATAATCGCTGTGAAAATTGGAGGGGTATTAACCCACTGTCAGTATCTAGGAAGATATTTTGCTGAGTACTTTATCCAAGTTGTTATTTTAATTTTGTTTATCTAGATTCAAAGTTGATAACATTGCTGAATGAAGTAATGGCTTTTAAAGTTCATTAAATTATTGGATAACATGAATGTTTTATATTTTTGTCTTTTCTTCATTAACAAGAGTGTTCACAAGCAACTTATGGTCCAAAATGCAGTAAGAGCTGCAGCCAATTCTGTGTCATGAGTGAGAATGGTGGGAGATCATGTAATCATGTTAACGGCTCCTGTTTTAATGGATGCCAGATTGGATATGATGGAGATGATTGCTCGCAAGGTAAGTTTGTGTTTGTTCTGAGATCTCATACTATTGTCTCAGACACTATCTTCTCCAAGACTATCTTCCAAAGTAACTGTCTAGAGTCATGTTCTTCATAGGGCTAACTGTCATAACTCTGGACTAAGTGACGCTGTGTATCTCATAGGACTAATTCTCACTAGCTCTATATATCTGTTTGTTTCTCTTTAGCCTTGTATCAAGCTGTCCATATCTGTCTATCCCAATATCATAGTCCAATAGCATATATATATACCATGATTTTGACCAGACAATCACTTTAATTCTGGTTCTTAATTGTCCCCTTATTGTGACCGTACTTTTAAACAAAGATCTGGAAATATTCTGAGTTCAGTCAATCAGGTTAAAATCTGCTACTATCTGAGTTGGAATGCCCTTTCTTTAACAAGGACCTTTACATTTTCGGTACTTATGTAAGCTAATATTTGTATCTTTCTACCTTTAGTAGATGCCGCTTCCGTTTTCTCGGTAATTTGTATTTTTGTTAATTTTTCGACTTTCCAGGATGACTAGTCTTTCTTCAGAAAGCGATATCTAATACTCTCATACTCTCCTGAATTCTAAGGTGAATGTTACAATTCCTGTTTTTGGAGTACCTTCTACTATGTGACTTGCCTTTAGTTTCCGTCAACATTCCACAGAGAAAGCTAAGTTCATGTTCGGTTTTCAACTTGAATGAGTTGCAAACTATTTCTTAATCTATATTCTGGAGTCATCGTTTTGGAGGCACCATTCGATCAGTCACTACGGTTTATTTCTCAACATGTTTCCTCAGTTATACATTCTCAATATTATATAAATGTGTCTGGTTGTTATTTTTTCCTATGTCCTGGCTTAAATGTGATCCAAATATATCGGTGACATGATAAACGGTTACACAAGGTCACAAAGATCATTTCTGGTGGCTTCAAAATGTTATCAACATGGGGAAAAATTTAAAATGGAGAAACATTAGTTAAGGAAAAGAAAGCTGAAAAGATGGGAAGAATACTTTGAAGATAACATTCACACAAACCAACCAGAAACAATAGGTGAAGTTTTCATTTCTCCGCCACCTGCCTAATTTGAAACGAAGTAAAGGAAGATTCACATGCCAAAAAATTGAAACTGCTATCATGCAGACCAAAAGTAACAAAGCACCAGATGAAGATAGAATTTATGCAGAAATATTAAAGGCAGAAACAGGAGGACTGAGAGTAAAATTCTTAGTAAAATTATTCAATAAAATATCATCATCATGTGCCAAACCGTTTGGCGTAGGTGATCATGTCCTTCCACAATCTTCTATAAACAGTGATCGTATCAGTTGTGTTGTTGACTGTTTTTCAATCCATGACACCAAGCTATCCACTATTTTCGCTCTATGTTGTCCGCGATCTCTCTTTCCTTTTATTTTGCCAGCTGTATCCAAGTATTGCAACTTTCCTCTACTCATGATGTGCCCGAACAATGTTGATTGCTTCTTTCTGATATTTATTATGAGTTCCCTTTTTATGTTGGCCTCATTGAGAACTTCCTCATTGGTCTTTTTAGCTGTCCAGGGAACTTGCAACATTCTTCTGAGAAATCCCATCTCTGTGGCCTCTAATTGTCTTGTCATTTGTTTGTCTACTGTCTATGATTCGCTTCCTTAGGTCAGAATTGGTTCTACGTAGCACTGATGAACTTTTTTTTCTCATTTCTATTGTCATATATTTGTTGCATAAGATATTTTTCATTTTCTGAAATGCTGCTTTGGCCTGTGCTATTCTGCTTTTTATTTCTGTGGTGCATCTTCCACAATGGACAATAACATATGGGAAGATGAAAAAGTACACAAAAGCATGGAAAGGGGGCATTATTGTCAAATACCTAAGAAAGGTGACCATAATCGCTGTGAAAATTGGAGGGGTATTAACCCACTGTCAGTATCTAGGAAGATATTTTGCTGAGTACTTTATCCAAGTTGTTATTTTAATTTTCTTTATCTAGATTCAAAGTTGATAACATTGCTGAATGAAGTAATAGCTTTTAAAGTTCATTAAATTATTGGATAACATGAATGTTTTATATTTTTGTCTTTTCTTCATTAACAAGAGTGTTCACAAGCAACTTATGGTCCAAAATGCAGTAAGAGCTGCAGCCAATTCTGTGTCATGAGTGAGAATGGTGGGAGATCATGTAATCATGTTAACGGCTCCTGTTTTAATGGATGCCAGATTGGATATGATGGAGATGATTGCTCGCAAGGTAAGTTTGTGTTTGTTCTGAGATCTCATACTATTGTCTCAGACACTATCTTCTCCAAGACTATCTTCCAAAGTAACTGTCTAGAGTCATGTTCTTCATAGGGCTAACTGTCATAACTCTGGACTAAGTGACGCTGTGTATCTCCTAGGACTAATTCTCACTAGCTCTATTTATCTGTTTGTCTCTCTTTAGCCTTGTATCAAGCTGTCCATATCTGTCTATCCCAATATCATAGTCCAATAGCATATATATATACCATGATTTTGACCAGATAATCACTTTAATTCTGGTTCTTAATTGTCCCCTTATTGTGACCGTACTTTTAAACAAAGATCTGGAAATATTCTGAGTTCAGTCAATCAGGTTAAAATCTGCTACTATCTGAGTTGGAATGCCCTTTCTTTAACAAGGACCTTTGCATTTTCAGTACTTATGTAAGCTAATATTTGTATCTTTCTACCTTTGGTAGAGGCCGCTTCCGTTTTCTCGGTAATTTGTATTTTTGTTAATTTTTCGACTTTCCAGGATGACTAGTCTTTCTTCAGAAAGCGATATCTAATACTCTCATACTCTCCTGAATTCTAAGGTGAATGTTACAATTCCTGTTTTTGGAGTACCTTCTACTATGTGACTTGCCTTTAGTTTCCGTTCAACATTCCACAGAGAAAGCTAAGTTCATGTTCGGTTTTCAACTTGAATGAGTTGCAAACTATTTCTTAATCTATATTCTGGAGTCATCGTTTTGGAGGCACCATTCGATCAGTCACTACGGTTTATTTCTCAACATGTTTCCTCAGTTATACATTCTCAATATTATATAAATGTGTCTGGTTGTTATTTTTTCCTATGTCCTGGCTTAAATGTGATCCAAATATATCGGTGACATGATAAACGGTTACACAAGGTCACAAAGATCATTTCTGGTGGCTTCAAAAATGTTATCAACATGGGGAAAAATTTAAAATGGAGAAACATTAGTTAAGGAAAAGGAAAGCTGAAAAGATGGGAAGAATACTTTGAAGATAACATTCACACAAACCAACCAGAAACAATAGGTGAAGTTTTCATTTCTCCGCCACCTGCCTAATTTGAAACGAAGTAAAGGAAGATTCACATGCCAAAAAATTGAAACTGCTATCAGCAGACCAAAAGTAACAAAGCACCAGATGAAGATAGAATTTATGCAGAAATATTAAAGGCAGAAACAGGAGGACTGAGAGTAAAATTCTTAGTAAAATTATTCAATAAAATATCATCATCATGTGCCAAACCGTTTGGCGTAGGTGATCATGTCCTTCCACAATCTTCTATAAACAGTGGATCGTATCAGTTGTGTTGTTGACTGTTTTTCAATCCATGACACCAAGCTATCCACTATTTTCGCTCTATGTTGTCCGCGATCTCTCTTTCCTTTTATTTTGCCAGCTGTATCCAAGTATTGCAACTTTCCTCTACTCATGATGTGCCCGAACAATGTTGATTGCTTCTTTCTGATATTTATTTTGAGTTCCCTTTTTTATGTTGGCCTCATTGAGAACTTCCTCATTGGTCTTTTTAGCTGTCCAGGGAACTTGCAACATTCTTCTGAGAAATCCCATCTCTGTGGCATCTAATTGTCTTGTCATTTGTTTGTCTACTGTCCATGATTCGCTTCCTTAGGTCAGAATTGGTTCTACGTAGCACTGATGAACTTTTTTTTCTCATTTCTATTGTCATATATTTGTTGCATAAGATATTTTTCATTTTCTGAAATGCTGCTTGGCCTGTGCTATGCTGCTTTTTATTTCTGTGGTGCATCTTCCACAATGGACAATAACATATGGGAAGATGAAAAAGTACAAAAGCATGGAAAGGGGGCATTATTGTCAAATACCTAAGAAAGGTGACCATAATCGCTGTGAAAATTGGAGGGGTATTAACCCACTGTCAGTATCTAGGCTGATATTTTGCTGAGTACTTTATCCAAGTTGTTATTTTAATTTCTTTATCTAGATTCAAAGTTGATAACATTGCTGAATGAAGTAATGGCTTTTAAAGTTCATTAAATTATTGGATAACATGAATGTTTTTATTTTTGTCTTTTCTTCATTAACAAGAGTGTTCACAAGCAACTTATGGTCCAAAATGCAGTAAGAGCTGCAGCCAATTCTGTGTCATGAGTGAGAATGGTGGGAGATCATGTAATCATGTTAACGGCTCCTGTTTTAATGGATGCCAGATTGGATATGATGGAGATGATTGCTCGCAAGGTAAGTTTGTGTTTGTTCTGAGATCTCATACTATTGTCTCAGACACTATCTTCTCCAAGACTATCTTCCAAAGTAACTGTCTAGAGTCATGTTCTTCATAGGGCTAACTGTCATAACTCTGGACTAAGTGACGCTGTGTATCTCCTAGGACTAATTCTCACTAGCTCTATTTATCTGTTTGTCTCTCTTTAGCCTTGTATCAAGCTGTCCATATCTGTCTATCCCTAGATCATAGTCCAATAGCATATATATCCATGATTTTGACCAGATAATCACTTTAATTCTGGTTCTTAATTGTCCCCTTATTGTGACGGTACTTTTAAACAAAGATCTGGAAATATTCTGAGTTCAGTCAATCAGGTTAAAATCTGCTACTATCTGAGTTGGACAGCCCTTTCTTTAACAAGGACCTTTGCATTTTCGGTACTTATGTAAGCTAATATTTGTATCTTTCTACCTTTAGTAGAGGCCGCTTCCGTTTACTCGGTAATTTGTATTTTTGTTAATTTTTCTACTTTCCAGGATGACTAGTCTTTCTTCAGAAAGCGATATCTAATACTCTCATACTCTCCTGAATTCTAAGGTGAATGTTACAATTCCTGTTTTTGGAGTACCTTCTACTATGTGACTTGCCTTTAGTTTCCGTTCAACATTCCACAGAGAAAGCTAAGTTCATGTTCGGTTTTCAACTTGAATGAGTTGCAAACTATTTCTTAATCTATATTCTGGAGTCATCGTTTTGGAGGCACCATTCGATCAGTCACTACGGTTTATTTCTCAACATGTTTCCTCAGTTATACATTCTCAATATTATATAAATGTGTCTGGTTGTTATTTTTTCCTATGTCCTGGCTTAAATGTGATCCAAATATATCAGTGACATGATAAACGGTTACACAAGGTCACAAAGATCATTTCTGGTGGCTTCAAAAATGTTATCAACATGGGGAAAAATTTAAAATGGAGAAACATTAGTTAAGGAAAAGGAAAGCTGAAAAGATGGGAAGAATACTTTGAAGATAACATTCACACAAACCAACCAGAAACAATAGGTGAAGTTTTCATTTCTCCGCCACCTGCCTAATTTGAAACGAAGTAAAGGAAGATTCACATGCCAAAAAATTGAAACTGCTATCAGACAGACCAAAAGTAACAAAGCACCAGATGAAGATAGAATTTATGCAGAAATATTAAAGGCAGAAACAGGAGGACTGAGAGTAAAATTCTTAGTAAAATTATTCAATAAAATATCATCATCATGTGCCAAACCGTTTGGCGTAGGTGATCATGTCCTTCCACAATCTTCTATAAACAGTGGATCGTATCAGTTGAGTTGTTGACTGTTTTCCAATCCATGAAACCCAGCTCCCCAATATTTTCGCTCTATGTTGTCCGCGATCTCTCTTTCCTTTTATTTTGCCAGCTGTATCCAAGTATTGCAACTTTCCTCTACTCATGATGTGCCCGAACAATGTTGATGGCTTCTTTCTGATATTTATTATGAGTTCCCTTTTTTGTGTTGGCCTCATTGAGAACTTCCTCATTGGTCTTTTTAGCTGTCCAGGGAACTTGCAACATTCTTCTGAAAAATCCCATCTCTGTGGCATCTAATTGTCTTGTCATTTGTTTGTCTACTGTCCATGATTCGCTTCCTTAGGTCAGAATTGGTTCTACGTAGCACAAATGAACTTTTTTTTCTCATTTCTATTGTCATATATTTGTTGCATAAGATATTTTTCATTTTCTGAAATGCTGCTTTGGCCTGTGCTATGCTGCTTTTTAATTCTGTGGTGCATCTTCCACAATGGACAATAACATATGGAAGAGATGAAAAAGTACAAAAGCATGGAAAGGGGGCATTATTGTCAAATACCTAAGAAAGGGGACCATAATCGCTGTGAAAATTGGAGGGGTATTAACCCACTGTCAGTATCTAGGCTGATATTTTGCTGAGTACTTTATCCAAGTTGTTATTTTAATTTTCTTTATCTAGATTCAAAGTTGATAACATTGCTGAATGAAGTAATGGCTTTTAAAGTTCATTAAATTATTGGATAACATGAATGTTTTTGATTTTTGTCTTTTCTTCATTAACAAGAGTGTTCACAAGCAACTTATGGTCCAAAATGCAGTAAGAGCTGCAGCCAATTCTGTGTCATGAGTGAGAATGGTGGGAGATCATGTAATCATGTTAACGGCTCCTGTTTTAATGGATGCCAGATTGGATATGATGGAGATGATTGCTCGCAAGGTAAGTTTGTGTTTGTTCTGAGATCTCATACTATTGTCTCAGACACTATCTTCTCCAAGACTATCTTCCAAAGTAACTGTCTAGAGTCATGTTCTTCATAGGGCTGACTGTCATAACTCTGGACTAAGTGACGCTGTGTATCTCCTAGGACTAATTCTCACTAGCTCTATTTATCTGTTTGTCTCTCTTTAGCCTTGTATCAAGCTGTCCATATCTGTCTATCCCTAGATCATAGTCCAATAGCATATATATACCATGATTTTGACCAGACAATCACTTTAATTCTGGTTCTTAATTGTCCCCTTATTGTGACCGTACTTTTAAACAAAGATCTGGAAATATTCTGAGTTCAGTCAATCAGGTTAAAATCTGCTACTATCTGAGTTGGAATGCCCTTTCTTTAACAAGGACCTTTGCATTTTCGGTACTTATGTAAGCTAATATTTGTATCTTTCTACCTTTAGTAGATGCCGCTTCCGTTTTCTCGGTAATTTGTATTTTTGTTAATTTTTCTACTTTCCAGGATGACTAGTCTTTCTTCAGAAAGCGATATCTAATACTCTCATACTCTCCTGAATTCTAAGGTGAATGTTACAATTCCTGTTTTTGGAGTACCTTCTACTATGTGACTTGCCTTTAGTTTCCGTTCAACATTCCACAGAGAAAGCTAAGTTCATGTTCGGTTTTCAACTTGAATGAGTTGCAAACTATTTCTTAATCTATATTCTGGAGTCATCGTTTTGGAGGCACCATTCGATCAGTCACTACGGTTTATTTCTCAACATGTTTCCTCAGTTATACATTCTCAGTATTATATAAATGTGTCTGGTTGTTATTTTTTCCTATGTCCTGGCTTAAATGTGATCCAAATATATCGGTGACATGATAAACGGTTACACAAGGTCACAAAGATCATTTCTGGTGGCTTCAAAAATGTTATCAACATGGGGAAAAATTTAAAATGGAGAAACATTAGTTAAGGAAAAAAGGAAAGCTGAAAAGATGGGAAGAATACTTTGAAGATAACATTCACACAAACCAACCAGAAACAATAGGTGAAGTTTTCATTTCTCCGCCACCTGCCTAATTTGAAACGAAGTAAAGGAAGATTCACATGCCAAAAAATTGAAACTGCTATCAGACAGACCAAAAGTAACAAAGCACCAGATGAAGATAGAATTTATGCAGAAATATTAAAGGCAGAAACAGGAGGACTGAGAGTAAAATTCTTAGTAAAATTATTCAATAAAATATCATCATCATGTGCCAAACCGTTTGGCGTAGGTGATCATGTCCTTCCACAATCTTCTATAAACAGTGGATCGTATCAGTTGAGTTGTTGACTGTTTTCCAATCCATGAAACCCAGTCCCCAATATTTTCGCTCTATGTTGTCCGCGATCTCTCTTTCCTTTTATTTTGCCAGCTGTATCCAAGTATTGCAACTTTCCTCTACTCATGATGTGCCCAAACAATGTTGATGGCTTCTTTCTGATATTTATTATGAGTTCCCTTTTTTGTGTTGGCCTCATTGAGAACTTCCTCATTGGTCTTTTTAGCTGTCCTGGAACTTGCAACATTCTTCTGAAAATCCCATCTCTGTGGCATCTAATTGTCTTGTCATTTGTTTGTCTACTGTCCATGATTCGCTTCCTTAGGTAAGAATTGGTTCTACGTAGCACAAATGAACTTTTTTTTTCATTTCTATTGTCATATATTTGTTGCATAAGATATTTTTCATTTTCTGAAATGCTGCTTTGGCCTGTGCTATGCTGCTTTTTAATTCTGTGGTGCATCTTCCACAATGGACAATAACATTGGAAGATGAAAGAAAAAGTACAAAAGCATGGAAAGGGGGCATTATTGTCAAATACCTAAGAAAGGGGACCATAATCGCTGTGAAAATTGGAGGGGTATTAACCCACTGTCAGTATCTAGGCTGATATTTTGCTGAGTACTTTATCCAAGTTGTTATTTTAATTTCTTTATCTAGATTCAAAGCTGATAACATTGCTGAATGAAGCAATGGCTTTTAAAGTTCATTAAATTATTGGATAACATGAATGTTTTTGATTTTTGTCTTTTCTTCATTAACAAGAGTGTTCACAAGCAACTTATGGTCCAAAATGCAGTAAGAGCTGCAGCCAATTCTGTGTCATGAGTGAGAATGGTGGGAGATCATGTAATCATGTTAACGGCTCCTGTTTTAATGGATGCCAGATTGGATATGATGGAGATGATTGCTCGCAAGGTAAGTTTGTGTTTGTTCTGAGATCTCATACTATTGTCTCAGACACTATCTTCTCCAAGACTATCTTCCAAAGTAACTGTCTAGAGTCATGTTCTTCATAGGTCTAACTGTCATAACTCTGGACTAAGTGACGCTGTGTATCTCCTAGGACTAATTCTCACTAGCTCTATTTATCTGTTTGTCTCTCTTTAGCCTTGTATCAAGCTGTCCATATCTGTCTATCCCTAGATCATAGTCCAATAGCATATATATACCATGATTTTGACCAGACAATCACTTTAATTCTGGTTCTTAATTGTCCCCTTATTGTGACCGTACCTTTAAACAAAGATCTGGAAATATTCTGAGTTCAGTCAATCAGGTTAAAATCTGCTACTATCTGAGTTGGAATGCCCTTTCTTTAACAAGGACCTTTACATTTTCGGTACTTATGTAAGCTAATATTTGTATCTTTCTACCTTTGTAGAGGCCGCTTCCGTTTTCTCGGTAATTTGTATTTTTGTTAATTTTTCTACTTTCCAGGATGACTAGTCTTTCTTCAGAAAGCGATATCTAATACTCTCATACTCTCCTGAATTCTAAGGTGAATGTTACAATTCCTGTTTTTGGAGTACCTTCTACTATGTGACTTGCCTTTAGTTTCCGTTCAACATTCCACAGAGAAAGCTAAGTTCATGTTCGGTTTTCAACTTGAATGAGTTGCAAACTATTTCTTAATTATATTCTGGAGTCATCGTTTTGGAGGCACCATTCGATCAGTCACTACGGTTTATTTCTCAACATGTTTCCTCAGTTATACATTCTCAATATTATATAAATGTGTCTGGTTGTTTTTTTTCCTATGTCCTGGCTTAAATGTGATCCAAATATATCGGTGACATGATAAACGGTTACACAAGGTCACAAAGATCATTTCTGGTGGCTTCAAAAATGTTATCAACATGGGGAAAAATTAAAATGGAGAAACATTAGTTAAGGAAAAAAGAAAAACTGAAAAGATGGGAAGAATACTTTGAAGATAACTTCACACAAACCAACCAGAAACAATAGGTGAAGTTTTCATTTCTCCGCCACCTGCCTAATTTGAAACGAAGTAAAGGAAGATTCACATGCCAAAAAATTGAAACTGCTATCAGACAGACCAAAAGTAACAAAGCACCAGATGAAGATAGAATTTATGCAGAAATATTAAAGGCAGAAACAGGAGGACTGAGAGTAAAATTCTTAGTAAAATTATTCAATAAAATATCATCATCATGTGCCAAACCGTTTGGCGTAGGTGATCATGTCCTTCCACAATCTTCTATAAACAGTGGATCGTATCAGTTGAGTTGTTGACTGTTTTCAATCCATGAAACCCAGCTCCCCAATATTTTCGCTCTATGTTGTCCGCGATCTCTCTTTCCTTTTATTTTGCCAGCTGTATCCAAGTATTGCAACTTTCCTCTACTCATGATGTGCCCGAACAATGTTGATGGCTTCTTTCTGATATTTATTATGAGTTCCCTTTTTTGTGTTGGCCTCATTGAGAACTTCCTCATTGGTCTTTTTAGCTGTCCAGGGAACTTGCAACATTCTTCTGAGAAATCCCATCTGTGGCATCTAATTGTCTTGTCATTTGTTTGTCTACTGTCCATGATTCGCTTCCTTAGGTCAGAATTGGTTCTACGTAGCACAAATAAACTTTTTTTTTTCATTTCTATTGTCATATATTTGTTGCATAAGATATTTTTCATTTTCTGAAATGCTGCTTTGGCCTGTGCTATGCTGCTTTTTAATTCTGTGGTGCATCTTCCACAATGGACAATAACATATGAGAAGATGAAAAAGTACAAAAGCATGGAAAGGGGGCATTATTGTCAAATACCTAAGAAAGGGGACCATAATCGCTGTGAAAATTGGAGGGGTATTAACCCACTGTCAGTATCTAGGCTGATATTTTGCTGAGTACTTTATCCAAGTTGTTATTTTAATTTTCTTTATCTAGATTCAAAGTTGATAACATTGCTGAATGAAGTAATGGCTTTTAAAGTTCATTAAATTATTGGATAACATGAATGTTTTTGATTTTTGTCTTTTCTTCATTAACAAGAGTGTTCACAAGCAACTTATGGTCCAAAATGCAGTAAGAGCTGCAGCCAATTCTGTGTCATGAGTGAGAATGGTGGGAGATCATGTAATCATGTTAACGGCTCCTGTTTTAATGGATGCCAGATTGGATATGATGGAGATGATTGCTCGCAAGGTAAGTTTGTGTTTGTTCTGAGATCTCATACTATTGTCTCAGACACTATCTTCTCCAAGACTATCTTCCAAAGTAACTGTCTAGAGTCATGTTCTTCATAGGTCTAACTGTCATAACTCTGGACTAAGTGACGCTGTGTATCTCCTAGGACTAATTCTCACTAGCTCTATTTATCTGTTTGTCTCTCTTTAGCCTTGTATCAAGCTGTCCATATCTGTCTATCCCAAGATCATAGTCCAATAGCATATATATACCATGATTTTGACCAGACAATCACTTTAATTCTGGTTCTTAATTGTCCCCATATTGTGACCGTACTTTAAACAAAGATCTGGAAATATTCTGAGTTCAGTCAATCAGGTTAAAATCTGCTACTATCTGAGTTGGAATGCCCTTTCTTTAACAAGGACCTTTACATTTTCGGTACTTATGTAAGCTAATATTTGTATCTTTCTACCTTTGGTAGATGCCGCTTCCGTTTTCTCGGTAATTTGTATTTTTGTTAATTTTTCTACTTTCCAGAATGACTAGTCTTTCTTCAGAAAGCGATATCTAATACTCTCATACTCTCCTGAATTCTAAGGTGAATGTTACAATTCCTGTTTTTGGAGTACCTTCTACTATGTGACTTGCCTTTAGTTTCCGTTCAACATTCCACAGAGAAAGCTAAGTTCATGTTCGGTTTTCAACTTGAATGAGTTGCAAACTATTTCTTAATTACTATTCTGGAGTCATCGTTTTGGAGGCACCATTCGATCAGTCACTACGGTTTATTTCTCAACATGTTTCCTCAGTTATACATTCTCAATATTATATAAATGTGTCTGGTTGTTTTTTTTTCCTATGTCCTGGCTTAAATGTGATCCAAATATATCGGTGACATGATAAACGGTTACACAAGGTCACAAAGATCATTTCTGGTGGCTTCAAAAATGTTATCAACATGGGGAAAAATTAAAAATGGAGAAACATTAGTTAAGGAAAAAAGAAAAACTGAAAAGATGGGAAGAATACTTTGAAGATAAACTCCACACAAACCAACCAGAAACAATAGGTGAAGTTTTCATTTCTCCGCCACCTGCCTAATTTGAAACGAAGTAAAGGAAGATTCACATGCCAAAAAATTGAAACTGCTATCAGACAGACCAAAAGTAACAAAGCACCAGATGAAGATAGAATTTATGCAGAAATATTAAAGGCAGAAACAGGAGGACTGAGAGTAAAATTCTTAGTAAAATTATTCAATAAAATATCATCATCATGTGTCAAACCGTTTGGCGTAGGTGATCATGTCCTTCCACAATCTTCTATAAACAGTGGATCGTGTCAGTTGAGTTGTTGACTGTTTTCCAATCCATGAAACCCAGTTCCCCAATATTTTCGCTCTATGTTGTCCGCGATCTCTCTTTCCTTTTATTTTGCCAGCTTTATCCAAGTTTTGCAACTTTCCTCTACTCATGATGTGCCCGAACAATGTTGATGGCTTCTTTCTGATATTTATTATGAGTTCCCTTTTTTGTGTTGGCCTCATTGAGAACTTCCTCATTGGTCTTTTTAGCTGTCCTGGGTACTTGCAACATTCTTCTGAGAAATCCCATCTGTGTGGCATCTAATTGTCTTGTCATTTGTTTGTCTACTGTCCATGATTCGCTTCCTTATGTAAGAATTGGTTCTACGTAGCACAAATAAACTTTTTTTTTCATTTCTATTGTCATATATTTATTGCATAAGATATTTTTCATTTTCTGAAATGCTGCTTTGGCCTGTGCTATGCTGCTTTTTAATTCTGTGGTGCATCTTCCACAATGGACAATAACATTGAGAAGATGAAGAAAAAGTACAAAAGCATGGAAAGGGGGCATTATTGTCAAATACCTAAGAAAGGGGACCATAATCGCTGTGAAAATTGGAGGGGTATTAACCCACTGTCAGTATCTAGGCTGATATTTTGCTGAGTACTTTATCCAAGTTGTTATTTTAATTTTCTTTATCTAGATTCAAAGCTGATAACATTGCTGAATGAAGTAATGGCTTTTAAAGTTCATTAAATTATTGGATAACATGAATGTTTTTGATTTTTGTCTTTTCTTCATTTACAAGAGTGTTCACAAGCAACTTATGGTCCAAAATGCAGTAAGAGCTGCAGCCAATTCTGTGTCATGAGTGAGAATGGTGGGAGATCATGTAATCATGTTAACGGCTCCTGTTTTAATGGATGCCAGATTGGATATGATGGAGATGATTGCTCGCAAGGTAAGTTTGTGTTTGTTCTGAGATCTCATACTATTGTCTCAGACACTATCTTCTCCAAGACTATCTTCCAAAGTAACTGTCTAGAGTCATGTTCTTCATAGGTCTGACTGTCATAACTCTGGAATAAGTGACGCTGTGTATCTCCTAGGATAATTCTCACTAGCTCTATTTATATGTTTGTCTCTCTTTAGCCTTGTATCAAGCTGTCCATATCTGTCTATCCCTAGATCATAGTCCAATAGCATATATATACCATGATTTTGACCAGACAATCACTTTAATTCTGGTTCTTAATTGTCCCCTTATTGTGACCGTACTTTTAAACAAAGATCTGGAAATATTCTGAGTTCAGTCAATCAGGTTAAAATCTGCTACTATCTGAGTTGGAAGGCCCTTTCTTTAACAAGGACCTTTACATTTTCGGTACTTATGTAAGCTAATATTTGTATCTTTCTACCTTTGGTAGATGCCGCTTCCGTTTTCTCGGTAATTTGTATTTTTGTTAATTTTTCTACTTTCCAGAATGACTAGTCTTTCTTCAGAAAGCGATATCTAATACTCTCATACTCTCCTGAATTCTAAGGTGAATGTTACAATTCCTGTTTTTGGAGTACCTTCTACTATGTGACTTGCCTTTAGTTTCCGTTCAACATTCCACAGAGAAAGCTAAGTTCATGTTCGGTTTTCAACTTGAATGAGTTGCAAACTATTTCTTAATTACTATTCTGGAGTCATCGTTTTGGAGGCACCATTCGATCAGTCACTACGGTTTATTTCTCAACATGTTTCCTCAGTTATACATTCTCAATATTATATAAATGTGTCTGGTTGTTTTTTTTTCCTATGTCCTGGCTTAAATGTGATCCAAATATATCGGTGACATGATAAACGGTTACACAAGGTCACAAAGATCATTTCTGGTGGCTTCAAAAATGTTATCAACATGGGGAAAAATTAAAAATGGAGAAACATTAGTTAAGGAAAAAAAGAAAAACTGAAAAGATGGGAAGAATACTTTGAAGATAAACTCCACACAAACCAACCAGAAACAATAGGTGAAGTTTTCATTTCTCCGCCACCTGCCTAATTTGAAACGAAGTAAAGGAAGATTCACATGCCAAAAAATTGAAACTGCTATCAGACAGACCAAAAGTAACAAAGCACCAGATGAAGATAGAATTTATGCAGAAATATTAAAGGCAGAAACAGGAGGACTGAGAGTAAAATTCTTAGTAAAATTATTCAATAAAATATCATCATCATGTGCCAAAACGTTTGGCGTAGGTGATCATGTCCTTCCACAATCTTCTATAAACAGTGTATCGTATCAGTTAGTTGTTGACTGTTTTCCAATCCATGAAACCCAGCTCCCAATATTTTCGCTCTATGTTGTCCGCGATCTCTCTTTCCTTTTATTTTGCCAGCTGTATCCAAGTATTGCAACTGTCCTCTACTCATGATGTGCCCGAACAATGTTGATGGCTTCTTTCTGATATTTATTATGAGTTCCCTTTTTTGTGTTGGCCTCATTGAGAACTTCCTCATTGGTCTTTTTAGCTGTCCTGGGTACTTGCAACATTCTTCTGAGAAATCCCATCTGTGTGGCATCTAATTGTCTTGTCATTTGTTTGTCTACTGTCCATGATTCGCTTCCTTATGTAAGAATTGGTTCTACGTAGCACAAATAAACTTTTTTTTTCATTTCTATTGTCATATATTTATTGCATAAGATATTTTTCATTTTCTGAAATGCTGCTTTGGCCTGTGCTATTCTGCTTTTTAATTCTGTGGTGCATCTTCCACAATGGACAATAACATTTGAGAAGATGAAAGAAAAAGTACAAAAGCATGGAAAGGGGGCATTATTGTCAAATACCTAAGAAAGGGGACCATAATCGCTGTGAAAATTGGAGGGGTATTAACCCACTGTCAGTATCTAGGCTGATATTTTGCTGAGTACTTTATCCAAGTTGTTATTTTAATTTTCTTTATCTAGATTCAAAGCTGATAACATTGCTGAATGAAGTAATGGCTTTTAAAGTTCATTAAATTATTGGATAACATGAATGTTTTTGATTTTTGTCTTTTCTTCATTTACAAGAGTGTTCACAAGCAACTTATGGTCCAAAATGCAGTAAGAGCTGCAGCCAATTCTGTGTCATGAGTGAGAATGGTGGGAGATCATGTAATCATGTTAACGGCTCCTGTTTTAATGGATGCCAGATTGGATATGATGGAGATGATTGCTCGCAAGGTAAGTTTGTGTTTGTTCTGAGATCTCATACTATTGTCTCAGACACTATCTTCTCCAAGACTATCTTCCAAAGTAACTGTCTAGAGTCATGTTCTTCATAGGTCTGACTGTCATAACTCTGGAATAAGTGACGCTGTGTATCTCCTAGGAATAATTCTCACTAGCTCTATTTATATGTTTGTCTCTCTTTAGCCTTGTATCAAGCTGTCCATATCTGTCTATCCCAAGATCATAGTCCAATAGCATATATATACCATGATTTTGACCAGACAATCACTTTAATTCTGGTTCTTAATTGTCCCCATATTGTGACCGTACTTTTAAACAAAGATCTGGAAATATTCTGAGTTCAGTCAATCAGGTTAAAATCTGCTACTATCTGAGTTGGAATGCCCTTTCTTTAACAAGGACCTTTACATTTTCGGTACTTATGTAAGCTAATATTTGTATCTTTCTACCTTTGGTAGATGCCGCTTCCGTTTTCTCGGTAATTTGTATTTTTGTTAATTTTTCTACTTTCCAGAATGACTAGTCTTTCTTCAGAAAGCGATATCTAATACTCTCATACTCTCCTGAATTCTAAGGTGAATGTTACAATTCCTGTTTTTGGAGTACCTTCTACTATGTGACTTGCCTTTAGTTTCCGTTCAACATTCCACAGAGAAAGCTAAGTTCATGTTCGGTTTTCAACTTGAATGAGTTGCAAACTATTTCTTAATTACTATTCTGGAGTCATCGTTTTGGAGGCACCATTCGATCAGTCACTACGGTTTATTTCTCAACATGTTTCCTCAGTTATACATTCTCAATATTATATAAATGTGTCTGGTTGTTTTTTTTTCCTATGTCCTGGCTTAAATGTGATCCAAATATATCGGTGACATGATAAACGGTTACACAAGGTCACAAAGATCATTTCTGGTGGCTTCAAAAATGTTATCAACATGGGGAAAAATTAAAAATGGAGAAACATTAGTTAAGGAAAAAAGAAAAACTGAAAAGATGGGAAGAATACTTTGAAGATAAACTCCACACAAACCAACCAGAAACAATAGGTGAAGTTTTCATTTCTCCGCCACCTGCCTAATTTGAAACGAAGTAAAGGAAGATTCACATGCAAAAAATTGAAACTGCTATCAGACAGACCAAAAGTAACAAAGCACCAGATGAAGATAGAATTTATGCAGAAATATTAAAGGCAGAAACAGGAGGACTGAGAGTAAAATTCTTAGTAAAATTATTCAATAAAATATCATCATCATGTGCCAAAACGTTTGGCGTAGGTGATCATGTCCTTCCACAATCTTCTATAAACAGTGTATCGTATCAGTTAGTTGTTGACTGTTTTCCAATCCATGAAACCCAGCTCCCCAATATTTTCGCTCTATGTTGTCCGCGATCTCTCTTTCCTTTTATTTTGCCAGCTGTATCCAAGTATTGCAACTGTCCTCTACTCATGATGTGCCCGAACAATGTTGATGGCTTCATTCTGATATTTATTATGAGTTCCCTTTTTTTCTGTTGGCCTCATTGAGAACTTCCTCATTGGTCTTTTTAGCTGTCCAGGGAACTTGCAACATTCTTCTGCGAAATCCCATCTCTGTGGCATCTAATTGTCTTGTCATTTGTTTGTCTACTGTCCATGATTCGCTTCCTTAGGTCAGAATTGGTTCTACGTAGCACAAATGAACTTTTTTTTTTCATTTCTATTGTCATATATTTATTGCATAAGATATTTTTCATTTTCTGAAATGCTGCTTTGGCCTGTGCTATTCTGCTTTTTAATTCTGTGTTGCATCTTCCACAATGGACAATAACATTTGAGAAGATGAAAGAAAAAGTACAAAAGCATGGAAAGGGGGCATTATTGTCAAATACCTAAGAAAGGGGACCATAATCGCTGTGAAAATTGGAGGGGTATTAACCCACTGTCAGTATCTAGGCTGATATTTTGCTGAGTACTTTATCCAAGTTGTTATTTTAATTTTCTTTATCTAGATTCAAAGCTGATAACATTGCTGAATGAAGTAATGGCTTTTAAAGTTCATTAAATTATTGGATAACATGAATGTTTTTGATTTTTGTCTTTTCTTCATTAACAAGAGTGTTCACAAGCAACTTATGGTCCAAAATGCAGTAAGAGCTGCAGCCAATTCTGTGTCATGAGTGAGAATGGTGGGAGATCATGTAATCATGTTAACGGCTCCTGTTTTAATGGATGCCAGATTGGATATGATGGAGATGATTGCTCGCAAGGTAAGTTTGTGTTTGTTCTGAGATCTCATACTATTGTCTCAGACACTATCTTCTCCAAGACTATCTTCCAAAGTAACTGTCTAGAGTCATGTTCTTCATAGGGCTAACTGTCATAACTCTGGACTAAGTGACGCTGTGTATCTCCTAGGACTAATTCTCACTAGCTCTATTTATCTGTTTGTCTCTCTTTAGCCTTGTATCAAGCTGTCCATATCTGTCTATCCCAAGATCATAGTCCAACAGCATATATATATATATACCATGATTTTGACCAGACAATCACTTTAATTCTGGTTCTTAATTGTCCCCTTATTGTGGCCGTACTTTAAAAAAAGATCTGGAAATATTCTGAGTTCAGTCAATCAGTTTAAAATCTGCTACTATCTGAGTTGGACAGGCCCTTTCTTTAACAAGGACCTTTGCATTTTCGGTACTTATGTAAGCTAATATTTGTATCTTTCTACCTTTGGTAGAGGCCGCTTCCGTTTTCTCTGTAATTTGTATTTTTGTTAATTTTTCTACTTTCCAGAATGACTAGTCTTTCTTCAGAAAGCGATATCTAATACTCTCATACTCTCCTGAATTCTAAGGTGAATGTTACAATTCCTGTTTTTGGAGTACCTTCTACTATGTGACTTGCCTTTAGTTTCCGTTCAACATTCCACAGAGAAAGCTAAGTTCATGTTCGGTTTTCAACTTGAATGAGTTGCAAACTATTTCTTAATTACTATTCTGGAGTCATCGTTTTGGAGGCACCATTCGATCAGTCACTACGGTTTATTTCTCAACATGTTTCCTCAGTTATACATTCTCAATATTATATAAATGCGTCTGGTTGTTATTTTTTCCTATGTCCTGGCTTCAATGTGATCCAAATATATCGGTGACATGATAAACGGTTACACAAGGTCACAAAGATCATTTCTGGTGGCTTCAAAATTGTTATCAACATGGGGAAAAATTAAAAATGGAGAAACATTAGTTAAGAATAAAGAAAAACTGAAAAGATGGGAAAAATACTTTGAAGATAAACTTCACACAAACCAACCAGAAACAATAGGTGAAGTCTTTATTTCTCCGCCACCTGCCTAATTTGAAACGAAGTAAAGGAAGATTCACATGCCAAAAAATTGAAACTGCTATCAGACAGGCCAAAAGTAACAAAGCACCTTGTGAAGACGGAATTTATGCAGACATATTAAAGGCAGAAACAGGACTGAGAGTAAAAGTCTTAGTAAAATTATTCAATAAAATATCATCATCATGTGCCAAACCGTTTGGCGTAGGTGATCATGTCCTTCCACAATCTTCTATAAACAGTGGATCGTATCAGTTGTGTTGTTGACTTTTTTCCAATCCATGACACCAAGCTGTCCAATATTTTCGCTCTATGTTGTCCGCGATCTCTCTTTCCTTTTATTTTGCCAGCTGTATCCAAGTATTGCAACTTTCCTCTACTCATGATGTGCCTGAACAATGTTGATTGTTTCTTTCTGATATTTATTATGCGTTCCCTTTTTTGTGTTGGCCTCATTGAGAACTTCCTCATTGGTCTTTTTAGCTGTCCAGATATTTTTCATTTTCTGAAATGCTATTTTGGCCTGAGCTATTCTGCTTTTTATTTCTGTGGTACATCTTCCACAATGGACAATAACATATGGAAGATGAAAAAGTACACAAATCATGGAAAGGGGGCATTATTGTCAAATACCTAAGAAAGGGGACCATAATCGCTGTGAAAATTGGAGGGGTATTAACCCACTGTCAGTATCTAGGCTGGTATTTTGCTGAGTACTTTATCCAAGTTGCTATTTTAATTTTCTTTATCTAGATTCAAAGTTGATAAAATTGTTGAATGAAGTAATTCCTTTTAAAGTTTTTTTTAAATTATTGGATAATATGAATGTTTTTGATTTTTGTCTTTTCTTCATTAAACAGAGTGTTCACTAGAAAATTATGGTCCGAGATGCAGCAAAAACTGCAGCCAATTCTGTGTCAAGAGTGAGAATGGTGGGAGATCATGTAACTATGTTAACGGCTCCTGTTTTAATGGATGCCAGATTGGATATGATGGAGATAATTGCTCACTACGTAAGTTTGTGTTTGTTCTGAGATATTTGTGATGTTGTCTCTGGACTACAATCTATTTGTTGTTCATGATTTGGTCTTTGCTAGAGAAATCTACTTAGATAATGACTGGTCCATGTAAATATATATAAATGATTTCTACAATGTGACTCAGCCATGAAGGATAATGGGAAGAATAGAAGATAATGACGATCGACAGAGGAAGAATAGAATGATACGACGATGATAAGACGTACTATAATTTTAGGCGGCAAAGAATGAAATGAAGACTTAAGGATTAGCAGCAAGGAGACGTTTGTCTACCGAATCCAGACGCTGTGGCGTAGCCAACTATAAGACTGCAAGAAAGTGCGTACAGGTGTTGAACCTGAACGTAGAAATCCAGACAGATGTTTGCTCTTGCCAACAAAGTTACATAACGCAACGAAGCTGCCGATGGACCCCGACACCTACTGATATTAGATAGCTATTCCAGCCCTGAAACATTCTGAGTTAAGCCACCAAGGGATGTAATCAAGAGGCTCACCGACGCGGGGACATTTTTATGTTCAGCGGTGGGAAACGCTTTGAGTTCTCTCTGTCTTGGAGATCAAAGAATCACCGCACGTGGTCGAAGACCAATGTAAGCTTTAGTTGTGAGGGAACGAATTTTAGGAAGATTGAAATGTGTCGACAGGACTCCTAAAGCAATATGACTATGGACATAATTAAAAGGCAGAGTTAAAGAAATAGTGACTGGAGGCGGACGATGGATAAGCCGTGTATAGATTAGATTCCCACGATCCTTCGCCAGGTGGGAGTGGCTAAGATGGACACATAAAGACCCTGAGAAGACTTATACTTAAGAAGGAACTCTAGACTCGTCACTTGGAGGAAGATACACTTGGGACCCATGAAGCGGAAGGGTACACATCAGTGTGGATGTAGTAGAAGAGACAAGATATCCGCCTCAAGGCAGATGATAGGATTAGTGGTTAGAAAACTTAGATCTTAGCTTAACTTACACAGAACAGAACTTAGACAAAGAGAACTTAGACTCTAGATGCAGCAGTTAGATGATCTTAAACTGTTTTCGCCCACGAAGCCAGAGACTAGACAGAAATAGTAAACGAGAGCAAAGGAGACTAGATATCTGCCTCAAGGCAGAAGATATAATTAAGAGTCAGGCAGATAAAAACGATCGTCTTTTGAGAGAGTAGCGTACCTGCACGAAGTTAGAGTAGGGAAATCAGGAGTTTGACTAATAGAGTTCGCACAGAGATTTGTGTGGTTTAGGTTTAGAAGTAAGACCTCAAGGTCTATAAGATTGAGAGTTAACTTGTATACGATCACGAGCGTTACTTGTAAATATACATCGCCGATAGGCTCAACACAGTAACAATAAGGAACATTTAGATTATAAGAGGACAGTATAGTTTGTTCATTGTACGGAACAAGTTGTTAAACTTTTGAAGTGGATGTCAACAATAAAGACTATATTATATTTGTTCGAAAACTATGATGACGAGTTATGTGTGTCTATATATATATATATATATATATATATATATATATATGATATGAAAATAACAAGATAGAAGGTACCAATAGGAAGATAACCAAACATCAGAAGTCTGCAACATGGTAACCCTATATAAGTCTTTAGGTTATGAAAAAAGTCAGCTTTGATTGCTATAACAAAGGGAAACATTTATATATTCCATCGTTTCTGCTCTCTGATGTCCTTAAACCTCAAAAAATAGGTATGGATCAATTGACCTGGATATGTAGGAGTTCAATTTGAAGGTTTTTAATTCATCAATAGTTATGACTTGGATCCCTTGTGATCTACTGACAGAGAACAGATCACCTTCAGAACTACCATTAGTGTGCTGAAGTCATTTATGTTCTCTCAATAAATAATCAGATCATGAATATCGTTTTTATAAATTAAATTAATGTTTTTTTTAAATGTGAGTGCACAAATTATAGGGGAATTATGCTACTATCAGTGCCAGGAAAAAATATTAAGCAGAATCATTCTGGAGAGACTAAAAGAGGCCATAGATAAATATTTGAGAGATGAACAAGCAGGTTTTATGAAGAACAGATCATGTGCTGATTAAATAACTACTCTACGTTAAACAAAGTTTAGAACTACAGTCACTACTTTATATTGGATTCATAGATTACGAAAAGGCATTTGATAGTTTAGACAGAAGAATGCATTGGAAGTTGCTGAGTCATTACATAATCCCAATAAAGTTTATTAACCTGATAAAAACAATGTACGAAGGAATTAAATGTAGTGTGGTGCATGAAGGGCAGCTTACAGAAGCATTTGAAATAAGAACAGGAGTAAGGCAAAGATACCCGCTGTCTCCAATTCTACTGGCCATAGAATGGATTATTAAAATAACTTAAAACAACATAAATGGAATCCAATGGTCACTGACCAAGCAACTTGATGATTTAAACTTGGCTGTTGACATAGCTCTCCTATCACACAGCCATCAACAGATGCAGGATAAAATGAGCATACTTGATGAGAGATCACAACAGCTAGGACTGAAAATTAATAGAGATAAGATCAACATTATGAGAATTAATACAGTTGGCAATAACCAAATAAAACTAGGAGAATTACCTCTATTAGATGTACAATCTTGCATATATCTGGGCAGTAATATAGATAAAGAGGGAGGAACAGAAAATGATACCAAAATAAGGATATCAAAAGCAAGAGGAGCATTGTTGCGCTGGAAAAAATATGGAAGTCCAAACAAATTATGTTTAAAAAAAATAACAATTTTCAACTCCAATGTTAAGTCAGTCCTATTATATGGCTGTGAAACATGGAGAACAACAAAAGTGACAATCATGACGATATAGACTTTCATTAATGGATGCTTACGCAGAATAACATGATGGAAATGGCAGGACAAAATCACTAACATAGAATTATGGATATGTACCAGTCAAATACCAGTGGATAAAGAGATACAGCAAAGACAATGGTGCTGGATAGGACATACACTGCTAAAGCCAAATGAGAGTATGACACAATATGCCATTTTTTGGAATCACCAGGTGAAAAGTCAAAGTGGAAGACCAAGGAATTCTTGGAGAAGACAGATAGAAGCAGAGATGAAGATGATGGGTAAGACATGGAATGATCTTAAAAGAATGGCAATAAACAGAACGACTTGGAAAGTGTTTTTTTAAGACCTATGCTCCACAGGGAGCTGAAAGGTAGAATAAGAAGAAGAGCGTCGATTTACTGTAATATCCAACATTTGTCATAAAAAAAATTAGTCATTTCAAAGTCGAGAAGTTAAAAAAAACACCTGAAAAGAACAGAAGAAATAACAAATTAACAAAGAGACCAAGCATATGGCACAGATCAAACTTTGAATTACATACAGGGATAATAAATACATGGTTTTACTTCTTACATAAATTGTGTAATTACAAACCTTATAATGCACACATGCAAAGCATATGGGCACGCAGCACAAGACAACTACATAGATATAGAGTATAGGAATCAAGATGCATAGATATGTAAAGCTGTTGTCTCTCCAAGGCATGAACATATCGCTCTAATACACATACCTACCACACATTTCTTACAACCATGCGCTACCCCACCTATTCATGTATGTATATTTGTCTGCATATGTATTGCCACATTTGGACACCTTCGGGTTTTCTTTAGTGCGCTTTGTGGTAATATATACAGATTTGTGCTTGTACACATGTATGGTTATGTACACATGATTGTTTACACATCTGTTAATTGCGCACACACACAATTAGATATACACAGTTTATACATATCTTGTACCCACCTCCCCATATTTTTAGAACCCTTTTTCTCACCTGACTGCCTGGTCAGTAAGATATATAGTTGGTCCTTCCGCTCCCTTATTTTAGTTCATTCAGAAGCTGACCACACTCTGGATCGCAGGGAGTGACCTTCTTGTATTTCCTCTTTTGAGTATCTAGCATATTATCGCCATGTAGTAAGATGTATGTGTATATCCTTATATATATATATATATATATATATATTTTTTTTTTTTTTTTTTTTGTTGTTCCAGCTGAAGGAATCCTTGGCCGAAACATTGACTTTTGTTTTGTTAATTACCACATAAAACTGTTACTATACCACTTTTTTCTTATTAAAAAAAATTGTAACTAGAGAGATATAAGGGGTGTCAACATCAATGAAACTCTATAACATCGTCACATGATGATGGCTAATGATGTCATAGATGAAGTACTAGAATTTTGTATTTCACTCAAAACTCGATTGGTATTAAGAGAATGAGAAGATTATAAGTCATTGTGTTGTTTAATGTTTGTGTCATCAAATAAATGGACCATTTAATACTTATTTGAAAATGCCATCTAATCATCACCTTCCAATTAGCTTATAGGCCATAGACCTATTCTCTACTTATGACCACAGCACTGGAAGTAAATGATTATCATTACAAAAAAGAAGGAATAAACTTCACTATACATTTCTATTCTCACTGTTCTCATCCTCATTGTCCTGAAGTCAGTCTTTAACTTTCCCACTGGGAAACTGAACTAAACAAACCTGGAGACTAAGCAACAAGTGGCGCTGCATTCTTGTCACTGAGAGTGATCATTAAAAAATAATTCTAAGAAGTGGGTATCTGTTTTATATCTGATCATATGACTAGAGTGACAGAGAGGTTTAGGTTAAAGGAACGAGTTCAATGAAATCTAACTTGGGCCAGCACACAAGAGTTATGTCCCACTCTAATATCTGATTCTTGTCACCTTGATCCAGACAATGATGGACAACAGCCCACAAGCAGTTCGTGAATGTTAAACTGTCAGTGCAATCACTACTTGAATTTGATCTAAATGATCATGATCCTAATACTTGCCATTCCACATTAAATTAACTGATTAAATATTACATCTTTTTTCTTTTAATCAAAATTCAGAATGTCAATAATGATTCTCTTTGTTGAACAACCATTTCAGAAATTGAAGGATCATCTGGCAGTGATGGCAACACAAATGGTGTGATAGGAGGAGTTGTGGGTTCAATTCCTTTCATCATTTTTGCTACCCTGGTAATATTTGTGCTCGTGAGGTAAGAGACATCATTCTGGTGGAAATTTAACCCACTTGTGTGATTGTGCATGTGTGAAAAGTTAAAATGTGAGTTTGTTTTTTATTGTAACTTGGTTTTTTTTCTCAAAGTGTAAGTCAAATAGATCCAGGATTGGTAGTACTCTAATCAAGACACCATTCAAAGTCATCCCAAAGCAATAATGGCTACCCGATAACTTCTGCACCTGTATGTGAGGTTTGACATTGTAAGTACAAGTGGACAAGATGTGGACATCCTCTAGGTCCTATATTCCAGTAACAGGTCAATGTGTATAAGACTTTTGGCATCCTGTAGGTCCTATATTGCAGTCAGTAACAGGTCAATGTGGACAAGGCATGGACATCCTCTAGGTCCCATATTCCAGTAACACACACAGACACTGATTGATGTGGAGCATTAGAAGATGATAAAATGTTGTGCAGTGACAGTTCTAGTAATGTATTTGAGCTTCTTCTAAAGGTGTGGACAATCTATCACCGTCATTATAAATTGTTTACAGCAGAAAGGTAGTTCTCTGTTGTTATTTTTTCCACAGAAGAAATTCTGAAAGTTTCAACTGATGACAATTTATATGGACAATAACACATTTCTTTTTCTGATCAGCATTCTCAACAACAACATCAACATTTCCCTTTCGAGCCGTAGCCGGCCCATAGGGCGTAGACCAAGATACTGCTTCTCTTATCTGAATTTTTTGTTGCAGCAGTTTTCAATTCTTTTAAAGATATTTTATCAAACCTCGCCATCTGTCTCTGTTCTGTGCAAGCAGTTCTATCTCATTGGCGGAGCCAATTCCTGCTGCTCTTGCCTCTCTCATCATTGTTCTTCTCAGTGTCTCTCTGGTCTTCCTCTTACCTGTTGTTTCCACATGGGGGCTTGCTTTGCTATTCGGTTATTATCTCTTCTCATCACATGTCCAACATATGACCATCGTCTTTTCTTTATTCTATCTATTGACCTTTCGAGCCGTAACCGGCCCATAGGGCGTAGACCAAGATACACCTTCTCCTATATGAATTTTTGTTCTAGCAGTTTTCTTTTAAAGATATTTTATCAAATCTCGCCATCTGTCTCTGTTCTGTGCAAGCAGTTCTATCTCATTGAGGGAGCCGACTCCTGCTGCTCTTGCCTCTCTCATCAATGTTCTTCTCAGTGTCTCCCTGGGTCTTCCTCTTTTTCTTTTACCTGTTGTTTCCCATATGAGGGCTTGCTTTGCTATTCGATTATTATCTCTTCTCATCACATGTCCAACGTATGACCATCGTCATTTCTTTATTACTGAAGATATTAGTGGTTGATTGGCGATTTCTCTAATTTCCTCGTTTGTTTTGAATTCGTTCCACGCTATACCAAGTATTTTCCTTTAGACATTTATTTTCGAATGCGTTCAACTTTGTTTCTATATCTCGTGTTCTTTTCCAGCCTTCACACGCATACGTAAGTGTTGATAGTACATTTGATTTGAATAGTCTAAGTTTTGTGTTTGTGCTGATGAGTTTTGATTTCCACAACTTTTCAAGGCGTCTGAAAGACATTGCTGCTTTAGCTATTCTGATTCTAATTTCTTTGCTTGTATCCCCTTCTCAATCAATGTGACTTCCAAGATAGGTAAAGTAATCGATCTCTTCTACTGGTTTGTTTTCCATGTATATTTTGTCGTCTGTTGGAATTAAACTTTTCATGACTTTAGGCTTTTCATGATTGATCTCAAGCCCAATTTTCCTGGCTATTGATGATAGTTCATATGTGTTTTCCTGCATCATTTTTATCTGACTGCTGATGAGAACATCAGCAAAGTCGAGGTCCTCCAAATGGTCTCCTTGTATCCATTCGATGCCTTTATTACCAGGGCAGCATTTTTTCATTTTGAAGTCCATAACAATTCCAAATAACAAGGGCGATAAAATACATCCTTGTTGAACCCCAGTTTCTATTGAGAAACTTTCGCTCAGTCCTTCCTCTGTTTGAACTGCACATGTGTAACCATCATACATGTCTTTGATAATATTTATGATTTTTAATGGTAAGCCATATTGCTTCAGCATTCTACATTTTTAGAAATAAATCACAGAATCATAATCAGTTCGCATGTCCTTTGAATATTTTTGCATTAACCACAGCCTGTTTGAAATTGAACGTATATCTAACTTAAGCAAGCCAAATCTCCCACTTCTTCTGTTGTTCAATGTCTCATTGATGTCTTAAAACCACCTTATTCTTGGTCTGTCCCTGATGTGTTGCACTGGAAACCATGCCTTCCATTATTGCTCCTTCCAGCACACTGTATCTTTTGAGTTGGCCTTAGTATGTTCTTCTCTTCTGAAGAATGGTGTTTATAAGCCAGTTCTTTTTAATGTTTAAATATTTTAATGCATCTTTATGTATTTTTTTCTTTGTGCAAAATATACTAAGGATTTTTCTGTAGCACAGATATAATACATCTTTTATATTCTAAATTTTGTGTTTACATTGTTCTGTCTTGTCTCCATAATAGTTACTTATATTTTCTAAAAGTTTTTAGTAAATTGCTTCTATGTTTAACTAAATACATTTCTGGTTTGAAACTACTCTGTCAGTGAATTTATTTTGGAAGATTGCTCAGCCTGAGTGATAACTAATTGATTGTCTTTACAGAAGGCACAGAAAAGAAAAGTTACAGGGTTGGAATTTCATATTTTTAAAGAACTCTGTGGGCAAAAGTACTTTGACTATGTCACACACTCCAGTGAACTCATTGTCTGATGTGGATAATCAGAGAAATGAACCAGCAGGTTTGTAGAAATTTCTGATCATTCTATGTCAATTAAATGTACTAAGGGCAGTAACTAGAGCATTGTACTAAACTACGGGACGGGAAGATAACGTGCATTGTATAAAGACATATATTCATCCAAAAGCATAATGGCTCATGAAGTGATGGTCCATTTGAAATTTTGTTCTCATCTGCTGCCTATGAGACATCAACATTACCAGCAGACATTTGGTTACAGACAGTAAACATCGTTAACTCTATCACAGGTTAAGTATTTTAGAAAATTTCAGAAATGTTAACACCCATTCCGGAGTGGTATGACAACACTCTATACGTCCAAGAATTATTTGTTAAATGTTGTCCAATCCTCACAAATGGTGAAAACACTAAGAAAATACAAACTGGCAAATGAAATAGTGAATAGGTATGGAAATGTACATCTTCTTCCCTTCCTAATTTGCCTTTCATCATCGAAGGGATATATAATTTGTGGTCTTCTCCTCTTCTGTTCACCTCTGTTTCTGTTATGTTTCCTTGTTTTTCGACTATTCCGTCAATCCATCTTTTTCATTGTTAAACCCTTGGATCTGGTGTTCTCGCAGCTTTTATAGAAAGCATGTTGTGTTGTATTTTGATCTGTCTGCCTTGCCATGTGGTCAAACCATTGCATCTGTTGTTTCTTGATATATTCTATGGCAGGGTTTATTACTTGCTTTTTTTCTCAGTTCTTTATTTCTGATTTTATCCATCACGCTATTTATTGATATTCATCTAACACATTAATTTCAGTAGAGGTTATTTTTTTGTATTGTCCTTGCATCTAGGGTCCATGACTGGCATTGGTAGCACAAGGTTGGGGCATATTGTACAGTAACTGTTTTGCTTCTATAGTTATTTCCTTGTTGGACAAATATTAGTGATAGCTGTCTAGTGATTTGACAAGCTGTATTGCACCTTGAGTCTATTTCTGCTGTTTGTGAATTGGTGTTTGTCACTAGACTTCCATGGTATTTAAGTTCATCTACTTGTTGTAGCTGTCTACTGTCAATAGTTCTGTTGATGTTCTGTTTCTCTTTTACGATATCCATGACTAATGGGAACTGACATGCTGACTGTTACAACATCAAAATGATTTAATTTGGCTAATCTTTAAAACAAAATATCAGCTTTAAAAAGATTTGGTGGTGGCAAAACTTCACTACACATCATCATCAAGTACCGGGCATAGGGGCGTAGGTGATCATGTCTCTCCACAACTTTCCATCTCGGCAGCTATTTATCATTTCTGTTGTTGACCTTCTGCCAAGACATTCTCTTAAGGTGTCAGTTATTTTTTCTCTTTGCTTCCCTCTATCTTTTCGTCCCTCAATTTTTCCAGTTTTTACAATATATTCAAGTTGTCTCTTCTCATTACATGGTCAAAAATGATGATTGTCTCTTCCTAACATTGGAAATTAGCTCTCTTTTTGCTATGACCTCTCTCAGAACATCTTCATTACTCTTCTTAGCTGTCCATGGTACTCTCAACATTCTTCTGTAAAACCACATTTCTACAGACTCCAGTGATTTTCTTGTCTGTTGTCCTATTGTCCATGACTCGGATTCATATGTTAAGACTGGCTCTACGTAACATTTAAGAACTCTTTTTCTTGTTTCTCTTGTAGCGATTAATACTGTATCATCAGCATACCTTTGATTATTTATAGTATGACCTTCAATTGTTATTCCAGGCATGCCCCTTGTGGATCTTAAAATAATCTCACTATAAATATTAAACAAATCTGATGACAGCACACAACCTTGTATAACACCCTGTTTTGTTTGTTGAAACATTCCCAATTGGTTTCCAGTTCTTATGGTCGCTGTTTGTTGCCAGTACATGTTCTTTATTATTCTTAGATCTTTGCTGTCTATGTTTATGCTTTCTAAAATTGTGATTATTTCTTGGTGCTTTACTTTGTCAAATGCCTTGGTCTAATCTATGAAACATAGGTATAGGTCTGTTTTCACCTCTATGGTTGTTTTTACTAAAGATCTTATGATATAAATGGCATTGCTTGTTCCTTTATCTCTAACAAAACCACACTGTTCATCGCTAATTTCTGGACTGATTCTGTTTCGCACTCTTCGCATGATGATTCTTAGTAATATCTTAGTCATATGACTCATAAGGCTTATTGTGCGATGATCATCGCATTCAATCACACCCGATTTCTTTATTAGGGCTATGAATATTGATTTGAGCATGTCGTCTGGTACATATCTGCTGTTGTAGATATCATTCAAAATCTGTGTTATTATTGCTATTCCAAAATCACCCATGGATTCAATCTCTTCTTTAGTTATATTATCTGGTCCAGGAGCTTTGCCTGCTTTCATATTGCGCAAGGCGTCTTCCACTTCTTCTCTTAGTATTTCTTGTCCTTCTCCATTATCCTTAATATTTACCTCCGTTCGTTCATCATTATAAAGATCCTTAATGTATTCTGTCCATCGTTCCCTTATGTTTTCTTGATCAATCAATAGTTCTCCTTTCTTTGATCTTAAACATCCAGTTTTTGATTGCGTTTTTCTTCCTGTTAATTCCTCAGTTTGTTTGTATATAGCTTTTGCATCTCCTTTTTGTTGCAATTCGATCTCTTTGCATCTCTCTTTTAGCCATGCTTCTTTTGCTTCACTACACATAGAACAATATATTGATTTATTCCTGCATTCGATTTTATCCTTGCAAGGATGTACATTATGTAATAATGATTAGTTAGATCATTTTCTCCTTTCTACTGGTCATAGATTGATTTATGAAAATAACTCAAAACAACAGAAATGGAATCCAGTGGTAACTGACCAAGCAACTTGATGATTTCGACTTTGCTGATGAAATAGCTCTCCTATCGCCATCAACAGATGCAAGATAAAATGAGCATACTTGATGCGAGATTACAACAACTATGACTGAAAATAAATAGAGATAAGACCAACATTATGAGAATTAATGCAGTTGGCAATAACCAAAAAAAAATATGAGAAATACTTCTACTAGACGTAGAATCTATCTGGGCAGTAATATAGATAAAGAGAGAGGAACAGAAAATGATGCCAAAATAAGGATATCAAAATCAACAGGGGCATTTGTTGCACTGGGAAACATATGGATCCCAAGAAATTAGGTTACATACAAAAATAAGCATTTCCAACTCCAATGTTAAGTATGGCTGTGAAACATGGAAAACAACAAAAATGACAATCATGAAGATACAGACTTTCATTAATGGATGCTTATGCAGAAAGAGGGATGGAAATGGCAGGACAAAATCACTAAAATAGAATTATGGAAATCTATCAGTCAAATAAAAAGTCAGTTAAAAAGGGTTATTAAATATTATGTAGGGCCAGTCTTAACATATGGATGTGAATCATGGACAATAGGACAACAGACAAGGAAATCACTGGAGTTTGTAGAACTATGGTTTTACAGAAGAATGTTGAGAATACCATGGACAGCTAAGAAGAGTAATGAAAACGTCCTGAAAGAGGTCAAAGCAAAAAGAGAGCTAATTTCCAATATAAGGAAGAAACAATCTTCATTTTGTGGCCATGTAATGAGAAGAGAATAACTGGAATATACTGTAACAACTGGGAAAATTGAGGGACGAAGAGATATAGGGAAGCAAAGAGAAAGAAAATACCAAACAGCGTAAGAGAATTGCTTGCCAGAAGGTCAACAGCAGAAATGAAAACTGTCTAAAAAAAATGAAAACTGAATAAATAACTGTCGAGATCGAACATTGTTGAGAGACATGATCACCTACGCCAGCAGGCGCGGTACTTGATGATGACCAGTTAAATACCAGTGGATAAAGAGATAAAACGAAATCGATGGCGCTGGATAGGACACACACTGCGGAAGCCAAATGAGAGTAATACACAACGGGCCCTTTTTTTGGAATCCCCATGGACAAAGACAAGGAGGAAGGCAAAGGAATCCTTGGAGAAGACAGATGGAAGCAGAGATGAAGATTTGGGGAAGACATGGAATGATCTAAAAACATTGGAAAGTGTTTGTTGAAGACCTATGCTCCACAGGGAGCTGATAGGTAGAAGAAAAAGAAAATGAGTTTTCAACTATTTGTAGTAATAGAAGCCAGTTTGTAATTTAAAAAATTATTTGTTGGGAGATATTAATTTACATTTGAAAGTAGATTCGGAATGCCTTTATTATTGTATCTATTCAGACAATGCTTCAATAATTAAACTGCGCATGTGCAGACGAATTGAAACAAATGGCACATGTAAAAGCGTTTTGTTGTGCACATAAGTAACTTTTTGTGTTAAACGTGAGCCATTTTTTCTTTATTTTGCGTTTATTTTGGTTACATATATAACCATTATCTATTAATTGTGTCATCCAAAACATATGTCCAGTCAACAAAGTCTTGTAGTTCCTACCGGGAAGTGTGGTGGATCTAGGAAATTTGTTGACTGAACTAAAATCATTTTAATGAATCATTTACTGACCTTTCTCTATATTTCTCTTAGCCACACAGACCATCACCACTCCTCGAAAGTGACAGTTATATTTTGTTATATAATATTTATGTTTTATATTTATTGTTTTAATTTTTAATTTATCATTTAAGTATGACTTAAATTTAAAATACAAGGCATCATTGTACTTGACTCCAGTGACTTTTATTGTGCATTTATGAAATACCCTTTTCTGCATTGTAATTATTACTTCTGGTTTTTTTGCTGTTGAGATTATAACCTTTTCTTAACTTTCACACACTAAAATATAAATAATTTGTGGTAACTCATTTTCACTTATAACAGTTGGTACTCTTATTAAATCATTCTAGCAATTTTACAGTTTTCTAACAGCTTGTTCTATTTCTTGAAACATATCTAATTGATTTCCAGTTCTTGTGGTTGCTTATTTTGTCACTACATTTTATTTATTATTCTTAGATCTTTCCTGTCAATATTTATACTCTATAAAAAGCTGATTATTTTTTAGATATTACTTTGTCAAGTGATTTGATGTTGTATATAAAATATAACTATAGGTTTGTTTTCACATCGATGACTCCTTTTATGAAAGATCGTATGATGTATATGGCATTGTCTGTATCTTCAATAAATCTACATTGTCAATCACTAATTTTTGGTGTCGTTCTGTTTCTCACTCTCCGAATGATTATTGTTTGTAATTTAGTATAGTAGTTTAGTCATATCACTGAATTGACAGAAGAAACTGCGATGATCCTCACAGTCTAAAGAACCAGGTTTTGTTGGTAGAGCTATAAATGTAGATTTGAGTAGATCATCCGGTAAATATCTGCTATTGTAAATGTTATTCAATAGTTTTGCTATTTGTCCTATAGAAATATCTCTTAGGGTTTCCATCTACTCTTTGGTTAAGGTATCTGGTCCCTGCACTTAATCTGCGTTCACGTCGCACGCGGTTCCATTCCACCACCTCTTTTGCATTATCGTGTCATATACACATCATTATAATACAAGACAATACACTGCAGCACAGCACAATAAAATAAACTTTGCGGCATCAAATAATTGTCCAAGTACTATCATGATAATCATGATGTTCTTAACAAGAACTAGAGTCTCAAACAAAAGATTTGGTTCCTCCCTTCATAATTATTTATAGTTATTGCTGTTATTGTTTATATTATTATTTATAGTTACTGTTGTTATTGTTTATATAATTATTTATAGTTACTGTTGTTAGCAGCAGGAAAAACATAATAATCAGATGGAGAGAATACTTTAAGGAACTATTAAATCAGGGAAATACAAACGGAAATATAGAGTTTAAACATCGGCAGTATGATGAACAGGAACCGAATATACTTAAAGCAGAAGTAGAATGGGCATTGAAACAGAATAAAAGAACAAAGCAGCTGGTATAGATGAAATAACAATAGAAATGCTACTAGCCTGTAAGGAAACAGCTATAGATTGGCTTACTATCATATTCAATATGGCTTGGGTAGAAAGAAAAGTCCCAGACGACTGGCCAAAAGCTATCATTGTCCCATTTTGGAAGAATAAAGGAAGTAAAAGGGAGTGTGAAATGTTCAGAGGAATCCCTATTGAGTCAAGTTGGTAAAATGTTTGCTAAAATATTGGAGAGGAGAGTAAGATACATAATAAAACCTCAATTAAGTAATAATCAATTCGGATTCAGAAAAGGCAAAAGCTGTACTGATGCTATATTTACATTGAGACAACTATGTGAAAAAACAATAGAATATGACAGAAACCTAAATATAGTGTTTATAGATCAGGAAAAAGCGTTTGATCGTGTCGACAGGAACAAACTTTGGCAAACTTTAGAAACCTACGGGGTAGCATGGCAACTACTAGAAAATATAATGGCACTATATAAAAACAGTCAAAGTGCCGTTAGAACATCGGAAGGTCTGTCAGATTGGTTTCAGGTTACAATAGGAGTAAGACAAGGATGTGTCATCTCACCACTCTTCTTCATCATATATATGGACAAAATAAATCAGGAAACAACCAACAACAAGGACAAATCAAATAATAACATAGAGGTAGGAAACTCCAACATCAACGAGCTACTCTTCGCAGATGACCAATGCCTAATATATGAGGATGAAAACCTGCTACAACAGCATTTAACATCTCTAGATAAAAGCTGCACAAACTACAGTATGAAAATTAACACAGCAAAAACAGAGGCTATAAGAATAAGCAAATTGAGACACCCATTTAACATCAAGATCAAAGATAAAGAAATAAAACAAGTAGAGGAATTCAAGTATTTAGGCACAATGTTCACAGAAGATGGAAAACTAGACAGAGAAATTGACATGAGAACACAAAAAGCAAATACTGTCACATACCAGCTTTCACCACTGCTAAGACATCCAAACATTTCTATGCCAGCTAAACAACAAATGATAAATAGCATCTTCATACCAACTTTGTGCTTTGAAAGTCAAACATGGACCCTTTCTAAAACATATTTAAGAAAGATCAATACATGTGAGATGCATTGCTTGAGAAAAGTAACAAACAACACAAGAAGAGATAGAATACCAAATGAAACCATAAGAAAAATAGTAGGAACAAAACCCTGCCAAGAATATATAGAACAACAACAACTTAAATGGTTTGGCCACCTGGTCAGAATGAATCCTTACCAATCACCATCAAGGGCGTTCTTCTCGAGAATGCATGGGAAAAGACCAAGAGGAAGACCCAGAAGAAGATGGATAGATGCAGTGACAGAGACATGTAACAACAAAGGAAAATCACTAATTCAGACAATTCGAGCAGCACAGGAACGACAAATGATATAAACCACAACACCTTTTAGGTATCAGTGAAAAGAGAAAAGTAGAAGAAGACTGTTGTTATTGTTTCTTTAATTATTTATAGTTACTGCTGTTAATGTTCATATAATTATTTATTGTCACAATACCATTATTGTTTGTATAATTATTTATAGTTACTGTTGTTATTGTTTCTTTAATTATTTATACTACTACTGTTATTGTTTATATAAGTCACTATTTATTTTTACAGACAATAATCCAGCCTGCAGAAGACGGAGTGTGTCATTCACGTCAAAGGTTTAGGGGAAAAATAATGACACACATGCATATAAGAGTTCTGACCATTCGACCAGCTCATTGTGTGTCATTACGTTGTGTTAACCTCTCCTTCAATGACACAGGACAAAGTATCAAGTTCCCATGATCGCAAGACATGAATGCTGAAGATTAAGGCAGACATTACAGTTATTGTCTGTGGTGCCACTTTTATATATTTTAGATGCAGCTATGTTATTTTGTTTATATAACTGATGCTATTATTGCTTGGGGATAAGAACATATATCAAATATACTATTATTTAAATGTATAAGCTATTATTGCTTAGAGACCCTATTTTATTGTCTATCAGCACAACTATTATTATTTATATACAAAACTGTGACTGTATATTAATACTGCTATAATTTTGAACATACACCAGTATCACAGTTTCTAGACATCAATATTAAACAGCACAAGAACTATTTATAGATATCAGTCAAACAGCTTATTTATAAATATCAAGGCTATTGTTTGTAGAAGCCAGAATGACAAGCTGTAGATGCCACATTATTGTTTATAGACCACTTTTATCACTTATTATACAATATAATGTACATATTTATTTTCTAATCCATTATTATTTGTATAATCATCTTTGTTAATATTTTAAAATGTCATTATTATTGTCTTATTTTTGCATACACCTCCATTATTATTTGTTTTTTTTGACATCGTTAATATCAAGCCAAGTGTCCATTGCAGACTGTTGCATTGTATAATCATCTTTGTTAATATTTTAAAATGTCATTATTATTGTCTTATTTTTGCATACACCTCCATTATTATTTGTTTTTTTTGACATCGTTAATATCAAGCCAAGTGTCCATTGCAGACTGTTGCATTCACCACAGCCCGTCCGAAAGAATCTCTGTCTCTGGTCAGATCACCTACTTCTTCTGTGGCCATGATCGAGGTCTATTTGGTGTCTACAAACAACTTTATTCTGTGGCCATGATCAAGGTCTATTTGATGTCTACAAACCACCTTCGTCTGTGGCCATAATCAAGCTCTATTTGGTGTCTTCAAACCACCTTCGTGTCCATGATCAAGGTCTATTTGATGTCTACAAACTACCTTCGTCTGTGGCCATGATCAAGGTATATTTGGTGTCTACAGACCACCTTCTTCAGAGGCTGTGATCAAGTTCTATTTGGTGTCTTCAAACCACTTTCTTCTGTGACAATGATCAACGTCTATATGTCTACAAACCACTTTCTTCTGTGGCTATGATCAAATTCTATTTGGTGTCAACAAACCACCTTCTTCTGTGGCCATGATCAAGTTCTATTTGGTGTCTACAAACCACCTTCATCTGTGGCCATGATCAAGGTCTATATGTCTACAAACCACCTTCATCTGTGGCCATGATCAACGTCTATATGTCTATAAACCACATTCATCTGTGGCCATGATCAAGGTCTATTTGATGTCTACAAACCACTTTCTTCTGTGACTATGATCAACGTCTATATGTCTACAAACCACCTTCTTCTGTGGCCATGATCAACGTCTATATGTCTACAAACCACCTTCTTCTGTGGCCATGATCAACGTCTATATGTCTACAAACCACCTTCTTCTGTGGCCATGATCAAGTTCTATTTGGTGTCTTCAAACCACCTTCTTCTGTGGCCATGATCAAGGTCTATTTGATGTCTACAAACCACCTTCTTCTGTGGCCATGATCAAGTTCTATTTGGTGTCTACAAACCACTTTCTTCTGTGGCCATGATCAAGGTCTATTTGATGTCTACAAACCACCTTCTTCTGTGGCCATGATCAACGTCTATATGTCTACAAACCACCTTCTTCTGTGGCCATGATCAAGGTCTATTTGGTGTCTACAAACCACTTTCTTCTGTGGCCATGATCAAGGTCTATTTGGTGTCTACAAACCACTTTCTTCTGTGGCCATGATCAAGGTCTATTTGGTGTCTACAAACCACTTTCTTCTGTGACTATGATCAACGTCTATATGTCTACAAACCACCTTCTTCTGTGGCCATGATCAAGGTCTATTTGGTGTCTACAAACCACTTTCTTCTGTGGCCATGATCAAGGTCTATTTGGTGTCTACAAACCACTTTCTTCTGTGACTATGATCAACGTCTATATGTCTACAAACCACCTTCTTCTGTGGCCATGATCAAGGTCTATTTGGTGTCTACAAACCACTTTCTTCTGTGGCCATGATCAAGGTCTATTTGGTGTCTACAAACCACTTTCTTCTGTGGCTATGATCAAGGTCTATTTGATGTCTACAAACCACCTTCTTCTGTGGCCATGATCAACGTCTATATGTCTACAAACCACCTTCTTCTGTGGCCATGATCAACGTCTATATGTCTACAAACCACCTTCTTCTGTGGCCATGATCAAGGTCTATATGTCTTCAAACCACCTTCTTCTGTGGCCATGATCAAGGTCTATTTGGTGTCTACAAACCACTTTCTTCTGTGGCTATGATCAAGGTCTATTTAATGTCTTCAAACCACTTTCTTCTATGTCTGCCCTTGTTTTATCTTCCTGGTACTATGTCTTCCATTATTGTCCTTATATGTTTACTGTGTCTGTTAATGTGGCAGTAGGATATTCATTTTCTCTTAAGACTGTGTTTATAGGCCATTTCTTTTCAATGTTTAGATCTTTTATTATGTCTTCATTACTTGTTTCTATTAAGCAAGGTATTCTATAGATTTTTGTTTGCACCAATTTTTTTCTGTTGAATTAATTTTCTTCATTGGATTCCCTGGAAAGATGGTCTCCATTGCAGCATGCCTCTTTAGAAAGTGTCAACGATAAAAAAGCGTTTAGTGTTTTTTTTTCACGTTTTGACAGTTTTTTTTATGTGCTTGTTTTTTTTATTTGTTGAAGTGAATTAGAGAAGGAGGTAACTATGGACACTCTCTTTTTGGTAATATTTGAATTTGTTTTCCAACACCACCGACTTGTCTAGCACTGGAGTTTGACCTTGCTAACACCAACTGACATTATACAATCAAAATGGCTGACTGTTGCCCTGTTTTTGTAGAGACTAACATAGTTGCTTTGTTTCTTTTAAATTTTTGTTTTCAAGAAATCTGGAGTAAGGAAGTGGCTGGGCACTCCTTCGATGGAAGTTGTTTGGAATCGTCACATATGCGCTGAGATTAGGGATGCATGGTAGTCGACCTCGTCAATAGAATTTGTCAACGTGCTTTGCTGTGACATGAGTATAGTGGTATGGGGAAATCCTGAATGCAGTGGTACAAATTTCATGAACAGAACAGAACATAATATTTGTTAATTGTTGTTTGGAAGATGGTCATTAATGATTGTAATTCACTTCATATTTTGCTATCGGGGATATATATTTTAGTAATTTTAATGTTACTGACTTGCTGGTGTTGTGTCACATGCTCTTCGTGGCGATTAAGTGTTGTATTGTTATTCGGTGATTCATTGTTGTATTGTTATTGGGTGATTCCTTGTTATTATGCTATTACTAATTTTCTTTTGATCGCCTTCTTGCAATCTCCATTGTGAGCTACTACAGGTCTCAGATATTCATAGTTTGTTACGATTTCAAGTTCTTTACTGTTGAAGATGAATTTGAATAGTCTTTTTTGTTTAGATAATGAGCATTATCCTGTTTTCTGTTTGTTTAAATTGGGGTTTTGCATTTCATAATATTTTTAATCCAATCAGTTATTTCTTTTAGTTTCTCTGCAGTGTTTGAGAGATGGACTGTGTCATCATCATTTCTTCTTTTTCTTTCCTTTCTCATTTGCATTTAAGCATCTAGGGGAGATACAGTTTATGGTCTGTTGCTCTTCTATTGGCATCTGCTGCTGTTATGTTTCCTAGTGTTTCTAATATTTTGTCAATTCATAGTTTTTCATGGGCGGCCCGTGGGTCTGGTTTTCACGCAACATTTATTGAAGTTAATTATGCTGTGTTTTGATCTTTCTGCTTTGTCATGTACCTAAACATTTGAATCTGTTGCTTATTTATTATGTTCTATGGTGGGGATTGTTCCTAACCTTTTTCTCACTTCTTAATTTCCGATCTTTTCTCTCAGGCTGTTACTTGTCATTCATTTAACACATTTCATCTCAATAGAGGTTATATATTTTTATTGTTCTTGCATTTAGTGTTCAGGACTGACATTGGTAGCACTACGTTGGAATGAAGATTGTATTGTAGATTGCTCGTTTTTGCCTCTAGAGTGATTTCCTTGTTGGACAAGAGTGGTGATAGCTGCCCAATGATTTGACAAGCTTTCTTGCTTCATGAGTCTATTTTGCTGTTTGTGAATTGTCATTTGTCACTAAACTTCTTAGGTATTTGAATCCCTCTACTTGTTTTAGTTGTCTGCCATCTATAGTTGTGTTGATGTTCTGTTTCTCTTTTGCGATATTCATGACTTCTGTTTTGTTGATTTTCATATTGTATTGTGTGCCTGTACTGTTGAGTCTATTTAAGTGTTCTTATAAGTCTTCTATTTTTCTATGTATTAGTGCTTGATCATCTGCAAATTGAAGCTCGTTGATCTCATCTGTCTGTAATGGGATGACTAACTTGCACATATAGTCCATGAATGTAATAAAAAAAGGGGGGGCATACCTCATTACTTGTGTTTTTAAAAAAATTATATTGTTATTCACATCACTATTATTATTTCACATTTCCATAGACCTTTATAATATATAAATACATTTGGAATTATTCACTGACACCACAATTATTGTTTATTGGTGCCAGTGACAACGTTTGTTGTTTTAAAGCTGATTGTATTGTTTATATATGCTGCTCTTGTTGTTTTTAGCCATCACTGTTAATATTTGCGAAAAAAACACTTTTTGTATTGTAATAAATAAAACGACACGTATATATTTGGTATGTAGATGAGACGAAGATCTTGTTTTCCATAGGTGCCACTTTTTAGTAGGACATTAACAACAAAACTAAGTTTTTTTTTAAATAATGTAGTGCTGAGAGTTGTGAACATCTACGCCACCTGGCAGTGTACTTCACGGTGACTGTACTTGAATATGGCCCATTGAGGCTATTGGGGTCCTCACAGTGAAGGGATAGTGGAGGCCCTATGACCTGTCAAGCATGTCATAAGAAGTGGCTAATCATCATCATCATGTGCCATACCATTTGGCGTAGGTGATAATGTCCTTCCACAATCTTCTATCCACAGTGCATTGCATCAGTTCTATTGTTGACTGTTCACCATGCCATCACACCAAGCTATCTAGTATTTTCTCGCTTTGTCGTCTGCGATCTCACTTTCCCTGTATTTTTCCAGTTGTAACCTAGTGTTCCAATTATCCTCTTCTTATGATGTGCCCAAAAATGTTGATTGTTTCTTTCTGATGTTGTTTAGAAGCTCCATTTTGTATTGGCCTCTTTGAGAACTTCCTCATTGGTCTTGTTAGCTGTTCAGGGAACTTTCAACATTCTTCTGAGAATCCCATCTCTGTGGCCTCTAATTGTATTTTCAATTGTTTGTTTACTGTCCATGATTCGCTTCCGTAGTTCAGAATTGGCTCTATTTAGCACTGAATAACTCTCTTTCTAAATTCTATTGACATAGATTTGTTGCATAAGATATTTTTTTTTCATTTTCTGAAATGCTACTTTGGCCTGAGCTGTTCTGCTTTTTATTTTTGCGGTGCATCTTCCATCTGAAGTTATTACTGTGCCCAAGTATTTGCATTGCACTTGTTTAAGATTTGTCCAGTTTATTTTTTAGGCTACATGATGGTGATGATTGCTTCTTCCATTACTTCTGTTTTCTTACTTTTCAGACTATAAAACCTCTCTTGGTGCTTTATTGTACTTTTATGTTTATCATTTATTGTAGTTCATTCTCTGTTTCTGCTATTAAGGCTGTGTTATCTGCATATCTCAAGTGGTTAATATTATGACCGTTGACTTCAATTCTCTCTCTCTCTCTCTCTCTGCGTTCAGGACTCAATCAGAGTAAGGATTCCAGACTCTCATATGAAGTCAGCTATCAGGCTAAGTGTGTTGATCACCCCCACAGACAGAACATCACAAACAGAGTCTATCAGATCCACTCTGACTGAACACCCGTTAATACGTTGCACTGTGTTCTGCGCCAGTGGCCCAGTGCATCCGATTTCAGCCAGCATTTTATTCAGGTTTGCTTTCCCTAGCCTTTGATTGTCCCCAATCTTCCTGCAAGGCAGCAGATTGTCTTTTCTGTAGGGGGATTCTGCCCTTAGATGGTAGGCCCTCCCAGGTTTACGAGCACCATCTACCCGAGTCACTAGAGGTGACTAACACAGACATGCACACACAAAGATGTGAGATGTGACTAACAAGACACGGACACACATAGATGTGAGATGTGACTAACACAGACATACACACACAAAGATGTGAGATGTGACTAACACAGACATGCACACACAAAGATATGAGATGTGACTAACACAGACACGGACACACAAAGATGTGAGATGTGACTAACACAGACATACACACACAAAGATGTGAGATGTGACTAATACAGACATGCACACAGCGCTACGAGACATGACTAATGCTGACACACATCAAGATATATGACACATGACTAACATAAACATGCACATAAAGATATGAGATATAACTGACATTGACATGCACACACTAAGATATGACACATGCCTAACATAGACATGCACACTAAGATAAGAGATATGACTAACATAGATATGCACACACAAAGATATGAGATGGGACTAACATAGCCATGCACACACAAGGATATGAGATGTGACAAACACAGACATGCACACACAAAGATATGAGAAATGACTAACATAAACATGCATACAAAGATATGAGATATCACTAACCCAGACATGCACACACAAAGATATGACATATGACTAACACTGGTACACGCTAAGATATGAGATATGACTAAACACAGACACACATAAAGATACGAGACATGATTAACACGGACACACCGAGATATGAGATATGACTAACATGACACACACGAAGATATGAGCCATGGGCAGCACACACAAGCTAAGATATGAGCCATGGCTAGGACAGAAACACAGCAAGATATGAGCCATGGCTTCACTAAAAAACACCAAAAAATGAACCAAGTCTAGCACAGAAACACATTAAAGTGTCCATATGCTTGGGCTTGTTGTAGACTCTTCTGAACGTGGGAATCCACGCAGTGTAGCCCAAAATTACCATCGGGACAAGTGTCATTACAGGTATAGCCAAGATGTTTACATTGTAGGCATTTTCCAGATTTTTCCGCAAATAAAGGACAGACACTGAAACAAGACCCGGAACAGTCGTGTCCATAGATCCCATGTGAACAGTTGCCGTGATAAGTACTGATGATGACATTGCAGCCTTTACTACACCCACTACCAACTGCACAAAATGACCAAGAATGCTCGTCCAGACAATAGGTGTCTGTAAATGTTTGCACCTCACATACCGTCAGTGCACTGTCGGCAATGGTCGGTGAGAACTCAATCTTAATGTGTGCCATTGACGTTTGTGTTTTGACTACAATAGTGTTCACAGATAAATTAGGGTATGCTATATCATTATACTGGAACACTACTCCGCCACTGTCAGAGAAAGCCTTTAGAGTGGCAGTCTTTACCCGAATCATAGTGCTAGCTCGATGATAGATTCGAATGATGTGAGTCTTTTGGGGCGTTGCAAAGTTCAGATACCAGTAAACAGAATTGGTTCCACTTCTCCATTGTGTGTGTGTGTGCAGTCATTGTCATAGAGATTGGTCTTTGTTTTGCTATTAACTGCGGCCTCTGGTCCACATCCGTCTCCTGTATAACAAGCATCAAATTTGTCGGTCTGGTTTGTGATCTGTTTGAGAGCCACTTTCTGACCCCAGTCAATGTAGATGGAGCAGATATTTGCAACTATCGCCCTTTCAATCCGTAACTTGTTGATCAGACCAGCCCCAGAGCAGAAGGCATCAATCTCGTGCGGACTAACTACAAACCTTGATACATTGTTACATGAGGCAGAACCATTCAGTTTTACCGTGAAACTGTCCGGATATTTTAAGTCTTTCGCATAAATCCTAAACCAGGAGCACGGCAAAGATTGATTGAGAGTTGCCTCAACTGGTGTAGAATCTGTGTCCGGATTACATGAGGTGTCGTTGTTATCAAACAGGAAAGTAGGTTCAGATTTTCGGGCATATTTGCAAATAAAATCCAAGTACTGACACTGGGGTCCGAAAATTGTGTGCTGACAACTGTCATTGTTTGGGCATGTCCCTGTAGTTTTGTCACAAACTAAGCCATTATAGCAGAGACATTGTAACGTACAATTTGTCCCAAACCAACCGTCGGCACAAGTAAGGTCATTAGCTTCCCTGGTTGCTAACGAAGCCAGCGAATAAAGACTTGATCTACAGCGATGGTTAACGAACTGTGTACACACATTTATTATCAAACCCGTGATTACATTTTTTTAAAAATCCGCCATCTCACTGTGGTAACATATAGCGTGAAATTCTATAATAGAATGAGATAAACCGTTGGAGACAAGGAAAGTCAACATTGTTTACATGGCTTGGACTCAAGAAGCGTCCATTTTGGTGCCTTCAATTCCATGTATATATTATTGATCTCATAATATATTTTTGTGAAGTGTAACAAGACAGAACACAGCCCTGTCTGACTTCTTGTTTCATATATTGGAACTGTCCTGTTCGATTGCTAAAACTTACGTCTGCTGTTTGTTGCCAGTACATGTTTTTTTTTTTATGATTCACAGATATTTGACATTAATGTTTGATCTTTCCAGCATATTTATTATTTCCACTTGCTTTCCTTTGTCAAATGCTTTTGTGTAGTCTATAAAGCACATATATAGATCTTTCTTTGCCTCTATGACATTTTCTATCAACTTCTCAGGATGTATATTACATTATTGGTGCTCTTTCCTTCCACAAATCCACATTGTTCCTCACTTATTTCTGGCTTTATTTTGTTCCTTACACGTCTCATGATGATTCTTAGTAATATTTTAGTCACATGGCTCATGAGACTAATAGTCTGATGGTATTTAAATTCAGTTGTGCCTGACTTCTTCAGTATGGCTACAAAGATAGATTTTAGTAGATCTTCGGGTATGTGTCCAGTGTTATATATGTCATTGAGTAGTTTTGTTGTGACTTGTACTCCCAGCTCTCCTAATGCATTTATCTCTTCTATTTCCTCTTCGACGTGGCTAAAGAGGTTTGAACATATCGTTTGCGCAGTCAAGTATGACGTGTATGCAGTTTTGTCAACTGAATTTACAGATGTGTTTTGGGAAATGCTATGACATGAGGTGGAGGGGATGTGGGTGAATTACTGACTGCAATGAAACTGGTTCAATGGATAAGATAATGTAGAAAGACCTAAACAACATACAGTGTGTGAGCTCTGTAATCTCTTCATAGAAATGTGAGCTAGCTTCATATTATTGGTAATAGGCAAAATAATAGAACAAATATTTCAGCTTTAAAGTTTCAACCAGTAACGAAATACACATTTTAAAAATTATGTTATAAAGGCAATATCATATATATATATATAACATATATATATGTTTTAAAGTTGATTCTAAAATAAAAGACATATTCTATCCTAGTTTCTATTTTTTTTTATTTAATGTTTACAATTACGGATCTCTACTCAATTGTATTATGTCTGATTCTGTTGTTGCTGCCCGTATGTTGTATTCTGTGAAAATAAGAAAAAATATGAGTGTGTGAGTTCTCCCAAAATATATATTTGTTTAAGCTGTTTAAACAGGAAAACAAACAGAGAACCAGCCATATCATCTAATATGAAAGGCATACTTTTCCTACCTTAGCATTCATATCACACATTACAAAAAAGATGTCCGAAAATTTCACTTGTTTCATAACTTTATGTAGATCTTCATAGTATGCCTCTATTTGTTCATCTGTATAGTCTTGAGTTGGTCCATTTTTCTGTATTATTGCTATATTGAATGGTTTTGCTTTCATTGTGAGTAGTGTTATACTATCATTGCATATTCAGTGGGTATTTATATATTTTTTTAGCTCACTCTTTTAATATGCCTAACCCTCTTTGATGTTCTGTTGTGTTGCCTGAATATATAAATGTATATTTTTCGTCCTCTATGTTTCGTCCTCCTACATTCTTTCAATTTTGTCTCTGATATGCCTAAAAAATGTGTGTTAAAGCAATTGATTTTTGTTTTGTTTATCTCCAAGACTGTTATCTTTACCACAGGGTGACCTACCCTTCTCTGTATATATTCTTGATGTCTAACTTCACCATCTAGTATTCCCTGTTGATGTCTAACCCCACCTTCTAAGGTTTCGTGTTGATGTCTAACCCCACCTTCTAATGTTTCTTGTTGATGTCTAACCCCATCTTCTATTATTCCCTGTTGATGTCTAACTCCGTCTTCTAAGGTTCCCTGTTGATGACTAACTCTATATTATAATGTTCCCTGTTGATGTCTAACTTCACCTTCTAATGTTCCCTGTTGGCGTCGAACTCCAACTTTTAATGTTCCTTGTTGATGCCTAACTCTACCTTCTAATGTTCCCTGTTTGTGTCTAACTCTGCCTTCTGTTTTAATAACGGTTTAGTCCTATGACAAATGCAGCAAACCCGTTAACGAAACGCATAATTTGTAGATCTAGTGAGTGCTAGCATTGGCCATTTGCCATCTGGTGCAAAAGTTACAGTACTTTATTTTAAAGTGAGATGATCAACAGGTCGTTTTTGTAGCAGATATCACAGTAACCAAAACTGCAGGAAATATCCTACAATCTACTGTGGCTTCCAATTATAATAACCTAAATAAATACACTGATCTTGTTTTCAGTCGTTTCTTTCTTTCCTCATTTCTTCTCGTACCCGTTTGGGTGTCGCGGGAGATACACATTTCAGGTTCTTGCCCTTATCGCGGCTTCACTCATTGTCAATTGATGTTGTTGTAGCACTACTTTGATGTTGCTTGTTCATCTTACTCTGGGTCTACGCCTTGCTCTCCTCCCTTCTCCTCTTAATATTTGCTTTGTGTGGTAAGGAATTGCATGACATTCTTTCTAGATGGGTAAACCAACTTATTTGTTGTTTCTGTGTGTAGTTTAGGATTACAATGTCTACTCTCTCTCTCTCTAATACTATCATTTCTGATTCATTTTTTCTGGTCACTCCAAGCGCTTCCAATAATCTGATTATATTACTCAACTTCATATTTTCAAATATTTGAGAAACGTTAACATTTGCTCCAAAGCGGTGTGACATTAACAATATGACAATAGTCTATAAATCCAAGCATTACTTGTTTAGTCTTGTTGTGCAATCCCTACACACGGTAGAAAAGAGGCAAATTAAGGAAATATTGGGAAGATAGAAAATGATAGAATAATAAGAGATGGTAAAGTAGATCGGGAAATGTTAATCAAAATCATGAACAAGCACACGACCAGATAATGTTGCAGAGTTGGCCATATCACATAATCAAATTGGGGGTTGTTGTAGTATCTAAGTCTGGCAGTTCACGGTATCAAATTGGGGGTTGTTGTAGTATCTAAGTCTGGCAGTTCACGGTATCAAATTGGGGGTTGTTGAAGTATCACATTCTGACAGTTCACGGCACCAAATAGACAGTTGTAGTATCATAGTCTGACAGTTCACGGCACAAAATTGTGTCTTGTTGTAGTATCACATTCTGGGTCTTGTTGTAGTATCACATTCTGGCAATTCACGGCACCACATTGACAGTTGTTGTAGTATCACATTCTGGCAATTCACAGCACCACATTGACAGTTGTTGTTGTATCACATTCTGACAGGACACAGCACCACATTGACAGTTGTTGTAGTATCACATTCTGGGTCTTGTTCTAGTATCACATTCTGGTAATTCACGGCACCAAATTGACAGTTGTTGTAGTATCACATTCTGACAGGACACGGCACCAAATTGACAATTGTTGTAGTATCACATTCTGACAGGACACGGCACCACATTGACAGTTGTTGTAGTATCACATTCTGGCAATTCACGGCACCACATTGACAGTTGTTGTAGTATCACATTCTGACAGGACACGTCACAAAATTGGGTCTTGTTGTAGTATCACATTCTGGCAATTCACGGCACCAAATTGACAGTTGTTGTAGTATCACATTCTGACAGGACACGGCACCACATTGACAGTTGTTGTAGTATCACATTCTGACAGGACACGGCACAAAATTAGGTCTTGTTGTAGTATCACATTCTGGCAATTCACGGCACCAAATTGACAGTTGTTGTAGTATCACATTCTGACAGGACACGGCACAAAATTGGGTCTTGTTGTAGTATCACATTCTGGCAATTCACGGCACCAAATTGACAGTTGTTGTAGTATCACAGTCTGACAGTTCACGGCACAAAATTGGGTCTTGTTGTAGTATCACATTCTGGCAATTCACGGCACCAAATTGACAGTTGTTGTAGTATCACAGTCTGACAGTTCACTGCATCATATTGCGGGTTGTTGTCGCATCACAGTCTGGCAGTTCACGCCACCAAATTGGGGGTTGTTGCAGGGTTGACCGTTCTGGCATCAAATTGGTTTTGTAGCAGAGTTGGCGGCCATGGCATAAAATTGGGGGTTGTTGTAGATTCACAGACTCTAACCATCATGACATTAAACTGTATAGTATGTTGTGGCAGATTCATTATTACTATCAACCGATATCAATAAAACATTATCTTGTCTTCAAATATAATGTGTTTTGTTATCACGATCAATTAATATCAATAAAACATTATCTTGTCTTCAGATATGACAGGTTTATTTTCACTATTAATCGATATAAACAGATTTACCTCAATATGATGTGTGTATATATATATATATATATATATATATATATATATATATATATATATACTTCACATAATAAAGACTTCCTATGTTATTTATAACAAGTCAGTTATACCACCTTTAGACATCCTGCCTACAGGAATAACACAACTCTTAATTCCTCATTGAATATCACAATCTCTGCTATCATATCTTGTCACTCTGCTAATTCTTCTTCTATGAATTTAAATTTCAGTTCTCCTGTTTTAGTTCTCAAGGATGTATTTCTAACAAACAACCTGCATCATAGTTCCTAGTTACAATTTTCCTAACAAGGCTAAATACAATGTCCAACTCTCAATAAATAGTGTTATCACCTTTCCTGCACATCTATCATCTGCAAACTGAGGGAGCAGATTGAAAGAGCCGGTGAAGTAAAAGAGCTGGTTTGAGCTAGCGAATCACTGGAGTCTGTAGAAATGTGGTTTTACAGAAGAATGTTGAGAATACCATGGACAGCTAAGAAGAGTAATGAAGAGGTTCTGAGATAAGTCAAAGCAAAAAGAGAGCTAATTTCCAATATTAGGAAGAGACAATCATCATTTTTTGGCCATGTAACGAGAAGAGAACAACTGGAATATATTGTAACAACTGGAAAAATCGAGGGACGAAGAGATAGAGGGAAGCAAAGAGATAAAATAACAGACAGCTTAAGAGAATGGCTTGGCAGAAGGTCAACAACAGAAATTATAAATAGCTGCCGAGATGGAAAGTTGTGGAGAGACATGATCACCTACGCCACTAGGCCCGATACTTGATAATGATGATGATGAGCTAGCGGAAATAAAAGAGAGCTGTAGAAATAGCTGGCTGAAAGAGAGCTGGCTAAATTAAAGAAAGTCATAGACAGATGGGGCTGAAGTAAAATAGCTGGGCAAAAAAAGAGCGAGCAATAAAAGAGAGATAGCAGAATTAAAAACGACCTGGTGGAAATAAAAGAGAGCCATGGGAAAATCTGGTTGAACTAAAAGAGCTGGCTAAAAGAGAGCTAGTTTAAATAAAAGAGAGCTAGCAGAAAAAAAACGAACTAACGGAAATAAAACCGGAAGTGTGCTGTTATTGCTAGTTTCATTATTGTTATTATTATGACAATATCTAAATGTAATAAATAGATCAAACTAATTATTATTGATTATAAAATGTTTTTTTAAAATATAATTTGTGTATAAAAGTGTCATAATTGGTAGAGCTTTCATATTCAACTTCTCTCATCCTTCAGAAAATGCACGGCCTTCCTACATGATGTCCTAGATGTCTACAGTGATACTATGAATGAATATTCCAAAATTTAGTTAGCATTGAGTCATTGATCAATATAAATATACATTAATCATCAACTGTTGTGCAATATGTGTAATAGTATTGAAAAAAGGTTCTTATGTGGAATACAAGCAAAAAAAAAAGGTTATTATGTGGAATGCAAGCAAAGAAAGGTTCTTATGTGGAATACAAGCAAAAAAAAAGGTTCTTATGTGGAATACAAGCAAAAAAATATAAATATAATTATGCTCGATAAACATGTAGGAGCCGCGATAGCTCAGTGGTTAGTGAACTGGACTACAAAGGACAAGAGGTAGGGTTCGATCTCAACCGACGGCTTCCGGGTTCACCCAGCCTTTAATGGGTACCTGATTTTTTTTCAGGGAAAGTGAAACGGCACGGGCGTAATACCGACCACATTACCCCAAAAATCATATACCGAAGGTCTGTAAAATATAGGGTCACAAACACCATATTCCCTATACGTCAGCTGGCGTGACGGGGGTACTTTACTTTTACTTTACTATGATAAATATGTATAAGAAATCTTCAGAAAATAATGTCAAAATTCAGAAACAAGTCATGTCCACTGTATATTACGTCGCACATTATATATATATTTATATACACAACCAATTACATTGTTTTATCTTTTTTATTTCTTACATTTTTAACTGATACAAGTTCACATTATAAAAAATAAATTATCGCGAATGCATTTTTATGCAAATTTTAGCTGTCTTAAAGACCGGCAGTCTCTAAATGTCTTTATGCGTCACAATTGTAAATATGTCTACGTTATCTGCAAAACAATATATGACAATTTACTTTATATTTAAAGGGCAGTACAATTGTGGTTTTAAAGAAAACTGTTGAGAATACCATAGACAGCTAACAAGAGCAATGCAAACATTCTGAAAGAGGCCAAAGCAAAAAGCGATCTAATTTCCAATATTAGGAAAAAACAGTCATCATTTATTGTCAATGTAATGAAAAGGGAACAACTGAAATATATTGTGACAACTGGAAAAATTGAGCGGCGAGGAGATAGAGCGAAACAATAAAAAAGATACTTGACAGAATGCCAACAACATAAAATAATAAATAACTGTCGAGACCAAGAGTTGTCGAGAGATATGATCACCTACGCCAGCAGGCTCGGTACTTGATGAAGATGATGATGATGATAATTAGCTATACGGTCAAAGTTCTGCACAATTTAAACGAACATTGTTCTCAAATCAGTAGTTGCAACCTATAACAGTGAAAGTTCATGAACAAATCAAACAATACTTTTGTCATAACAAGAAATGCACAACTCCTCACGTGAAATTATAATATTCACTAAACGCCTCCAATTACTAAAATATAAACTTCGTTATAAATTTGTCAATATTTATATTAAAACTCATTGTATTCTTTATAATTATATTCAAAATCATTTTACAATTATTTTTACTTTAACAGTTAAGTTTGATCCAAACTTGGTGTAACATTAAGGAATAATTAAATAGTGAATTGCAAATAATTGAATTGTGTTTTTATTCTTTTTAAAAAAAATTCCTCATAAAATATACACGTAAAACGTAGTAGATGGATTATTTTTAAGTTTTCAAACTTGGCTTTTTATCACACAATTGTAGTGTGTGAATTCAATTATGTTGTATGCCAATTTCATTTTGCACTCAGTGAATGTGTTAATGTGATAATTTTCAAGACTTGTAGAATATTATTTCTTGTACGCCCACTGTTGATTTTACTCTGAAATTAGATCATTGAAATTGTGATTACATTTTATTTCTACAATTAATGGAAGGGGATCAACGACTAGTAAAATAGAACTTGAGATCAAAACAAAAGTAATGTAGAATTAATTCTGGACATTCGTCCAGAAGGAAAAGAATATATTGGGAAGGAAAAGTAGCGAAAGAAGTGGATCTTTTTCTATATCTTGAAAGCTGCATAGAAGAGAAGAAGACACGGAAAGAAATTAGAATCAGAATAGCAAAGGCAATAATGATTTTCAGGAACCTTGATAAAATATGGAAATCAAAATTATAAGCACAAAAAAACAAAGCTCATGATTTTGAATTCAAATGGATTATCTACCCTTGCGTATACTTGCTTCAGCTAGAAAACAACTAAAGAAAAAAGAAAATAAACTGAGTGTGATTGAAAACAAATGTCTGTGGAAAATGCTTTATGTACCATGGAATGAGTTCAAGACTAGTGTAGAAATGAGAGAAATGACAGAAACATCCAAAAATATATATAATGAAGAGATGATGATGGTCGGTCATAGGTTGACCATGTGATAAGAAGGGACAACAAGAGAATCTCAGGGTAAAAAGAATCAGAAGATAAATGAAAAATAGGTAGACTAAAAAGAACATTGAGTCGAGAGGCAACAATAGCAGGCTGATATGCCGAGATTGGTAGGTTCGCACAGAGCAGGTACATATGGCGAGACAAAGTATGAAGCTTGATATCAAAAACTGCGCCCCAAAAGGGACAATAGTTAGACAGACTTGAAGACTGTCGGAAATAATCAGTCATGGGACAGATATATAGATATCAAACAGAACACAGATACACATGCAGGTCGATATACATTCAGAGATAATCTGACGTAAGAGATACAGATATAAAGAAATGCATGTAAATACATGCAGATAATCAGACCAACAGAAACACTGAAGGACAGATAAACACAGTCATTAAGACAGACTCCTGAGTAAAGAGACAAACAATAATAAATAGACATGCACCCTTATGGCATATTTTGCTGTTTGCGGGTGGGAGCGAACATTTCTCCTCATTGACGACAGGTTTTGCAGGTTAATGTGTGCATTCTCTTCCTCGAAGATAGAAGAACATGAGAAAACTGTCCACTCCTCGTTAGAAATAATGAAAACCAGATCTTTTATTATAAAAAATAAAATAAATGAGGACGTGTTTTTATTTCAAGAGATTTCCATTTCTTCTTTAAACATTCCACGGCGTCATGCTAGTCACATAATCATAAACTACCCGTCGACAACGATATCCCTGAGCCTGTCCGCTGAGGTGGAGCCGCCCAAATGTTGTGACGTTTTCAGCATTGTGAGCAGGGGCTGTTGTGGGTAAAATGACGTTAGCCGCCTATATCTCGCATTACTCAAGACGTCACAAACATTTTGTTTTGTTTTCGGGAGATCCCTCAGCGAGCAGGCTCAGATATCGGGGGGCGAAAAACAACCTGTGTTAGAGATTAATTACTAAAAGATACAATAGTCCAACAAAACATCAGTACACAGCTTTCTATGACAAAGGCTGATTTCTAGAAACTGGTACAACAAGATCTATAGCAGGACATAGAATAATAGAAAACAGCCTGTTATTGAATAAACTACATAGGGCATGTAGCAAGACGGAAGATTTTTATTTTAAGATCTTTATGCCATGAAAAATATACTAACATCAAAACAAATAACGCCATGAATAAAACTAAGAATAGCAAATGTTAAATCTTCTCAACATTCTTGTATGGTGCAGAAATATGGACTTTAGACATACACACAAAAAAACATAACAAATATTGAAGCCCCGTGAAATTTCGATTTTTAGAAGTATAGAAAGATTTGGGTGGAAAAAGAAGAAAACATACGACGAAGTCTTAAAGCAACTAAAAATGAAAAGAGAACTATTAAATACAATTCAAACACGACAATTAAGACATTTTGGATACTTTACAAGACATAGCAGCCAACAAAAAAATTATTTGGTAGGGAAAATACAAGCTACAAGAGGCAGACCATGACCAACATGGACAAGTATCATCACACAATGGACAAGTTAGCCTATGCCAACATGCACTGTCAAAGCAAGAGACAGCGGAATGGCGATCCATGGTAGTCAACCTTTTTACGTGGAGACGGCACTCAATGATGATGATGATGATGAATAACGTAGGATAAAGTACTATAGCTTGTTTCATAACTCGTGCCCAACTTTTAAAATCGATAGCTTTTTAACCACTTGTTGTAAGTTGTTCAAAATTTGCATGTAAAGTTATAATGATTAGAACCCAACAGGGAATTAATTTCATAAAAAAAAAACATTTGGTTATTCTTGCTGCTTATTTGATTTATATAAATTTATAACGACCCATTGATGTAGTCAAAACTTAATGTTTACAGTATTTTAAGTTAAAATTAGCGAGTAAAAATCCATACACGGTAAAATTGACGTGTTTGCACGCTTTCACCGTGTTTTTTTTTTGACACAATTAGACACTTGTAAAAAACACGAGAAATTGTGTGTTCCATTTCCGTTCATTCATAGGTGGAGACGTGGAACGATAACATTTATCATGAGTCTTAAAATGAAATTCTGCAGTTTACAAAACATCGCAATAAAAATGTATGACTATTTTTGCAAAGAGGCAAAACGAGGAAGATTATTTCATTCTTTAGAAAACCCTGAGAATAGGACAAGACACATTTTGGATTTATCTAAACGGTCATTTAATCGCTGGATTTAAGCACGTGACCGTCAATGTTCAAAATATACAAAATCACAAGGAAGATCAAAATTGTTGGATAATTTCGACAGTGAACTTATTAGAAGTGAAATTCGCAAAATGTTGGGTATGAATGAAACTGTTACAATAAGAAAATTAAAAGTATCGCTGAAAAAGAACAACAGTATTGAAATATCAAAGTCTACATTATGGAGGAATGTGAGAGCTGCAGGCTTTACATTCAGAAATTATTCCAATGGACGAAACATCTGTGAGAAGACACATATAGTTGTCATGAGAAGCAAGTACTTACGTGAAGTAAAAGAGGTGCGCAAGCAAGGTTATGATATTATGTACTTGGATGAAACATGGATCAATGCTCACCACACTAACCAAAGGGAATGGTAGTCATCAGATGGAAAGATTAAGAGATTAATACCTAGCAGCAAAGGACAGCGCTTGATAATTGCTCATGCAGGTAGTCGACAACATGGACTAATACAGAATGCAGAGCTCATTTTTCTTTCAAAATCCATAGACAATCGGGATTATCACTCTGAGATAAATGGTCACATATTTAGACATTGAATTGAAAATTCTGTTCTCCTATCACTAGATCGACCATCTTGCCTAATAATGGACAATGCAGCGTACAACATTGTTGCACTTGAAGATAAAGTCCCGACGTCATCCAGTACAAAAGATGCTATTAAGATATGGCTCACAAAGGAGCACATACAATTTAATAACATGTACTTAAAAACCTGCATTACTATCTCTAGTAAAGCAAAAACAAAGGACAAAGATTTTTCAAATAGATAAGATTATCCAAGAGCACGGTCATATAAGTTTGAGGCTGCCACCTTACCGTGCTCATTTAAATCCAATAGAACTAATCTGGGCAAAATTAAAAGGACAAGTGGCAGATGAAAATACAACATTCAAAATATGCGATGTAAAGACTCTTGCTAATCTCGCTTTATTAAATATAGACAAAGATTATTGGTCTAAATGTGAAGACCACGTCTTAAAACAGGAAGATGAATATTGGAAAAATGATGGTTTGTGGAATGTTCAACCCAAACAGTTATTAATCTTTTAGACTCGTCTGATTCAGAATGAAAGTATATAGCCCCCACAATGTTGGCCCCTATATTACCTTAAATTAGTTCAACAAACGGTCCTTTTCAGGACCACACAACTATGAAAATTGGACATACAGGTATACCGTGATATTATCGTCCGTCCTCGAACTGAGAAGACAGTAATTCTCCTGATGTTTTGTTTTATTCAGTTATTTCCCCATTACGGCCACGCCTTTACCTAGTGAAAATGAATCATAGACCAGCAACTACGGTAATTTCTATTATTTAGGGGTTCACAATTTACAATTTTGACAAACATCAAAGAAATTCGCCGCTTTAAGAAAACTGCAGCTGCAAGATATTTGTAAAATATACATTTAAAGGGTCTTTTGCATTTTAATAATATTTGGAAAATTTCAACAGTTTTTAACAAACGGTTACTGAGTAATAGCGTTTTGAAGTTGGGCACGTGATTTGAAACGAGCTATAGATGTATATGTTTGCCGTGTTTCTTCTAAATACATATGTCTATCTTCTTTCTTAATAGTAGTCCCTCTTAAAATAAAGACATAAGATAGGAGCAACATCACATAAATAGAAAGCAGAATAGCTCAGGGCAAAATACCATTTAAGAAAATGTAAAAAAGTATCATACGCAACAAGCCTATGTGTGAGAAAGAGAGATCACCGGTGCTATATAGAGTCTGACCATGGAAGTGAATCATGGACAGTATCGTCTACAAATGATAAAAAAAAATATGGACCACAGAGATGAGATTTCTAAAAAAAAAATGTTTAAAATTCTCTGGACAGCTAAAAAGACCAACGAGAACATTCCGAAAGAGGTCAACACAAAAAGAGAGCTCCTAAAAAAACATAAGAAAGAAACAATCAGCATTTTTCGGGCACATCATGAGAAGATGAAAGTAAAAATGTGTTACAACTGGACAATACACGGCAAGATGTATCGCGGATGACAAGGAGAGAATATACAAGAAAACTTGATGTCATGGCATGGAAAACGGTCAACAAAAGAATTTATAGTATACACTGTGGAAAAAGAAATGTGGGAGGGCACAATCACCTAAGCCAATCGGTATGACACATGATGATGATGAAACTCTCATTCTTTAAATTGAAATTTGATGGAAGTGGTTCCAACTTGTGTCATCACATAGTTATTTAGTTCAAGTTAACATTTATGTGTGAATGATATTTCAGTTTGCCAATGTTTGTAAAAATTAAAGGAAAGAGAGATCGCGGACGACAAAGAGAGGAAATACTAGATTGCTAGATGTCATGGCATGGAAAACAGTCAACAATAGAACTGATACGATGCACTGTATATAGAAGAGTGTGGAAGGACATGATCGCCTACGCCAACTGGTATGGCATATGATGATGATGATGATGAATGTTTGTAACCGACGAAGAAAGAATAAATACAAGATTGACATTTCTGAGAGTTGTGGAGGTCCACAAAGCTTTTAACTACAAACGTTGTTTAAATGTTGATATACAACTTCAACGAATCACTTTCAATGTATAATAGAAGAAGCATGTGAGTTTGATCTTCCTTGTAAAAATACAAAAGAAATAAAGTATCCGTGACAAAATGCTGTGCAGTATCTTTCAAGCCATGACGATCATCACTTTCAGGTGGACGTAAACTTCCGGTCAATACGGTGGATAGGCGGCAGGAACCATTAAAGGCTGTGTGTGAAAAATGTTCTTTGTTGCAGTTTCCTCATATTCCAAGTCCGGCTTGCTGCGGGAGCTACTGAGTTAAGTGATCAGTGCACACCGTGAGCTGTGTGTTTCATCTGTTTTGATCGTGTTTTCGATATTCCAATTGTTTACGATAAATGATAATATCGTATGATGGAGAACAGATGGCTGTGTTCACTTTCTTTGCGGTTTCGCCTTATGTCTTATGGCATGTGCTGAGACTGCTATGATGGGGTCTACAGCTACCTTTCTTTGTTTAGGAGATGAGATAGTAATTCGTATGATTCCACTGGCACGGGCAGTTGAACAATTATGGATTTTAATCCGTTTGCAGTGATACGGGGCCTTCCATAACCATAACTATTTCAAGCTTTACTAATTTAACTACATCATGTCTTGAGAACTTATTAGTACTGAGAATGGTACATTGTTAAGTGAATACAAGATACTACAATTCAAGTATTCCACTAATAAATATTTACCAGACAGCAGTTACATTCTTTTGATGACTCAACAATTTATTTGTTTTATTTTTTCATGTTTAGTATTTTGTTGCATCCGTTATTATATACGTGACCATGGCTATTTTTGGACGAGCGCAAATCCTGTATCACTTTTTTTTTTCTTCCTAGAAAATGTAACGTTTACATTTACTTACAATTATTGACGTCATTTGTGTGTTCACTTATTAACTGGTTCGGTTTTAATTTACGTGTATGTATGTACTTGTAATTATGTACTTGTATTTCTGTACTTGTATATATGTATTTATATGTATCTACTTTTATTCATGCACTTGTATGTATTTGGTAGCATGTATCTACGTGTATTCATGCAAATGCATTTATATGTTTGTATTTATGTACTTGTATTTGTATATATGTCTCCCGTGTGTTACCGGGGTCTCATTATGAGGGAAGTAAAGAATAGTGACACTGTGACCTTCCAGACATGTTGTAAGAGGCGACTAAGGAGGTTGATCGATGGCTTGACAAGCTGTCATTGTAAAAAGTATTGTTATGGAAACAGCGCCATAGATTTTAGAGCAGTGATCTCTGCAATATGTGCCAATTTGGCACGCAAAGTTTCTGTTTTGAGATTGTGGTTCTGCCCTATGTGCCGTCTTCGGCTCGAAAGGACAATAGATAGATTTGTATATCTGTACTTATGTACTTGTATTTATGTACCTGTATTTATGTACCTGCATTTATGTACCTGTATTTAAGTATTTATATATATATACCTACATTCAGGTACTTATGTTGATGTTCTTCTTATATGCAATGTTTGTTTAAGTTAATGAATATCACAACCAGTATACCCGACACCGTATACCATTCCTCCCACAACCACATATTAAACCAGACCGATGTCATAACCAGTTTGACACATACACCCCAATGTCTACCAGTTGACCCCCTCCACAACCACATATAAAACCAGACCGATGTCATAACCAGTAGACACATATACCCCAATGTCTACCATTTGACCCCCTCCATCACCACATATTAAACCAGACCAATGTCATAACCAGTAGACACATACACCACACTGTCTACCCTTCACCCTCTCCACCACCATATATTGAACTAGACCTATGTCATAACCAGTAGACACATACACCCCAATTTCTATCATTTGCCCCCCTCCACTACCACATATAAAACCAGACCGATGTCATAACCAGTAGACACATACACCCAATGTCTACCATTTGACCCCCTCCACCACCACATATTAAACCAGACCGATGTCATAACCAGTAGACACATACACCACACTGTCTACCCTTCGCCCTTTCCACCACCACATATTCTTCTTCTTTCCTGCCTAACTGCTTTTCAGCGTCGAGGGGAGATATAATTTGCGGTTTTTTGCTCTTCTGTTCGCCTCTGCTGCTGTCATGTTTCCTAGTGCTACTAATATTCCATCGATCCATCTTTTTCGTGGTCGACCCTTGTGTCTAGTGTTCTCACAACGTTTCCTGAAGGCTCGTTTTGCTGTGTTTTGATCTTTCTGCCTTGTCACGTGGCCAAGCCATTTTATCTTATATAAAATGGTTGTTTCCTTATATAAAATATGAAATGGTTAACATATTGAACCAGACCGATGTAATAATCAGTAGACACATACACCTCACAGTTACATTCCCAAAGCGTGGATGGTTATGATTGTATATAACCAAGTGAATATGATGACGATGATTGTATGTAATCACTCTCGGTAATAATGAATTTATGTAAACGTTCTGTCAGTAATGATACGTCAATAAGTCAAATGATGAATGCACGCAAGTGTGAGTAATTTGTGTTAGTTATAAAATGTTTGTAGTGATGTGTTTGTTATCAGTTGTCGGTAATTATACATTTTTAAGTATGTTATAAATTATTTGTAATGCTGAATGCATGTGTTTGTTACCAAGTATTGGTAATAATGAATGTATGTAATTCTTATAAAATATGGGTAGTGATGAGTTTATATAACTAAGTACGGTAAAAATGGCTATGTAACCAAATATCTGCAATGATGAGTTTATGTAAGCACCTGTCTTTAGTGTTGTTTTTTTTTTATGTCTAGACTGCATTTCCCCATTCAAATACTACTTGTTTACCAGATTATCTAATATCTACTCCACCGTTTTGTAGTAGAGGAATATTATGTTGGCCATGTATGATTAACTGATTCTGATTATTGATGCATCAGCCAGATCATTTATTATTCTGTGCGTTAGAATTTGTAGAGCTTAAATTAAAGAGTTACATGTTGGTAAGTGTGCAGTTATGTTTGTGAAGATAACTTTAAGTTGCGTTTAGATAACATATAACCACTAGATCAGCGGTTGTCAAACTTGTCCAATCGACGGAGCCCTAAATCTCAACAACAAATCACATGGCAGAACCTTATATCAACAATGTAATTTAATTTTTTTTAAAAATTATTTTAATATCATTTTAGCGACACATTTAGCATGTTATGTTGATTGTGGAGGTAAATAAACTAAATTAAAAAAAGATTACATTTATTATTGTAACTGAAATAAAGAAAAAATAACTGAATCAATTTTCATTGTGGTATGTTTATCCTTTTCGAAAATCAATGGGAAGAATGATATAGTTTCATCCTCATTAGGTCTTGAAATCTGGGTACAAGTTTGGAAATTGCTATTCTAATCTCACTCTCAGCGACTTTTCATTTGTTTGTCTGCTGTCCTTAATTCGCTTCCATAGGTCAGAATTGGCTCTATATAGCACCGATGAACCATCTTTCTCATTTCTATTGACATAGATTTGTTGCATAAGATATTTTTCATTTTCTGAAATGCTATTTTGGCCTGAGCTATTCTGTTTTTTTAATTTTATTTCTGTTGTGCATCTTCCATCTGATGTTATTATTGTGCTCAAGTATTTGACGCGTTGCACTTGTTTCAGATTTGTCCTGTTTATTTTTATACTGCATGATGGTGATGATTGTTTCTTTGATATCACCACACGAAATCACTTCAGTGTGAAAATAATAGTGCCCGCGGATCCCCTAGTAGGTGCTTGCGGAGCACAGTTTGACAACCACTGCACTAGACAATAGATATTATCTCCCCCAACAACCTGTCCCCTTGAACTCGCTATCAGGAAACATTTTCTTATCTAAAACTTGTGCATGTGTGTTTCATGACGTAAATAGATAGTATAAGCATACCTGTACTGTTGACTTTATGTTGTTACTTTGCCACAAGGAAGGTGATAGTAAGGTTGATTGAAACAATAAACGATGTATAGAGTTCAACTAATGAAAACAAGTAACGTCACAACAAGACGGCAGCCAAGACTAAAATGACGTCAGAAGGAATAGCTTGAACACATAACCAGCTATAGTTTTACTAAGGCCTGAGGATTGAAAGAGAAATCCCCAAAATCACCTATAGGTATAACGTCTTCAGCTGCAGACGGCTAACGATATTTTCCTAAAACCTCCCCTGCTCGCTTTGCTGAAAACGTCACTGACTTTGGGTGATTGTTTTCAACCTGCGGGTCTTATTAGTATTACAGATGGTTGTGTTAAACAGGTTATAAACTTGTTACATCAGAGCTATTCGGTAATTATCCATCTCTTGTCCTTTAGAGCCGATGACGGCACATAGGACTGAAATTATAGACTTGTTGTGTTCGACTTTCAAGAATCAGACCTTGCACAGGACCCGCATTGTATCACTCCACACGTCTCTTTTCTGACTGCGAGTTACTAGAGACAAGGAACTGGTACCTAATGTTGTTGCCTCACACCTCAGTGTTCTATTTAGTACTTCTCTGGTCGGCCTCTTTTTCTTTTACCCTCTGGTTCCCATTTGTCGGCCTGCAATGAAATTCTCTTGTTGTCCATTCTCTTCAACCTTATACTCTGGATTACAGTTGATATGCGTTATAATTTTTTTCTTTCTTATGTGCTGTTCTTGAATTCATTCCATGGTAAAATAACTATTTTCCTGTGGCAGTTGTTTTCAAAAGCCAAAAGTTTATTTTCTCTTTATCCAGTAATTAGGTAAGATAAAAGATTAACTCTCCCCCTCCACCCATCTTAGCATGGCTTTATTCTTCAATCCTTCTTTTCTCTATCACTTTATGATTTTACTGAAGCAAACAATATATTCAGACTTCTCTCCCTTCCTTCAGAACAAAATCGCCTGGAATCATTGGCCTCATCTCGGAGATACAGATCAACAAAAGTATTGTTCATAATACAAGGGACATAACTCTTCAGTTTCGGTGGAGAAACAATCTTTGACAAAATTCTTGAGAGAAAACTTCAGTAAATGAACCTCAACTGTCTCAAGCTTCAGCTGTATTAAGGAAAGACAACAGTTGTCCAGATGCTATCTTCGCTTTCAGACAGCTCACGGGGAAATCACAAGGAAGATGAGAACATCTCATCAAATTTTGTAGCCTTGCACGGTGTAGTCCACATTGTGGTTTATCACTCATACTTTTGTTGATTTACTTATGTCTGCCTTTCTACAAAGATAAATACTACGATTCTTATATAAAACATGCACATTTCTCAGATGAAGCTGTATCTCAAATTATTAACCAAGTTTGAGGTTAAACATTTAATATTATATCCGCTTGAAGTCTCAGATTTGCTAAAATGTCTTTTCTTTTTTTTTCTTTTGTTACTAGCATTAACTAATAAAATCACAGAATTTGAGTCGTCAGTCACTGGACACTGCGGAACGTTTGATGAGGGGATTTTAGTACCTGGACATGTTCGGAGGGCAATGACCTGCAAATAACTCAATAACTTATAAAATAACATTCTTAAATATATTGACGAGCTAAAAGTTACCTTTTCTGTGTGAGTTGTCACAAATTGAAAACACTTCCATAAAATACCAATCATATAAATGAGTGGGATGTATCAGGTTCAGGACATCTTAGTCCATAGACAATGCAACATTTCCTAAACTGTATCTAAAATGTCACTTTGTAATGAACATTAGCAGCTCTGATCACTATGATATTAAAAAATATGGTTATGGTTATGGAAGGACCCCATGTCACTGCAAACGAATTAAATTCCATGATTACTCAACCGCCCGTGCCAGTGGAATCGTCAGAATTACTAACTCATCTCCCAAACAAAAAAGCAGTTATAGTCCCCATCATAGCAGTCTTAGCACACACCAAAAGACATAAGGCGAAATCTCACAGAAAGTGAACACAGCCATCAGCCATCTGTTCTCCATCATATGATTTTATCATTCATCGTAAGCAATCGGAATATCGAAACACTATCAAAACGGATGAAACCCACAGCTCACAGTGTGCACAGAGCACTTAACTCAGTAGCTCCTGCAGCAAGCCGATCTTGGAATATGAGGAAACTGCAACACGGATCAATGTTCAGATATAGCCTTAATGGTTCATGCCGCCTATCCACCATATTGACCGCAAGTTCACGTCCCACTGAAAATGATGATCGTCATATATTTTTTGTTTTAATGTATCTCTCTCTCTCTCTCTATGTCTGTCTCTCTCTCTCTCTCTCTCTCTCTCTCTCTCTCTCTACCTTATTTAGCTCACAGTGGAGCATAGGTCTTCAACAAACACTTTCCAAGTCGTTCTGTTTTTTGCAATTCTTTTAAGATCATTTCATGTCTTCCCCCTCATCTTCATCTCTGCTTCTATCTGTCTTCTCCAAGAATTCCTTGGTCTTCATCTTTGTCTTTTCCCCTGGGGATTCCAAAAAAGGGCCTGTTGTGTAATACTCTCAGTTGGCTTCCGCAGTGTGTGTCCTATCCAGCGCCATCATCTTCGCTCTATCTCTTTATCCACTGGTATTTGACTGGTACATTTCCATAATTCTATGTTAGTGATTTTGTCCTGCCATTTCCATCCTTTTATTCTGCGTAAATATCCATTAATGAAAGTCTGTATCTTCGTGATCGTCAATTTTGTTGTTCTCCATGTTTCACATCTATATAATAGGACCACCTTAACATTTGAGTTGAACATTTTTATTTTAGTATTTAACCTAATTTCTTTGGATTTCCTTATGTTTCCCAGTGCAAAGAAAGCTCCTCTTGCTTTTGATATCCTTATTTTGGTATAATTTTCTGTACCTTCCTCTTTATCTTTATTACTGCCCAGATATATGTAAGATTGTACGTCTAATAGAGGTATTTCTCTTTCATGTATTTTTAACGTATAGCGCTTGCTAATGTTAGGGCATCATCTGTGACTCCAAATCCGAACATATGAAACAGTAAAATATGGTATGACTCACTTTACCTTCAAGGAGGTGTCATTTTAGTAAAAATGAGACTAACAATTTTATACGAAGAAATGGCATTTGACAGACTAGATAGATAACGACATTGGCAAATATTGAAACACTGTGGTCTATAAAAAAACAAACCGCCTGTCAAAGTCTTACCTAAACAGCCAATGTAATGTTAATGCTGACGTCACAAAAGCTTTCACCCTAAAATATGGCGTACAACCAGGATGTATTATTTCATTCCTCCTATGCAGCGCATACATAGACCTGCCAACATAAGGAGATAACTACCTCAAACAAGTTTCTTTCACAGATTCGTTCTTTCATTAAATGCCGTCTCCGCATCGAAGGTGGCTACCACGGAGCGTCATTTTACTCTGTCTGTTGTCTTGATGGTCCACGTTGTCATAGGTTCACGTGACCACCTTTTGATGTTATTATTCCCTTTTAATCTTGGCCTGTCTCTGCCTCGTCAACTTGTACCTTCCCTTCAAAGACGACTTTTAGAAAGGTGTTATGTCTCTTCACATGTCAACACAATTTTAGTTGTTTTTTTTCGAATTGTGATAAGTAGTTCTGCTTTTTAAAAATTGTCAGCTGATACAAAATGTCCTGTTTGTCTACTTTTCTTTCACCAAATTCTCCCCATGTTCCTATAGATCCACATTTTGAAAGCTTAAATTTTCTGCTCTCTTTTCTTATGTAATGTCCATGTTTCTGCACCATACAGAAATATTGGGTAAATCTAACACTTTTCTGTTCGTAGTTTTAGTTCTGGCATTATTTGCTTTGGTGTCAGTATATTATTCATGTTAAAGTTGGTTTTACACACAGACTAGCAAACACAGCAGAAACAAGCGTTGACATTTCAATGAATTGAGCTAACCCTGTACAGATAATGTGTACATTCACACAGATAAGGTAGGACCCGAGGCTTTGGTAGGAAAGATATCGAAGCACACACATTTACAGTGAAACAAAAAAAATTGAAGACAGCATCAAGTGCCATACCAAATATAGTAGCGGATCTGTCTGTCCTGTCCTGTCCTGTCTGTCTGGTCTGTCCTGTCCTGTCCTGTCTGTCCTGTCCTGTCCTGTCTGTCCTGTCCTGTCCTGTCTGTCCTGTCCTGTCCTGTCCTGTCCTGTCCTGTCCTGTCTGTCCTGTCCTGTCTGGTCTGTCCTGTCTGGTCTGTCCTGTCTGGTCTGTCCTGTCTGGTCTGTCCTGTCTGGTCTGTCCGGTCTGGTCTGTCTGGTCTGTCTGGTCTGTCTGGTCTGTCTGGTCTGTCTGGTCTGTCTGGTCTGTCTGTCTGTCTGTCTGTCTGTCTGTCTGGTCTGTCTGGTCTGTCTGTCTGTCTGTCTGTCTGTCTGTCTGTCTGTCTGTCTGTCTTGTCTGTCTTGTCTGTCTTGTCTGTCTTGTCTGTCTTGTCTGTCTTGTCTGTCTTGTCTGTCTTGTCTGTCTTGTCTGTCTTGTCTGTCTTGTCTGTCTTGTCTGTCTTGTCTGTCTGTCTTGTCTGTCTTGTCTGTCTTGTCTGTCTTGTCTGTCTGTCTGTCTGTCTGTCTGTCTGTCTGTCTGTCTGTCTGTCTGTCTGTCTGTCTGTCTGTCTGTCTGTCTGTCTGTCTGTCTGTCTGTCTGTCTGTCTGTCTGTCTGTCTGTCTGTCTGTCTGTCTGTCTGTCTGTCTGTCTGTCTGTCTGTCTGTCTTGTCTGTCTGTCTGTCTTGTCTGTCTGTCTGTCTGTCTTGTCTGTCTGTCTGTCTTGTCTGTCTGTCTTGCCTGTCTGTCTTGCCTGTCTGTCTTGCCTGTCTGTCCTGTCTGTCCTGTCTGTCTGGTCCCGTCCCGTCCCGTCCGGTCCGTCCGTCCCGTCCGTCCGTCCGTCCGTCTGTCCGTCCGTCTGTCTGTCTGTCTGCCCGCCTGCCCGCCTGCCCGCCCGCCCGCCCGCCCACATATAAAATAACAAATAAAATTAAGAGAAATACCTCTACTAGACGTACAATCTTACATATATCTGGGCAGTAATATAGATAAAGAGGGAGGAACATAAAATGATACCAAAATAAGAATATCAAAAGCAATAGGTATTTCGTTGCACTGGGAAACATATGGAAGTCCAAAGAAATTAGGTTAAATACACAAATAAAACTGTTCAACTCCAATGTTAAGTCGGTCCTATTATAAGGCTGTGAAACATGGAGAACAACAAAATTGACAATCACGAAGATACAGACTTTCATAAATGGATGCTTAAGCAGAATAAAAGGTGGGAATTGCAGGGTGACATTCTGTCCTCAAAATATTTATTCAAGACAATAAAACATTTTCAGGTTATTTCTTTATTCAAGTGTAGAGGACAACACTAACCTTTTTTTAATTAATGTGCATAATACACAATTTTAATACATACAAATAATATACGAATAGAAGTTTATTTGACATTCATTACACACATACTTAATGGGTGAATTTTATGATCGTTCGTGTGGGTTTTTCCAAAACAAACTGAAACATGATGACTAATGAACCGATCGGGAAGTCATGTATATGAAATAAATACAAACTAGTGGCTTGAATGCAGCCCACCATCCACTTAGTATCGGGTCTGTTGAGCTGGGCAGTGTCTACGGGATTGTGTTCGTTCAGAGAATCAACGAATCTGGTGAAATCTCCAAGATTATTAACTAACTGTGGAAACTCGAGAACAGCTGTGGTATTGATGGAAGCACGGAAGAAGCGTAGATCTTCATTCTTTCTTTCTGTGTCTCAGAATAAGATGGTGGCCATAGTTCATTTTAAAACGAGTTGTCTGACAATCAAACATATCCATTAGAACAACAGTCCATCTGTGCTGACTGGGCGAGTAGGTGAGTGAAGAAGGTATATGTGGACATTGCCTTGTTAAAACTAGCCTGGGTGTTTATTACTGACAAGTTTTGTTGGTAAACATCCCGCACATCATCGGGTAGTGTTCCTAATGGGTCATCGGTTTTGTGGTTTTTACCCTCAGGCGACTAGTCCTCAGCTTTCTTTCTTTTGGTCGCTGATCAAGGGACAACCACTGGTGGTGGTGAAGCGGGTGTTTTAGAAGGTGCCATTTGGTGAAACTAGTGATGAAGACGGTACCGATGGTGAAGCTGATTCCATCGTTCAGTGTTTTAGTCTCCAATGGCTGGCTAAATAACTTCGTCGCGTTTACGAGCTATGGAAAATGATACAAATTTGGCGGATAAGACGATGAATTACCAAGGGACGACTTTTGAATTACCAGATGAAGACTTTTGAATTAGCAAGCGACGACTTTTGTTGGATTGACTTAACAAGCAAGTTATACATTTTTATTATTGTACTTATCCTAACTTCTTTGGTTTTCCATATCTTTGTCACTTTAACGAATGACAGACAACATTAAAGTCGATCATTACAGATCAGAAAAGTTAGTGCCAAACCCCAAAATTCGGCTCATAGTCACAAACTTGGACTCAAAACAGTAAAAATGTATGCCCCAAATCATATTAGTTAGACACAAATGACCAACAAGCTATATCTATAGTCCAAAAAGTTAGTCCAAATGACTTTACCGAATGATAGACACCATTAAAGGTTTTCATTACAAGTCAGAAAACTTAGTGCCAAACCCCAAAATTCGGATCATAGTCACAAACTTGGACTCAAAACAGTAAAAATGTATGCCCCAAATCATATTAGTTAGACACAAATGACCAACAAGTTATATCTATAGTCCAAAAAGTTAGTCCAAATGACTTTACCGAATGACAGACACCATTAAAGGTTTTCATTACAAGTCAGAAAACTTAGTGCCAAACCCCACAATTTCGGCTCATATTCACAAACTTCTACTTCAAATCCTAAAAATGTATGCCCAAAGTTATACTATTTAGAAACAAAAGGCCAAAAAAATGTGTCCAAAAATTAAATCAAAAGGCAAAATAATTCTCGTCTCATCTAAAAATTTGACATCGAGAGCTAAAAATTTACTCACATAGTTAAACTAGTTAGACACAACTAAACAAACAAAGTTATATTTAAAGGGCCAAAAAGTTAGTCCAAATTGCACAATTTTAGCACCAAAACAAATAAAAATGTTCTTCTCATTATTAAAAACTGGACCTCGAACTCTAAAATTTAGTTCCAAAGACAAGATTTTGCTTAAAATAATCAACTTCATGATTTTTACCCCCAATCACTTTTAAGGATACGTCTATGAAATCGTTAAATATGGTAAAGAAAGCCACATTTTGTTGGTTAACACTTACATTTTGTTGGTTAAAACCCACATTTTGCTGGATAAAACCCACATTTTGTTGGTTAGCAACCACATTTTTCCTTATATGAAAGTATACATCCACATTTTTCACACCAACCTCAACTTATATTACTACTAGGTTTTAGATGTTTTTCATCCGATGTTTTTAATATGATCGTATCCAAAATAATGTTTGGAGTAATACTAAATGTTAAATTAATTTTTTTTTAATGTTTTCATAGGAGTAGATACAAAAATGGTCAGCGAATAACAACCATAACAAGTTATTTTAAGTTAAATTATTGATATGGGAAAATAAAGATTAGGTTAAACCTAGGGGGTAAGTTTACTATTTTTATCAATTTCATATGCGTATCTTTAAAAAAAAACCTGGGGGTAAAAAATAATAAAAGTGCATTTTTAAGCAAATTATTAATATGGGGATGTCTGAAATAAAGTTTGTGGTAAGCCTATAGGTTAAATTAATTTTTAAAATAATTTCATAGGCGGAACCATAAAAAATGGTCAGGAGTAAAAATCATAACAATTATTTTTTTAAAACAAATTGTTTATGCTGGGATGTTTAAAATAAAATTTGTCTGTGGTAAGCCTGTACCGCAAATTTAATATTTTAACAATTTCATAGTCATATTCATAAAAGTTTGGGGTAAAAACCATAAAAGTGATTTTTAAGGTAACATTTGGTATGATCGTGTCAAATATAAAGATTGGGGTCAGCATATCGGTTAAATTAAATTTTTTTAATGATGTCATAGCCGTTTAAAAAAAATGGCTGGGGATAAAAATCATTAAAGTTATTTTTTAAGAAAATTCGTGGTATTGTGATGTCTAAAATAAAGTTTGTAGCAAGCCTAGAGGATTTATTTACTATTTTTTACGATTTCAGAGACGAAAAAAGTGTGTGTTTTGGTGCTAAAAATTTGGCAATATGGACTAACTTTTTAGCCTTTGAATATAACATTTTTGGGTCGTTTGTGTCTAACTAGTATGACTATGGGCATACATTTTTTATGGTTTTGATTCCAAGTTTGTGACTATGAGCCGAAATTTTGGGGTTTGGCACAAAGATTTCTGATCTGTAATGATCACCTTTAATGTTTTCTGTCATTCGTTAAAGTGACAAAGATATGGAAAACTAAATAAGTTAGGATAAGTACAAGAATAAAAATGTATAACTTGCTTGTTAAGTCAGTTCAACAAAAGTCGTCGCTTGCTAATTCAAAAGTCTTCATATGGTAATTCAAAAGTCGCCCCTTGGTAATTCAAAGGTAGTCCTTTGCTAATTCAAAAATCGTCATTTAAAAAATTCTGCCTGTGCATCCAAGGATTTTCGTAGGTTGGGGAGTAACATATTGGTTATTGGCACTATAATTTCTGACCTGTAATAAGCATCTTTAATGTTACCTGCCATTCGTTGAGGTGGTAAACTGGTAAACATAGGTCTTGCAGCCTTCAGAGGTCAAATCGATGTCATGGAACTCCTCTGGAATTGGATTAGGGGTCGAATCGCGTTAAGGTAACCCAGCACCTGCCGTAACCTCACCTACCAATGGATAGATAGGCTCTACATATGCCTCGGTGGATGATGAGGTTTCACCAACCCCATCCTATTTTTCGACCCACCGTCGAGTTAGACTCGACACAGTTAAAGTGGAAAATGAGGTCAATGATCACGATAACGTAATCATCATCTCTGATTGGTTAAACCATATGTCTGTAAATTCTTTGCTCGGTGTCCCATACTAATACTCTTCTCTGATTGGTTAATCAAGATATCAGTCGATGTTGGTATAGTCACTTGTTGATTGATTAATTTATACTTTAACCACATTTGTTACCAGATTATATTAAAACTAGTCGCATGTGAGCTTTCGTGTTATAAGTTTGGTTAATTCAAGGAAGGTTAATTTAATTCTACTGTTCAGTCTAGTGGTGTTCTATTTTACGATGTATGTTGGAATATTTTTATTTGTTTTTCTACATATAGTTTTTCAAACGAAGCATGGGATTATCGATAAAGGGATGCCCAACGTTATTTTTTAAAAGTAGGTATTTTAACTATTTTTGTGAATGATGCATAATTGTTTAATGTGTTTAAAGTAGCTTTGTTAAGTCTTGTTGAGCGTATTATTCCTTCTTTTTTTTCAAATGTTTATATTATTGGTTGTTTAAAGTAGATATTTTAAGTCTTGTGATTGCTATTCAATGTTATTAATGAATTTAAACTAGATATGTAAAGAATGGATGGCAAAAGGTTATTTGCATTTCTACATATGTTTTCTCATAACGAAGCATCTTCTGGTGAATATCAGTGTCCATTATGTCCAAAGAAGTTTAAATGGAATAAAGATATGTTGCTACACACTCGAGCTGCTCATCGTCTTCTCAGCCATGTTTGTATCATTTGTCAACGCTCATATACGAGTCGAAGTTCTTTAGCCAGCCATTGGAGACTAAAACACTCAACGATGGAATCAACTTCACCATCGGTACCGTCAACATCACAAACTACACCAATGGCACCTTCAACAACACCCGCTTCACCACCACCAGTGGTTGATCCTACATCAGCGACCAATAGGAGGATAGCTGAGGAACCGTCGCCTGAGAGTTAAACAACCCGTTTGTAGTCAGACAACCGTTTTAAAATTAACTATGTAACCCATCTTTTTTTCAAACACAGAGAGAGTTGTGATCTGCGCTTCTTCCATACATTCCTCAATACCACCTCTGTTCTCGAGTTTCCACAGTTATTCAATAATCTTGGAGATTTCACCAGATTCGTTGATTCTCTAAACGAACACAATTCCGTAGACACTGCCCTGCTCAACAAACCCGATACTAAGTGGATGGTGGAGAGTATTCCCGCCTTTAGTTTGTATTTATTTCATATACATGACTTCCCGATCGGCTCATTAGTCATCCCGTTCCAGTTTGTGTGGTCAAAAACCAGGTTCGAACGAAGGTTCAGAAAATACTTCCATCAATTATATGTGTAATGAAAGTCCATTAAACTTCTATTCGTATATTATTGGTATGTATTAAAATTGTGTATTATGTATGTTAATTAAAAAAAGGATAGTGATGACAACTATACTTGAATAAAAATATAAACTTGATATTGTTTTATTGTCTTAAATAAATATTTTGAGGAAAGACTGTCACCCCATAGTCGACAGTATTTTCTTCTTCTTCTAACTTTTTAGCTCCCTGTGTAGTATAGGTCTTCAACAAGCACTTTCCACATCGTTCCCATTTTTTTGCCATTTTTTAAAGACCATTCCATGTCTTCCCCATTATCTTCATCTCTGCTTCTGTCTGTTTTCTCTAAGAATTCTTTAGTCTTCCTCTTTGTCTTTTCACCTGAGGATTCCAAAAATGGACTGTTGTGTAATACTCTCAGTAGGCTTCCGCAGTGTGTGTCCTATCCAGCACCATCGTCTTCGCTCTATTTCTTTATCAACTGGTATTTGACTGGTACATTTCCATAATTCTATGTTAGTGATTTTATCCTGCCATTTCCACCTTTTATTCTGCTTAAGCATCCATTTATGAAAGTCTGTATCTTCATGTTTGTCAATTTTGTTGTTCTCCATGTTTCACAGCCATATAATAGGACCAACTTTACATTGGAGTTGAACATTTTATTTTTGGATTTAACCTAATTTCTTTGGACTTCCATATGTTTCCCAGTGCAACGAAAACTCTTCTTGCTTTTGATATCCTTATTTTGTATCATTTTCTGTTCATCTCTCTTTATCTATATTACTGCCCAGATATATGTAAGATTGTACGTCTAGTAGAGGTATTTCTCTTAATTTTATTTGTTTATTTCCAACAGCATTAATTCTCATAATGTTGGACTTATCTCTATTAATCTTTAGTCGTAGCTGTTGTGATCTTTCATCAATATGCTCATTTTATCCTGCATCTGTTGATGGCTGCGTGATAGGAGAGCTAAGTCATCAGCAAAGTCTAAATCATCAAGTTGCTTGGTCAGGGACCACTGAATTTCATTTCTGTTGTTTTGAGTTATTTTCATAATCCAATTTATGGCCAGTAGAAAGAGAAATTGAGACAGAAGGCATCCTTGCCTTACTCCTGTTCTTATTTCATATGCTTCTGTAAGCTGTCCTTCATGCACCAGACTACATTTCGTTCCTTCATACATTGTTTTTATCAGGTTTATAAACTTTATGACGATTCCGTAATGACTCAGCAACTTCCAAACCATAATCAAAACATAAAACAACGAGCCCTCAACAAATGTTGACAGAGCATGGACACAAGACCCAAGGGCCGCACTCGAAAAATATGGATTGACGATTAATTATAAACACTAGGAAACATAACAGAACTAGCAAACAGAAGAGGAAAAAACCGCATATTATATCTCCCCCTCGACGCTGAAAGGCAAATGAGGAAGACAAGCGGAATAAGAAGACACATTAATGCTATGGTCTGTCAGTCCATCTAACTGTAATCTGTGTGAGATCACTTCCTGTTAGCTGTGTTGACACTCTGGTTGCAATTTGATAATCCTAATCTACTACTTTATCTCGAACACAATGGAAGCAATCTATCCTACAACAGGGAAGTTATACTTGCATTGTTTCTGTTTCCTTGATGAAGGCTCATCTTTAACCTGTCACGTTTGATGCAAACTGGATGGTAGCTATCTCTCGCGGGCAGGCCTTTTCGTTTGACCTTATTTAATGTAGTGCTTGCTGAAAGCGATAACTGACACTATTTTATTTAGTTCTTCTTTATCATCTTTTTTCCCCCTCATTTGCCTTTCAGTGTTGTTTCTTGTTTGAACAATATCTAAATGGACTTGTGGAAGGTATATAATATATTAATTTATAAAAAGGAAAGAATGGAGTAATTGCTGAGGTGTTTCATAATAATACAAAACAAAACTGAAACATGTTTTTATATTTGATCTTGTAGATCAATAATCGAGTGCGATTGTTTTTGGTAACAATTTACCTTGGGGAAATAAAACGAATTTTCCGTTTGTATATTTTTGAAAGTGAACACCATATAATCTGTGTAGGCTATAGACATGTTGTGTAACAGAAGATTCTGATCCAAGGACAGCTAGAAATAACACTGAGAATACTGTGGGTCAAGGTCAAAATAAAGAAATATATATTTTTTAAAAACTCAGAAAATATTGTCAAGATTTGTTGGCCTTGTACTGATTATTTAGCAACTGGGTATTTAATGTTTCAAGATGAAGATATTAATGGAATAACAGATACAGCGATCCTCTGTCTAAGCTATCAAATGCCTTTTCGTAATCTATGAATCCTATATAATTTGGGATTTTAATTCTAAAGCCGACAATATATTTACATATAAAATGTGGTCAGCGCAAGTACATAACGAACTCCAAAGTCAGCACGCACCATACAACCTAAACAGGTCACTTCCGGCGTCACCGACACGCGAGGTCAAAAATCCTGATACGAGAGGTCACGGTCAACTCCGGGCGGTAGACCAGTGGTAGCGGGTGGCAGCTTGCGGTAGTGAAATTTCGTTATATTACGCACCACCATCAACATATATTGCTACTCTCTTCTCCTTTCTTCATTTATAATATATGCTTTTGCATGGTAAAAATAACACACCATTATTTCCCGTTTATGTATGTATCGTTGGTTTGGTTCAATGCCTTCTCTTTCTCTTATACTATCATTTCCGATTCTGTTTTTTTTTTTCTGGTACCCCAAGCACTTTTCTCCAATATTTGATCTATGTGTTATATTCGCTACCAAAACTTGTTTCATATGTTTACTATCAGCAACAATTTGATCTCGGTGAGTGCATGATATTTCAACAGACATTTCTGTTTATATAACGCTTTAATCTATACCCCTATATTCACTCCAGAGCCTCTAAAAGGCCCAGATTTTAGGTTCCTAGCCCTACTTTCAAGTTCGCTATCTTACTGTTCGTGATACGACCTTTATAAGACACTAGCCCCACTCCTTCGCTAACATTAAGCAAATGAACAATGTCCTCTAAAAAGTAAAGTCTACATTTACAGCAAAACAAAGCCGATTTTTATCGGTTTTGCAATATTTACAATAAAGATCAAGTGTTTGAGACCAGGGCATCTTCTAGTTACTAAAAAGGGTGATCTTTTAAAATGTCAAAATCGTAACTTTTATGACTAAGTTTACTCGTTAATGATTAAATTATTGTAACTTGTATGGCACATTTCACGCGTTTATGAATAAATATATTATAATTTATTTCAAAGTTCGTATATTCACGACATGTCGTTCTACTATTTCCAACAATTTGTGAACACTTTTTTGCACATAAACAGTAGAACTCCTGTTTCATACCAGATCTAGACATTGCTATTGCTACATACGCTCTACTGTAGAGAGCAAGTATCAAGTTGTACGTTCTCAGAGAAAAAGGATTAAAGTGTTGAGATTTAACGTCAGCTTGTGTTGAGCGGCCTGGACATAAACGTTCGAACTTCCTAGATCAAACGTCAAGCGGTCCGGGATGGAAGATTAAACTGTGGAAACCAGAGTAAGTATCTGTTTATTGTTGCTTCTTTTAAATTGGAATTTGTGGCGCTGGTTATCTGGTTATGGTAGGCCTCGGTATCACTGCAACCGAATTAAAATCCATAATTGCTCAACCGCCCGTGCCAGTGGAATCATCCGAATTGCTAACACATCTCCCAAGCAAAGAAAGGTAGCTGTAGTCCCCACCATAGCAGTCTCAGCACACGCCAAAAGACATAAGGCGAAACCGCACAGAGAGTGAACACGGCCAACTGTTCCTGTCATACGATATCAGCATTCATCGTAAGCAATTGGAATATCGGAGCATGATTAAAACGGATGAAACACACAGCTCACGGTGTGCACAGAGCACTTAACTCAGTAGCTCCTGCAACAAGCCGGACTTGGAATATGAGGAAACTGCAACAAGGAACACTTTTCAGACATAGCCTTCAATGGTTCCTGCCACCTATCCATCACATTGCCCGGAAGATCACGTCCTACTGAAAATGATGAACGTCATAGTATTTAAATGTATAGCGCCTGATGATGTTAGGACATCGTGTTTGACTCCAACTCCGAACATACAAAACACAGTTCGTCGTCAGATTATCCCCGTTGCACACCAAACAACAAATCGCAAGATTAGCGCATGGTCGGTCTTGGGACACACGATGATCCATTATGATGACGTAGCACGCATAATATGTCTGCGCCCATGTATTCATGATTACTCTAGTGAATGCAGTCTACAACGAACGAAACATGGTACAAACTTCCCAAAGACGCTGACTTGACGGATCCCACCACATTAATGCGTTGGAACTTGTAAATAACTTGCGGCAAACATCTCCATCATCCAGTCACTGAACAGCACTTAGTGTGACGTAAAACGCAGATCAACATTAGACGTTGGAAGACGCATTCACAACACTTGATTTGTCAAAACGGAGTATTGTCGTGCGTGCAACGCCAATTCAATGGCGCAGATATGACGATTAGAACATCATTTCGACTGGAATGCAGAAAATTGGAACGGAAACACGAAATTGATAAGAATCCAAAGCAATTTTCGCAGCGATAGAGAGAACGTGACTCAGTTCCGCCATCTTGGAAACGGAAGTTGTGGCGCTATGTTTTACAACTTGTGTTGCAGTAGGTCTACCATCGTGCATTTGTTTTTGCTGCTTCCACAACTTTAGCGTTTATTGACCTTCCTATAAGTCAGAATATGTTTGTTGTCAAGCTATCTCTCATACCAATGCACTTTGACTAGTCCAGCGGCTATTTTCTACCATTCGTTGTTTGAAAAGTTCCTTCTCTCGCCTGTACTTTATGTCTGGAACCGCCAGAAACCACGGGATTTTTTAAACTTCGAATTCGTGGTTTCTTTATGGCATTGCTCTCCCCTGATAAAGAGACCTGATTAGCTATCTAAGATAACGGCGAAAAACATGATGTACCATATACACTTTGCACACGTTAAAGAACCCTAAGCAGTTTAAATTCGAAAAAGAGTATGCTAAATTAGCTGCTGTCGGGGTATACTTCTTAAGATGTAACATATCTGTCAACTAACGACACAACGCACCAACGCCCACTTAACAAACGAACGCTAAGAAGAAGGCTCTCCGGCAGCTTATACGAAAACATTACCTGTCGTCACAGAGATTTTACAAATAAATGTTGCAAATTTCAAGAGAAGCAAGGAAAACTAATTTAACATTCAGAAGATTGTGTCACTTTTACAAAAAATATTGATCATACATATTTAGTCTCAGTTTGCACAAATCATTTGCATAATACATTTTACAATCGAAACAATACATTTCATAATGGACTGAATACATGCAAGAATGCATTTCAAAATGGACAGAATACATGAAAGAATACATTTCAAAATGGACAGAATACATGAAAGAATACATTTCATAATGGACGGAATACATGAAAGAATACATTTCAAAATGGACAGAATACATGAAAGAATACATTTCATAATGGACAGAATACATGAAAGAATACATTTCATACGAACATATGAGGACGAATTAAATCAAGAACACGTGTCGAGCTATATAAGAAAACGGTTTTGGAAATTCATCGGTTATGTGGTGAGCATGAGCCTGGATAGCTCAGTGGTTAGTGAACTGGACTACAAAGGACAAGAGATCGAGTTCGATCCTATAATACCAACCACATTACCCCAAAAATCATGTCTGTAAAATGTATGATCACTAACATCATATTCCCTATACGCCATTTGAAGGGGCTCTTTACCTTTTTACTTATGTGCTGAGAATGAATGAAAAAAGACAAGGAAGCCACCAGGCATTCATGTGGAAATAATCTGATAAAAGAAAACAAGGCAGACGAAGATTTCCGCTATACAAAACATTTACAAGGAAAGGCTCAGTAATGTGACTATAAAACAACCAAGAACTGCAAGAACTAGCAACAAATCGCCAATAGTGCAGAACGGTGACTTCGATCCTATGTACCGCCACGGAGAAAAATGAATTAATGAAAAGAAAATAATGTATGTAGGACATAGTTACAGGCAGTATACTGCTTAGGAACAAAACAGAGAAAGGGCGGCATAAAAAGAACAATCCTGGCAAGAAGAGAATATTAAAAACAAAACTGACAGTCCACACCTGGGGCACTCTTCAATTAGTCCACGCACACATTTTTTTGGAATTTAAATACATAAGAAGTCTAGTGACAACATTTACAAACAGCAGCAATAGACTCGATGCAACAAAGCCTGTCAAATCATTGAACAACTATCACCACTATTGTCCAACAAGTAAATAACTCAAAACGGGCAACGGAAGCAAAATGGGCACTCTACAATACAATCCTCATCTCAACGTTGTGCTACCAATGCCAGTCCTGGACCCTAGATGCAAGATCAATAAGAAAAATAACCTCTACTGAGATGACATGTGTAGACAAATTACAGGAAACAGCCTGAGAGATAAGATCATAAATGAAGTACTGAGAAAAAGGCTAGGAATAATCCCAGCTATAGAATATATAAAGAAACAACATATAAAATGGCTTGGCCACGTGACAAGGCAGAAAGATCAAAACATAAAACAACGAGCCCTCAACAAATGTTGACAGAGCATGGACACAAGACCCAAGGGCCGACCTCGAAACATATGGATTGGCGATTACTTATAAACACTAGGAAACATAACAGAACTAGCAAACAGAAGAGGAAAAAACCGCATATTATATCTCCCCTCGACGCTGAAAGGCAAATGAGGAAGACAAGCGGAATAAGAAGACACATTAATGCTATAGTCTGTCAGTCCATCTAACTGTAATCTGTGTGAGATCACTTCCTGTTAGCTGTGTTGACACTGGTTGCAATTTGATAATCCTAATCTACTACTTTATCTCGAACACAATGGAAGCAATCTATCCTACAACAGGGAAGTTATACTTGCATTGTTTCTGTTTCCTTGATGAAGGCTCATCTTTAACCTGTCACGTTTGATGCAAACTGGATGGTAGCTATCTCTCGCGGGCCGGCCTTTTCGTTTGACCTTATTTAATGTAGTGCTTGCTGAAAGCGATAACTGACACTATTTTATTTAGTTCTTCTTTATCATCTTTTTTCTCCCTCATGTGCCTTTCAGTGTTGTTTCTTGTTTGAACAATATCTAAATGGACTTGTGGAAGGTATATATTATATTATTTTATAAAAAGGAAAGAATGGAGTAATTGCTGAGGTGTTTCATAATAATACAAAACAAAACTGAAACATGTTTTTATATTTGATCTTGAAGATCAATAATCGAGTGCTATTGTTTTTGGTGTCAATTTACCTTGGGGAAATAAAACGAATTTTCCGTTTGTATATTTTTGAAAGTGAACACCATATAATCTGTGTAGGCTATAGACATGTTGTGTAACAGAAGATTCTGATCCAAGGACAGCTAGAAATAACACTGAGAATACTGTGGGTCAAGGTCAAAATAAAGAAATACATATTTTAAAAAACTCAGAAAATATCGTCAAAATTCGTTGGCCTTGTACTGATTATTTAGCAACTGGGTATTTAATGTTTCAAGAGAAAGATATTAATGGAATAACATATACAGCGAACTATATGGGAACATATACAAGGCAATTGAAGGGTACAACACGTAGGTAGTTCACAGCAGTTTTTAAACCAAATATGAGGAAATAATATAAAGTTGTGGAGTGATATCTCCACCTACGCCTACAAACACGACACATGATGATGGTAATTCATTAAGACGGATTAAGTGGTGACCTAGATGACGATGGATTTAAAACGACCTTGACCCTTGCAGGCTACACTTTTCGAGGCACGTTTTTCTAGTTGTTCACCGAGGACACATTCAAACTAACGGATACGGACACTTCAGCTGGACAGAGATCATGATGATGCTATTGCATAGACAACATAGATGGTAAAACTAAAATATAAAACAAACGCTATGCGTTTCAATAATAGCATCCATGGTATTAACAAATGCATAAATAAAGCCATAATTGTGGTTGTCGTTCTAAACACGGATAAGAGACCCTCAAGTAAAACTCGAGAAACAAATTAATGGTCTATTAGAAGTGTACTCTCAGTGTTTTCTTGTGGATTTGAATGGAGCAACAGAAAGAGAAACATCAAGTCTGTGATTATTTCAGAAAACCTGCCATAAGGAAATGATCGTATTATTAGCAACCAATCTATGCAACAAAGAACAACTTTCAAAAAGTAATCAAGAGAAAGTGTGTCACTGATAGTAAGCAGATGAAGGAAACTGAGTGTACACATTCTCGATTGTGTGATAGTGTTGTAGTTGTTGGACAAATTACCAATATTCTTCTTCTTCAGCTCCCTGTGGAGGATGGTTCTTCTGGATGAACACTTTCCAAATGGTCATGTTTGCTGCAATAGGTTTAGGATCATTCCATGTCTTCGCCATCATCTTCATCTATTTTTCCGCATGTCTTCTCCCAAAATATTGTGGCCTTTCTCTGTCCTTTTTTTTATGGATTCAAAAAAGGGCCTGTCGAGAAATACTCTTAGTTGGCGCCCGCAGTGTGCCCTATCCAACGCTATCGTCTTCGTTGTATCTCTTTATTCACTTGTATTTGACTGGTACATTTCCATAACTCTATGTTAGTGAAATTGTCCTGACATTTCCATCCTTTTATTCTGCTCAAGCATCCATTAATGAAGTTATGTATCTTCATGATTGTCACTTTTTATTCTTCTCCATGTTTAACTTCCATATAATAGGACTAACTTAACTTTGGAGTTCAACATTTGTATTCTTGTACTTAACCTAATTTCTTTGGATTTCCATATTTTTCTTAGTGCAACAAATGCTCCTTCTTTTTGTGTCCCTATTTTGTTATCATTCTCTGTTTCTCCTTCTTTATCTATATTACTTCCCAGCTATATGTAAGATTGTACGTCTGTATAACAGTAATTCTTCTAATATTATTTTGTTATTGCCAGCTGCATTAGCTGTCATAATTTTGGTCTTATCTCTATTTACTTTCAGTCCCCGCTGTTGTGATTTTAAGTATGCTAATTTTATCTTGCATCTGTTGATGATTTTGTGATAGGAGAGCTATGCCATCAGCAAAGTCGAAATCATCAAATTGCTTTGTCAGTGACAACTGGATTCCATTTCTGTTGTTTTGAGTAATTTCAAAATCAAATCTATGGCCAGTAGAAAGAGAAATGCAGACAGAAGGCATACTTGCCTTATTCTTGTTCTTATTGCAAATGCTTCTGTAGGCTGTCCTTCATGCAGAACACTACAATTTATATTCCATAAATGTATGTGACAACTATCACATACATTTTTTATCAGGTTTTTATCAGGTTAATATCCTTTTTTTTTTTTTTTTTGGGGGGGGGGGGTAGGGGGGGGGGGGGAATTCCGTAATGACTTGCCAATATCCAAAGCATTCCTCTGTCTAAACTACGAAATGCCATTTCGTAATCTATGAATCCGATATAAAGTGGGGGCTGTAGTTCTAAGCTTTGTTCAACTATTATAAGTAAGGTAGTTATTCGCTTGTTATTACACGAAAAGCTAAACGCTAGGGAACACTGCCACTCAGCTAACTAAAAATTATCTATCTGGACAATGTCTTTCACGCAGGTGTTCTATTACTATATTATAAGGCTGCGATCACAGCTGGAAATACAATGCGTATCTGTATTGTTTTTTAGCTATTCTGATTCTAATTTCTTTGCTCGTATTCCCATTGATCGAGAAGGGGATACGAGCAAAGAAATTAGAATCAGAATAGCTAAAGCAGCAATGTCTTTCAGAAGCCTTGAAAAGTTGTGGAAATCAAAACTTATCAGCACAAACACAAAACTTAGGCTATTCAAATCAAATGTGCTATCAACCCTTACGTATGCGTGTGAAAGCTGGAAAACAACAAGAGCTATAGAAACAAAGTTGAACGCATTCGAAAATAAATGTCTAAGGAAAATACTTGGTATAGCATGGAACGAATTCAAAACAAACGAGGAAATTAGAGAAATCGCCAATCAACCACTAATATCTTCAGTAATAAAGAAAAGACGATGGTCATACGTTGGACATGTGATGAGAAGAGATAATAACCGAATAGCAAAGCAAGCCCTCATATGGGAAACAACGGGTAAAAGAAAAAAGAGGAAGACCCAGGGAGACACTGAGAAGAACATTGATGAGAGAGGCAAGAGCAGCAGGAATCGGCTCCCTCAATGAGATAGAACTGCTTGCACAGAACAGAGACAGATGGCGAGATTTGATAAAATATCTTTAAAAGAAAACTGCTAGAACAAAAAATTCATAAAGGAGAAGGTGTATCTTGGTATACGCCCTATGGGCCGGTTACGACTCGAAAGGTCAATAGATAGATAGATAGATCTCCCGGATAGGGTAGGTCTCTAGCGTTTGACTTTTCGTAGCAAGGCGCTGTGCCACTGAGTACGGGTTCGATCCTGCTTCGGTCCATATATTGTTCTTTGTTTTTTTTTGCTGTTGTTGATTATGTGTCATTTTTCCGAGTGCTATAAACATACCTCTTCCTCTGAATTGATTTGCTGATTGTCGCCTCGGAAGTTTTCCTCTATAATAATATTCATCTATTATTATTTGTCTCCAGTCTTAACCACTGAAACTACTATTCATGCTGTTTCGTCCTAAATGTTTGTCTGCAACGCAAGTATTCAGCCCTACCCTATCCCGGAGATACTTGTCTTAATAGGAGAAACACAGATACACAGTGTGCTTCCGAGCTGTGATCGCAGCCTTATGCTATAGTCATGAGAACACATGCGTGAAAGACATTGTCCACGATAACTAATTTTTAGTTAGCTGATTGGCAGTGTTCCCTAGCGTTTGGATTTTCGTGGCTAGGCGAGTACGGTTTCGATCCTGCTTCGGTCCATATATTGCTCTTTGTTTGTATTTTCTGTTGTTGTTTATTTGTCATTTTTCCGAGTGCTGTAAACATACCTCTTCCTCTGAATTGTTTCGCTGATTATCGCCTCAGAAGTTTCCCTCTACAATAATCTTCATTTATTATTATTTGTCTCCTTCCATTTATCCTTCACCTGTTTCCAATAATCTTCTATATTTATTGTATTTTCTAGTTTATTGGAGCTCTTGGTATGTGTTTGATACAGTGACTGTACATTTATTTTTTATTCCTTGTTCTTTAAGAAACTCTGCATTGAAATACTGTCTTCCCGTATGTGTTGTAGTATATCTTTTCAGTTTAAGTTTAAGTTTGGTTAGCAGGTGATGGTGATTTGAAGCTACATCTGCTCCTCTGTATGCTTTTACATCATGTAAGGATGACTTAAACTTTTTATTGATGCATACGTGGCCAATGTGATTCTCCGTTCTATGATCAGGTGACACTGTAGATTTATGTATTCGTTTATGCTGAAATAGTGTCCCCCTGACTCATTTATTTAAGATCACAGAAGCCATACGACTCTGGGTTAAGAACCTCTGATGTAGACAAGTATACCGAGTTTGTTGGATAAAGATTATTAGTGAAAGGGTGGTTATTCTAGATTGCGAGCTTGATATGTTGAATCATAATTGTAGAATATGTCTCTGCAATCGGTAGAAACATGTGTCGTAGACACAAGTGCTTAGATGAAGATTAAAGTGTTCAAGAGTTTTAGTCGAGATTCGATGAGACTGTTTCCGAGAAGGTATATTAGATTGTGTGCATAAACTTAGGATATATTTTATGAGTGCGGAAGACATCGTTTATGTAACCTTTGACAACAAAAATAGCTGTTTTAATTATTTTATATAAATCCTGTAGCGTATCACATCATCGATAGTTGTCACATACATTATAAAGATAATACTATTGGTATAGCGTTGTAATGATTCATAGACTGGCATAAGCACTATTGCTGTGTCATGAGAGACTTTTCTTGATGCAAGCAATATAATTAAGTAGATTATTGGTGAGTGTAGATAGAGATCTGTGTTAATAAAGTTGTGATCCTAATAAATGAATGCATCTTAGAACAATCACATGCGGTGTTGAGGATGAGTGTTATTATGGACTTTGAGGCAGCCATTTCTGTACTTTAATGATCTCTCGCGTTGTTCTCGTCACTGACAATAAAAATCATTCTTCTGTACTTTGTGATTAAGTCAATCATTGAGTGAATTGTTTTTATGGTTAATAGTTTCATGTCATTGACGATGTGGTTAATAGTTGTATGTCATTGAAGATATTCCATTCACATTTTTGTGGTAGCTTAAACTTCGGTGGTCAGCTTATCCCGTTATGGTGCTATTGCACTATTAATTACTGCTCGTTCCGTTCAAGCAGTTTTATTCGTTATTTAGTCTTATAATTTGATTCCTTGAAGCAATTTGTTTACCAATATTGATGCTGTGTTGATTGATGAAATCGTCTGATCATGATCAATCGGCTATAGCCGACTGCTGGTATGAGGAATGCAATTATTAATTTTCAGTAACAATTCCAGCTACTATCACGTTAAAGAGGAATGTATTGAAAGTAATCGCATGCCTTTGTTTGTGGGGTGATGGGTCAACTGTGTGCTGCGGGGCCAGTGATTCTAAAACTATGACTTCAATTTGTTGTTGACATGGCTCTAGAGTTAGCTGTCTAAATAAATAATGATATGCAATATAATGGTATATGTATGGATGGTAATTTAACAATATATCGAGAACATAGTATGGGGTTACGTACTAAAAGTATTTGGTTTGGTTCGCGTTTGATTCTCATGGTAAGAACGCTTTTATTTTAATTGTTGAATTTTTGCTATATCCAAAATCTAGTCTTATATCAGTATTCCATCTCATGATAATAATGTCTTGATATAACGTGTTCCTATTTATAGGTTCATTTACCTATGAGCAAATTGGGAATATAGTGACATAAGAAGACGTCAGTTGGCAGGAACGTAACCATGGCAACAGTTGTGACAGCCCTATTGTTGGTATTTATGGTTTATTGTGTGTCATCTCAGCCCCAAGGTGAGCTATCATGAGACGTCAGTTACCAAAGCGACAGTGGCTCTGGTAGAAGATTGTGTCAACAGTAGTAGTTTTGTCTGGCTATATCCACATTAGTCGGTATCAAAGTCGTGGGTTAGTTAATAGTGATATGAAAGTAATTGTAGGAAAAAAAAAGTAGAAATAGTAGCTACAATAGTAATTATGAATTTTGTTAAAAATCGTAAATGGGTCTTGTTTACTGCCTAGACGGAGTTTATGGGCATTCACAACTCAAGTTAAGGGGATGGGATGGGTGCGGGTGGTGAAAGAGTTGCATGTCAAGGAAGATAGCGATGCGATTGACTTGACTAGAAGTTCATTGACAATGGAAGAATCTGTAGTAACTAAGGAAACAGTTTTGCTTGATATACAAACATTTAACCGTGATATGTTTTCTTAGTGGCTCAGTGACTGTGTGCGGAAAGATAAAGATAGACTTTGCCAGAGGTTGGAGTCTCTTAAGAGGTAAAGGCTGATTAAAAGCGTCGTTTTTGTGTCAGGTTTTACGGATGTAAAACAAACGGATGAAGAACAAACGGATGTAAGAACAAACGGATATACGAACAAACAAATGTAAGAACAAACGGATATAAGAGGGAATGAACAAAAGCTCGTTCAATAGCTATTTGGCTACTGCCATAAATGACGAACTAATGACCAAGGAGACAGGAAGAGTAAGTGATTCTGGCAATGAATGCTAGTCTTCAACCGCAAATACAGACTGTAAGAGCATCATGTCAGAAGAGATTATGCCGGGATTTTTAATTCCTTGATCTTTATATACATATTTAAGAGCGGATACTAGCAATTGTCAAGCTTTCCTGATATGAAGGGAGAATAGATGATTTTTTCGTCTAATACTAGTTAGCGTAAGAGGTACAAAATTATATTTATTATTTTAGTAGTGGTAGCAGTGGTAGCAGTGGTAGCAGTGGTAGTAGTAGTAGTAGTAGTAGTAGTAGTAGTAGTGGTAGTAGTAGTAGTGGTAGTAGTAGTGGTAGTAGTAGTAATAGTAGTAGTAGTTGTTGTAGCAGTAGTAGTAGTTGCTGTTGTTGAGGTACTAGTATAATCTATTAGTTACTAATAACTCAAAGTTGTAAATAGTGGAGCATTAAACAGCATCAGATAGTAATATCAGTAGTAGAACATAATGGATTCATATTGAACATAACTAAAACGTAAATATACACTATCACCATACCTATTTGGAATGACCATTGATTACACAATGAGTAAATGTTGCATAGGCGATAATGGCATTAAATGGTACAAACAAGAATTGCCTGGAAGATCTTGATTTCACTAATGATATATAGTGCTCCTAAGTGACACTATCAAAATGATGATGAATAGTACAGATACTCTATCACACATGGCAGAAAGAAGAGGACTGGAAATGAACAGAAATAAAAAAAAAATAAGGAAATATAAAAGTTATTGAGTTATTTGCGGGTCATCATCATTGCACTCCGAACATGTCCATAAGTCCTCAGATCCCCTCCTCAGCAATTCCCTCAGTGTCCAGCGACTGACGACTCCAGTTCTATGTTGGTTGATAAGTCTTCTTACAAGGCCACTAAGTGTCTCATTTCTGGCTGTTCCCATCTTAACTCCCATTTCCATCATCCGAAGAAGTGACGTGGATCTGTATTTGTCGAAGTCCTGTGCTCTTCCCACAACTCGGAGGGTATTGATGATGTCCGCCTGATCCATTGGTTACACGTCCTCAACGACAGGACAGCTAGCCAACCTGTCCGCTCTTTCATTTCCCCCTACTCCCGCATGTTCAGGTACATAGACAAAGGTGACCTTACGTATTTTGGATTTCTGCAACAAATCTACCCATTGCATGCGTATAGAGCCCGCCTCCTCGTTTTTATCATGCTCATCGAATCACTCAGTATACATGCGTGGGTGTAGTCTTATAACTCTAACCATTTGAATGCCTTGGTCACTGCCATCACCTCCATTGTCATGCTACTCATGGTCATGACGTATGCACCACTGTCTTCCTTGACTATTCTGCCTGCCGAGCGTACTGTAAATGCCCATGCACTTCTTTGGTGTCATACTACAGATCCGTCTGTATAGATAACTGCATCTTTTGCATCGGTGTTATCGCAGATGAGACCGTTGACCTCAGCATTAACCACGACCGGGTTCTGTTCCCTACTTTTACTGTCGAGTGTGACAACACACGAGAAAGTCCTCTTGAATGACGTAAGCACCGGTATCCACTCCTCACCAACGCTGATATTGGTAAGCCCACAGACCTGTTTGATGACATCTTCTGCTCGGCCCACCTATGATTTGCCTCTTTTTAGCCTGACACCTTTCCCTCTGTTGAGCACGTGATGCAATGGATGATCTGTACCTGTACTAATCTTCAGGTATGCTCGTGCTCTCCAGATCTTGATTCTGTCATCCATGGTTGGAAAGTCAAGAAGATACCTCATTGCTACACAGGGAGTGTCCCTTGTACATCCAAAGATAATGCGCATGGCTTCATTTTGTTTTTTTCTCCAGCCCATCAATTTGAGTCGTACTGACAGTAAGAATGGCCAGGGCATAATCGATTGGTGCGAAGACTAATCCCTGGAACAGAAGAGTAAGTAGCCTCTGCTCGATGTTGGCAGCTGCAAGGCGGCTAATCTTTGGCGGGATTTTGTTATCACATGGTCGACGTGGTCTCGGAAACATTGGCTGCGATCAAACTTAACTCCGAGGTATGTCATCATCTTGTCCCTGGTCACCTCATCAGCTCCCATTCGTACTACCGGTGTGGTTGTATTAACAATATGATTGTTAAGGGAGAACCATGAAACTGATGCTTTATTAGTATTACCCAAGGCACCTGAAACCCCACACCAGGAAGAAATGCGATCGAGTTCGTCTTGCATTGTGGAGGCGATTCCCCGTCTGTCTCTTCCCTGTCGATATACCAGAATATCATCAGCAAAAGTCATAGTTCTTCCCCTCCCATCCAGCTGTTGTTCCGTGATCGTTATTGTGTACACGTTAAATAGAACTGGTGACAATGGTGAACCTTGTGGCAGCCCTGGACAAATGGATGTTGGCTCGGAAGACCAACTTCCACATCTGAGTATCACCTTCCTCTGAAACAGTGCCGCGGCAATCCATCTAATGAGGAAGGGGTGCGTCCCCAGTTTGAGGAGCATATGTATGAGATATACAATTGGTACAATATTGTATGCATCCTCCAGATCTATAGCACTAGCACATGTCTCCTCTCGTCTGTGGAAGCCTTCGAAGACGTCACAGTCAAAGACTGCCGCATTGAGCCATGTCTCTTTGTTATATCTATAACCTCCGAGTGTGGGTGGGAATACACGTTTTTGTTCAAGGTGACAGGTGAGGACACGGGCAACTATTTTCTCCAGCAGCTTGCCCGCAGTGTTCTGCATTGTGATGATTCTGTAGGCACTGATCTGAGAATGGTCCTTGTTTGGCTTCGGTAGCGGTAGTAAGTAGCTGTGTAGAAACTCCTCCTTAATTTGGCCACTCCGAACACTGGCATTAAACTCATTGGCCAGTGTTGTCAAGTCGTCGTCAGCTAAATCGTCTATGTCATCATACCGAACACCATCTGGACCAGGAACAGTGTTGTGTGACCTTTTAAGTGTCGTGTGAATGGTATCGGTTGTGATTGTGAGATCTTCTTCCAGCACTACATCCTTACACAATTTTGACAGGGATCCCCGTATCCTCATTCTTACAGCCTCATTTCTTTGGTCCGTCTGCTCAATGTAGCGTACAAGCAGGGCCTTCCCTTTGCTCTCATCAGATTTGTGCCATATCCGGCCTGTGCTCTGAAAGTCTGGTATGCCTCTGTGTCGTGTTGTGCCATTCATGCTCTGATTAAGGCGCCAGAATGTGGCTAGCCATTGTTCTGAGCACACTTTTTTTTACTGAAGTCATCCCATTTGGCATCCTTAGCCTGCTTAGCACATAGTTTAAAGTGCATTATTTTTTGGTCGACTTCAACTTTCAGACGCTTCAAGAGCTCATGTTGTGTTCTTCCATTCTTTCTTGCTTTTGCCATGTCTTGGCCGTTTATCTCTTGCTCCGCCAAGCTTCCTCGACTTCTGCGTTCCACCTGGTTGGCTGCGTCCATCTCTCTTGCCTCCTAAGAGGGGCGCTCTGTTTGCTATGTCTGGTTTTGCTAATGACGTCCTTGTCTTTTTTCTCGTAGTGGAATATGTAGAGATTACTTTTCTGGCTTCTATTTCTGCTTTTCTCAATTAGGTGGACACATGGATAGTGATCACTTTCGTGGAACCCCAGTGCACTCCACCTGCAACCCGGTGCGAAGGTGGAAGACACCAGTGCCAGGTCTAAGGTCTATGACACTATCAGAGTCCACTGTTCGAGTAGCCATTCTTGTTGCCCTTCCATCATTCAAGTACACTAAATCGACTGACACTAATGCGTTCTCTAGGTCTTCTCCCTGCTTGTTGGTTATGACGTTACCCCACGGGTTTGCTCTAGCATTAAAGTCTCCGCAGAAAATGACGTTGTCTTCATCGAACTCGAAGAAACTTCTGCCATTGGTTGTGTGTTCACCTTCCCATTACAGGCATACACATTTACAATCACGAAATGATGTGGGGTCTGCACCCTAACCGAATGTGCCTGCAATTCTGCATTGTCACGCGCAGACATATCAACCTCAGCTGCCACCATATTGTTGCGCACAAGGGTGGCCTGCCCAAGGTGTCGTCTATTGTAGAAACAATGAAAACCAGGAGTACTTACTGTCCTGTCAGCAAGAAGAGTTTCTTGTAAAACCATTATATCGGCGCCGCACAGTAGCTTATCAAGGGTCGACCACGAAAAAGATGGGCCGATGGAATATTAGAAGCACTAGGAAACATAACAGTAGCAGAGGCGAACAGAAGAGCAAAAGACCGCAAATTATATCTCCACTCGACGCTGAAAGGCAGATGAGAAAGGAAAGAAGAAGAAGAAAAAGACGCTTGCCTAGACGAGTTTTTCTTCTACGATGTTGTCGTTTTGGTTGCATCTGAATACTTACACTTACCGTCGTCATTGATGATTTAGTCGATGAACGTCGATGCTCTGGATGGTCTAGACTCACGTGCACTTACTCTGTCGCACGGTCCAGAACCTGTTTCCATGTTATAAACTGGCCAACTCCAGTAAATAGCTCTGCAGCACGCGGATACACTGTGAGCCTTTTGCAAATTAAATAAATTACGCGTCTTTGTCGACAGGCGGCGAAAACAAACCGCCATTTTTTGAGGCGTTCAATCGCGCAATCAACAACAAGGATGAGTATAAGTGATCAAATAAAGATATTGTAACAAAACTGCAATGAATCAAAAGAAGCAAAGTGATTTACATCAAATAGAAAGCGCTTACAATCACATTATACCTTCAAATATCAATAAAAACAAACAAATAAACAGAAAAGTTCACTGGAAATCAGCACTTATCCGTGAGCCCTCCGAAGAAGCCAGCGATCACCAGAGGATAATATATATCTAAATCTTCAGACGATGTAGAGAGTAGACCACTATATATGTATATATATATATATATACATGAAAACTGGAAAACAAGAAAAGAGATTGAGAGAAAACTAACTGTTTTTGGAGACAAATGCCTAAGAATACTCTGTGCACAATTTAATGAATTCATGACTAATATAGAGTTAAAAGGAATGACCATGCAATCATGGATCTGATCTACAATTAGGTAGAGGAGATGGTCATTTGTTGGACATGTGCTGAGGAGAGGCAACAAAAGCATTTCAAAACAGGCTCTTCTATGGGAAACATCAGGATACAGACACTGAAGAAGACCAAGATAGACACTTAAAAAAAACACTAACAAGAGCAGCAAAGTTGGCAGGCATAGACTCATTAGGTACAATCGAACATCTCGCCCAGAAAAGAGATGTATAGCAAAATACACTACGAACCATATGTGATGTTGTGAGTCGCGATAGCTCAGTGGTTAGTGAACTGGACTACAAAGGACAAGATGTAGGGTTCGATCCCAACCGACGGCTTCAGGGTTCACCCAGCCTTAATGGGTACCGGATTTTTTTTTCAGGGAAAGTGAAGCGGCACGGGCGTAATACCGACCACATTACCCCAAAAATCATGTGCCGAAGGTCTGTATAATATATGGTCACTAACACCATATTCCCTATACGCCACTTGGCGTGACCGGGGTACTTTACTACTTTTACATATGTGATGTCTAGCGACCCTGGGAGAATCCAGAAACAAGTAGTACATTGGTGTGATGTAAATAAGTAGTAGTTGTAGCTGTAGTCGGAATAGATAGTAGTCATAATTATTAGTAGCAATAACAGGTAATGGAAGTAAGAGTAACGCTTGTGGTAGTAGTAAAAACGTAGCAAATAGATGTATTTGGTGTACTAGTAATGGGAGTAACAATACTAGGAAAAGGTGGTAAAGTGTAGGCTTATGTACACCTTAGCTGCAGCTCCCAATAAAATAGATGCTGTGTCAGATTCCCTGTTCATGTTTCATACGGTCTAGTCTTGAAATAATGGTTCCCTCAGCCATTAATAGATGGAACATTACGATGTCCTGGACCTTTGGTCCTTCTGTCATGGTTACTAGAGTGTGTGAGATAATCGAAGAACTGACAGTGATAGATCGAGAGCTCTCTTAGTCTTGACATCTCTAGAATCGTTTATTGGAGAGTGACTCGATGTTTGATTGAGTCGAAGCTGCTGTGATGTTGAGAAGTTAGAGTCAAGCTGAAGCAGCGAGGTAGCAGGGAGCATAGAGAAGGATGTATAGTATAACAGTGGAACAAATAGTTGCAGAAGTCAGGATGGAATATAGTTGGTCAGCGAGCAAAAGAGATTGAGAGGAAAGCGGAAGAAACGGTGCACCAAATGGAACGGGGGGTAGACAGGAGAGTGACGTGGGAAGAAACGACAGTTAGCGGGTTAGTTACGGGGGACAGTCAAGTGAGTAGGACAGTGAAACATCTGGAAGAGTTTTCAAGGACTTAGTGAAGTATAGAATAGTTTTTGTTTCTTCATGGACCTTGTGAAGGTATAATAGTTGTTCATGGACATAGTGAATTGTGCTAGGACACAGAGTTGATATCTTCACGCAAAGTCGAATGGAGACTATGTGAATTAGATGGAAGCTACGTAGTCATGGACATAGTGAGTACGTGAGCAGACGGAGTTATAATACTCCAGTAGTCCAACGGTGGCAGTCAAGTCCACTAACTAGGGAACGGTTTAGGGGACTGTTGGACTGATATGAGAATATTAAGTTATGAGACTTAATAGAACAGAGTTGTCCTTACAATTAATGGGCTGATTATCAGCTGTCAAGTGACATTGTTATAATAGCAGTGGCGGACATGATAGGAGGTGTGGGAGTACCTAGGCATCACATGGTATGTCGGGCACTGAGGGTGCTTACATGCTAGAGAAAGTAGATACATGAGGAGATACACAAGATATTGGGGAAGCAGGACTCACGCATGAGCAATTGTTGTGAGTTATTATTGACTGTCACGATGTAGTTTGTTAGACCATAGATAATGGTCATTGCAGTAAAATAAAGCCAGTTGTGTGTAGTTTTCAAGGGAGTCAGTTCAATCATTTATCATTGTTGCTGTCTTTTGTCACCGCGAAGAACGAACGAGGGGTCGCACGTCATCATAATCACAACGCGAAGTCGAAGAGAAACTGATCACGAGCCAGAGGAGTGGACAGGTTTGAGTGAGTCTGTTCATCCAATCAGCAGAACAACAGGTCGAGCTCAAGTCTTGATGAGCCTTACCTCTGTCAGCAGAACAACAGGTCGGGCTCAAACATTACGAGCCCTGCCTGTCAGCAGCAGCCGACTCACAGCACGAAGTGGAGCAAACGACCGCGGAGCAAGAAGTAAGCACGGGCAGTCCATCAAAAGCGCGGGCAAGTCAAGACCAAAGACCAATCAATTACATCACACGAACGAATCAATAGGGAAGCATACGATTGGCTGGAGGATTCTCAGCTTCCTGTTTCACTGATTCACCAGGCTTTCCTCTTTCAAATCGTGCCGAAAGTTCAAACTCGAGATAAGGGAAGAACAGTAAAAGCTATTTCAAACACTATTTCAAAGCTTGGTACAGGTAGGACACGTCTTTTGAAAGAATAAATCTGAAGTGTACATAACCAGTGAACTATTGCAGCTATTACAGTGTAAAGTTTTGAGATGAACAAAGCGCATGTAGCCCTGAGTAATATTAGATTTCTGATGTTAATCAATTATATGCAATAGTAGGAATATTGACATAAACACATTAAACTGTTTAGTAGCAGTAAAATGCAGTAGCTGTAAACAGTTGTAAGGTAGTTTAATACAGTAGTTGTAGTACTCGTAAATATTACTAGCAACATCAGCCCTCAAACAAGATAGGCTCGTCATAGAAATAAGAAGCAACATGTGTTAGATGATAGGAAAAGAATGACTTGCCCTGCAGTGGATACCTGCTAACTGCTGCACTCCATGTATATGGAAAGAGCTGGCAAAGCTAGGAGAAAGATACCAGCTAATGCTGCACTCCTTGTATACGTAAAATGTTGGCAAGGGAAGGAAAAAATAGCCTTGAACAGCACAACCAACATCTTAACTTCACAGAAGTAAAGGCAACCGTGAAAAAAAGCAATGAAAATTGATTATTGAGAAAACCTAACAGAAAGAATATGCGACAGATTAAGGCAATATATAAACACTCATAAAAAGGAATGATCAGACCAATATCTTGAAACTTACAAAAATGAATTTGTTGCTGCAGATCACATCTTCTCAATGGATCTCATAGATTCTACCGAATGCAGGCGAAGCCTCCACTGAAACTCATAAGAATATAACACAAAAATATCTGCAGTTCAAAACGACTATCATATTCAGGTACCATACCGCAGGCGTAAGGGACCATGTCTCTGACCACATTTGTACCACTATAGTTGTTTATGTATAAGTTATGTTTTTGACTTACTACCAAAACAATCTTGAAACAATATTGTAAACTTTTTTCTCTACCCCCCCCCCACCACCCCCCTCCCCACACCCCCCCCACCCCCATATCTTCGCTCGATTTTTTCTGCTGTACCAAAAAATTCACGTATTTGCTTTCTCATGACATGACCAACAAACAAATTGATTCTCTTCACATGATGTTGGTAACACGTTTATCTTGTTCTTTATACTGTTAAAGAATTACCTCATTTTTCGTCAGCTATTTATGACTGTCTCTGCAATTATCTGCAAAAATGTACTTATGTGGTGGCCATCGATATTCGTGTCTGTTTTCGGAATGTCCAGTCATCGCACACATACGTTAAGGAATGCTCCATGTTACAATGAAGAGTTTTTTTTTTTTAATTTCTATTGACTTACCGGCTTCTATGTAAATAAGAAGTTGATAACGCTGGCATGTAGAAAGAGGTTTATATTTTATACATTTGTCCAGGGCTGCCGCAAAGCTCACAGTTGTCACCAGTTCTATTTAACGTGTACACAATAACGATCACGGAAAAAAACAACAACTGATTAATGGGAGGGAAAGAAGTATGACTTTTGTTGATGATATTCTGGTATATCGACAGGAAAGAGACAGAAAAGGCATCGCTTCCACTATACAAAACAAAGTCGATAGCATCTCTTCCTGGTGTGGAGTTTCAGGTGCATTGGTTAATCTTAATAAAGCATCAGTTGCATTGTTCTCCCATAACAATCATATCGTTAACACGGAAACACTAGTGTTACAAATGGGGCTGATGAGGTGACCAGGGACAGATTGATGGCATACTTGGGAGTTCAGTTTGATCGCAGCCTGTGTTTTCGAGACCACGTCGACCATGTGATAACAAAATCCCGCAAAAGGATTAGCCGCCTTGAATGTCATGACAGCTGCCAACATCGAGCAGAGACTACTTACCCTTTTGTTCAAGGGATTAGTCCTCACACCAACTGAGTATGCACAGGCAAATTCTTACTGTCAGTACAACACAGATTGACAGGCTGGAGAAAATACAGAATGAAACTATGCACATTATCTTGGGGTGTACGAGGGGCACTCATTGTGTAGCAAAGAGGTATTTTCTATACTTTCCAATGATGGGTGGGCCGAGCAGAAGATGTCATCAAACAGGTCAGTGGGCTTACCAATATCAACGCTGACGAGAAGTGGATACTGGTACCTACGTCATTCAAGGGGACATTCTCGTGTATTGTCACACTGGACAGGAAATGTATGTAACATAGCTCAGTCGAGGTCAATACAGAGGTCAATGGTCTCATCCGCAGCAAAGGTTGGCTACCATGGAGCGCCGTTCTGCTCTGTCTCTTGCTTTGATGGTTCAGGTTATCATAGCCTGATTTGTCCATCCTTTGATGTTATTCGTCCATGTTAGATTCGGTCTGCCTCTTTTACCCAGTAATTTCCCGTCCAAGATTACTTTTGGTACGTTGTTCTGTTTTTTAAAATGGCCCAAAAATCGGATTTGTTTGTTTGAAATGTGTTTAGTAGTTCTCTTTTCATTTTTAGTTCTTTTAAGACTTCGTTGTTAGTTGTCTTTTCTTTCCATCCAATTCTACCTATTCTCCTACGTATCCACACTTCAAAGGCTTCAATTCTCTGTTCTGTTTTCTTGCCTAATGTCCATGTTTCTGCACCATATAAGAAAGCTGAGAAGGTATAACATTTTTCTATTCTTAGTTTTAGCCCTGGTGTTATTTGTTTTGATGTTAGTATATCTTTCATGACAGTAAGTTACTTTTTACCATTCCTATTCTTTTGTTTATTTCAGTTGTACATTTTCCATCACTGGTTATAGTATTGCTAAAGTAGTTGTAGTTCTGAAGTGTCTCCAGGTCTATTCCATCAATTTTGATATCCACTTGTGGGTTTGGAGTATTTTCTTTGGTTATGATCATGAGCCAAATTTAAGTTATAAGTGAATTTCAATGCCCGTAGAAAAAGAAATTCAAGCGTTATTGTGCTATTTCAAATGGATTTTTGTATGTGATTTATATAGTTTGTGCGAATAGTACCATACATCATTGTGCTATTACGATATTACGATCACGAACGAAAATGTCAAAAAATCGGGAAATCTACAAGAACACAAAGAAAACAATCAGAACGTTTAATAGGCACTTGGAACATCTCCGGATTAGGGGATACAAGTACAGAAATAGTTGAATTTATGAAGAAAAGGAATATAAAAATCTTAGGATTAGCTGACACAAGAAAGAGAGGTAAAATCATTAAAGAAATACACCGAAGCTAGACACTCGTCACGAGCAGAATTAACAACATGGCGGAAGTAAACAAACACGGGGTCGGTTTCATTATTGAAAGTAATACTGCCAAAAACATACTAGAAATAGATTACATCTCGGAAAGGATTATAAGAATCAAATTAGCAGAAAAAGGAGGAAATACCACTTACATTCAAACATATGCCCCATGCAACGACACATATAGTGAGGACAGCAAACAAGAATATTTTGATGAACTATCAGCCACAATAAATAAAGTCAAAGACGCAGAGAAATTGTTTGTACTAGGAGATTTCAACGGTAGAGTAGGACACAGAGAAATTGTTTGTACTAGGAGATTTCAACGGTAGAGTAGGACACAGAGAAATTGTTTGTACTAGGAGATTTCAACGGTAGAGTAGGACACAGAGAAATTGTTTGTACTAGGAGATTTCAACGGTAGAGTAGGACACAGAGAAATTGTTTGTACTAGGAGATTTCAACGGTAGAGTAGGACACAGAGAAATTGTTTGTACTAGGAGATTTCAACGGTAGAGTAGGACACAGAGAAATTGTTTGTACTAGGAGATTTCAACGGTAGAGTAGGACACAGAGAAATTGTTTGTGCTAGGAGATTTCAACGGTAGAGTAGGACACAGAGAAATTGTTTGTACTAGGAGATTTCAACGGTAGAGTAGGACACAGAGAAATTGTTTGTACTAGGAGATTTCAACGGTAGAGTAGGACAAAGGAGAACACCATGGGAATTATACCTAGGACCATTTAGTGACATTAGAACAGAGTGTAACAGTAACGGTGAACACCTACTAAATATTTGTGCAGAACATGATCTTTATATAACAAACACATTTAATCAGCACAATTGTAATCAATTAATTACTTGGTATAAATGGGACATAACAGACTCAAGATCTATACCAAATGCAATATTAGATACAGACCATAAGCCTGTTTTACTATGGCAGAAAAAATGGGTTAGGAAACTACAGATGACAAGACCTCAAGCACAAAGAATCGATCTAAAAGCAATAAAGAATGTAAACATACAAAAAGAAATAGAAGAATCCGTAACCTACAAATACCTAACCCGAATACAACCTACAAACATAGAAGAAGCATGGAAACAGTTTAAAGAAGGTCTAATAGAGTCAACACAAGAGAAATGCGGTCTGAAAAATATAGGAAAGAGCAGAAAGAAACTTACAAGATAGTGGAATGAAGTAGTTAAATCAGCAGTGAGACACAAGAAAGAAAAGTTTAAAACGTAGCAGAAGACAAAAACAACAGAAGACTGCAATCACTATAGACAAGCCAGAAATGATAGTAAAAAGATCCTAGAACAAACAAAAGCAGACTCTTGGAAAGCATTTGGTGAAGAATTAGCAAAAACATGTAGAGAAGAACCCAGAGAATTTATCAAAAGTGTAAAAGCAATGAGAGTAAGAAATAATGATTATAACCCAACCACTATAATAAACGACAAGAACGGTAGACCAATCAGCATCAGGAAAAACATAATAATCAGATGGAGAGAATACTTTAAGGAACTATTAAACCAGGGAATTACAAACGGAAATACAGAGTTTAAACATAGGCAGTATGATGAACAGGAACCAAATATACTTAAAGCAGAAGTAGAATGGGCATTGAAACAGAATAAAAAGTACAAAGCAGCTGGTATAGATGGAATAACAACAGAAACGGTACTAGCCTGTAAGGAAACAACTATAGATTGGCTTACTATCATATTCAATATGGCTTGGGAAGAAAGAAAAATCCCAGACGATTGGCAAAAAGCTATCATTGTCCCATTTTGGAAGAATAAGGGAAGTAAAAGAGAGTGTGAAATGTACAGAGGAATATCCCTATTGAGTCAAGTTGGTAAAATGTATGCTAAAATATTAGAGGAGAGTAAGATACATAATAGAACCTCAATTAAGTAATAATCAATTCGGATTCAGAAAAGGCAAAAGCTGTACTGATGCTATATTTACATTGAGACAACTATGTGAAAAAACAATAGAATATGACAGAAACCTAAATATAGTGTTTATAGATCAGGAAAAAGCGCTTGATCGTGTGGACAGGAACAAACTTTGGCAAACTTTAGAAACATAACCGGGTAGCAGGACAAGTACTATAAAATATATAATAGCATTATATAAAAACAGTCGAAGTGCCGTCAGAACATCGGAAGATCTGTCAGAATGGTTTCAGGTTACAACAGGTGTAAGACAAGGATGTGTCCTCTCATCACTCCCCTTCATTATATATACGGACAAAATAAATCAGGAAACAACCAACAACAAGGACAAATAAAATAATAACATAGAGGTAGGAAACTCCAACATCAATGAGCTACTCTTCGCAGATGACCAATGCCTAATATATGAGGATGAAAACCTGCTACAACAGCATTTAACATCTCTAGATAAAAGCTGCACAAACTACAGTATGAAAATTAACACAGCAAAAACAGAGGCTATAAGAATAAGCAAATTAAGACACCCATTAAACATCAAGATCAAAGATAAAGAAATAAAACAAGTAGAGGAATTCAAGTATTTAGGCACAATGTTCACAGAAGATGGAAAACTAGACAGAGAAATTGACATGAGAATGCAAAAAGCAAATGCTGTCACATACCAGCTTTCACCATTGCTAAGACATCCAAACATTTCTATGCCAGCTAAACAACAAATGATAAATAGCATTTTCATACCAACTTTGTGCTATGAAAGTCAAACATGGACCCTTTCTAAATCACATTTAAGAAAGATCAATATATGTGAGATGCGATGCTTGAGAAAAGTAACAAACAACACAAGAAGAGATAGAATACCAAATGAAACCATAAGAAAAATGGTGGGAACAAAACTCTGCCAAGAATATATAGAACAACAACAACTTAAATGGTTTGGCCACCTGGTCAGAATGAATCCTCACCAATCACCATCAAGGGCGTTCTTCTCGAGAATGCATGGAAAAAGACAGGAAGACCCAGAAGAAGATGGATAGATGCAGTGACTTAGACATGTAACAACAAAGGGAAATCACTAATTCAGACAATTCGAGCAGCACAAGAACGACAAATGATATAAACCACGACACCTTTTAGGTATCAGTGAAAGAGAAAAGTAGAAGAAGATCATAGTTTCGGTCTTTTTGATATTCATATCTAATCCATATTTTATGCTTGCCATATTTAATTCATTAAGTAATTGTTGTAGATCTTTATGATTTTCTGCTAATAGTACAGTGTCATCAGCATATCTTAGGTTATTGATTATCTTTCCATTAATGTTTAGGCCTGGCATCTCTGTGGGGTTTATAAATATTTGCTGTGTGTATAGCCTGAACAATTTTTGTGATAGGATGCATCCCTTTTTAACTTCTCTTTTTATATCAATGGATGTAGAGTTCTTTTTATTATATTTCATTATTGCTGTTTGCTCCCAATATAAATTACATATTAGTCGTATGTCCATGTCATCTAGATGTATATCTTTTAAGCATTTTATACGTTGTTTGTGGTGTTTCTATTAACAGCTTTGGTGTAGTCTATGAAGCAGACATATATTGGTTTGTTTATTTATGTGTAATTTTTAATTAATGTCATCATGCTGAATATGGCTTATTTTGTCTCACTGTTTTTCCTAAATCCAAATTGTTGTTCCTCTAATTCAATATTAATTTTTTTCTGAAACCTTCCTTGTATGACTTTTAGTAAGTTTTTTGTTACCTGGCTCATTATGCTTATTGTTCTAAATTCACTGCATTCAACTACACCGTTCTGTTTAGGCAATGCAATGAACGTTATTGTTAAATGTATAGAAATAGAAACTATGGAAAGCAAACAAGACCTAAGAGGAATGCACACAGAAATAAAGAGAATGACTAATAAAAATAAAAAAGCCACAGAAGGTGGATGCATTGCAGACAAAAAAGGAAAAATGCTAACAGACAATAAGGATATCATAGATAGATGGCAGGAATATATAACATAACTATTTCATGATCAAAGGGACAAGAAACCAGTTATAAAATGTACATCAGGCTATACAATCTTAAAATCTGAGGTGGAAAAAGCTATAAAAACAATGAAAAGGGGAAAAGCAGCAGGACCTGAAAGCATACAGATAGAGAAGGTACAGGCACTTGAAGATTTTGGCATTGAAATGATTACAGACATATGCAACGACATATACCACACAGGATACATACCAAATGAACTAAAAACATCAACTTTCACTGCATTGCCTAAAAAGAATGGTGCAGTTGAATGCAGTGACTTTAGAACAATAAGCCTAATGAGCCATGTTACAAAAATCTTGCTAAAAGTTATACAAGGAAGGATTCAGAATAAAATCAATACTGAATTAGATGAGCAGCAATTTGGATTTAGGAAAAATAGCGGGACAAAAGAAGCCATATTCTGCATGAGAACATTAATCGAAAAATACACAGAAGTAAACAAACCAATATATGCCTGCTTCATAGACTACACCAAAGCTTTTGATAGAGTACACCACAAACAACTTATAGAATGCCTAAAAGAGATACATCTAGATGACATGGATATACGACTAATATGCAATCTATACTGGGAGCAAACAGCAATAATAAAATATAACAAAGAGTTCTCTACACCCATTGATATAAAAAGAGGAGTAAGACAAGGATGCATCCTATCACCAAGCTTGTTCAATCTATACACTGAGCAAATCTTTAAAAACATCATAGAGATGCCAGGCCTACAAATTAATGGAAAGATAATCAATAACCTAAGATATGCTGACGATACTGTACTACTAGCAGAAAATCCTAAAGACCTACAACAATTACTTAATGAAATAAACACGACAAGCAAAAAATATGGACTAGATATGAATATCAAAAAGACTAAAACTATTATCATAAACAAAGAAAATACTCAAAACCCACAAGTGGATATCAAAATTGAAGGAATAGACCTTGAGACAGTTCAGAACTATAACTACCTTGGACATACTATAACCAGTGATGGAAAATGTACAACTGAAATAAACAAAAGAATAGGAATGGCAAAAAGTAATTTTAATGCCATGAAGGACATACTAACATCAAAACAAATAACACCAGAGCTAAAACTAAGAATAGCAAAATGTTACATCTTCTCAATATTCCTATATGGTGCTGAAACATGGACATTAGACAAGAAAACAGAACAGAGAATTGAAGCCTTTGAAATGTGGATATATAGAAGAATATATAGAATTGGATGGAAGGAAAATAAAACAAACGACGAAGTCTTAAAACAACTAAAAATGAAAAGAGAACTTCTGAACACAATTAGAACAAGACAAATGCGATTCTTAGGCCATGTTAAAAGACACAACAGCCTACTGAAAGTGATCCTGGAGGGGAAAATACAAGGTAAAAGAGGCAGAGGCAGACCAAGATTAACATGGACGAGTAACATCAAAAGATGGACAAATCAACCGATGACAACCTGCACCATCAAAGCAAGAGATAGAGCAAAATGGCGCACCATGGTAGCCAACCTTCGTTGCGGAGACGGCACTCAATGATGATGATGATGAAGGAACGTTATGTTTTTAGTTCATTTGTAATGTATCATGTATGGTATATGTCGTTGCATCTGCCTGTGATCACTTCAATGCCAAAATCGTCTAGTGCCGTTATTATCTCTATATGTATATTGTTTTGTCTTGCTGCTTTCCCCTTTCGCATTTTGTATAGCTTTTTCCACTTCAGATTTTAAGATTTTATAGCTTGACTTTCATTTTATAATTGAGTTTTTTGTCTATTTCATCATGAATTAAGTATGTTATATATTCTTAACATTCATCTATTATATATTTATTGTCTGTTAGCATGATTCCTTTATTTTTTTATATGGATAGCATACACTATTTGTTCTATTTTATAATTAACACACACTATTTGTTGAATTAATAAGTAGCATGCATTTTTTGTTGATTTACGTAACTAATAAACACTACGTAAATAATTTCAGCATGTGATAGTGGTTGGTTTGGATCATCATCATCTCAATGGTGTCATTATAAATGTCGATGTGCTGCTGGCTGTACTATAAATGGCCAGTGTACAAGTGGGGGATGTCAGGGAGGATGGTTTGGTCCTGCTTGTCAGTATGGTACGTGTTTTATTAGCTGTTTATTTTTTGTTCTGTCCATTACCACGTAATCTATTCTCTTCATACAGTTACTCATATTACTGTCAGTCTGAATTGTGTTTGTCTTCCAGAAATGTTTCTGTATCAAACTCTTTATACTAAAGTTCCCTCGGCAAACTACATATTCGTCTTCTTTTCACCTCCTTGTGGAGCATAAAAAATACAAAAACTGTCTTCACCAAACACTTTTCAAGCCGTTATGTTTTTTGCCATTCTTTTAAGATCACTCCATATCTTCCCCATTCACATAATCTTTGCTTCTGTCTGTCTTCTCCAAGAATATCTTGGTCTTCCGCTTTGTCTTATCTCCTGGATATTCCAAAAATGACCTGTAGTGTAATACTCTCAGTTGGCTTCCGAAGTGTGTGTTCTCTCTAGCGCCATCGTCTTCGCTGTATCTCTTTATCTACTGGTATTTGACTGGTACATTTCTATAATTCTATGCTAATGAATTTGTCCTGCCGTATCCATCATTTTATTCCGCGCAAGCATCCATTAATGAAGGTCAGTATCTTCATAATTATCATTTTTGTTGTTCTCCATACTCCACAGCCATATAATAAGACTGACTAAATATTGGAATTGAACATTTTTATTTTTGTTTCTAATTTCTTTCGATTTCCATATGTTTCCTATAGCTTTCCACACGCTTCCCTTGGATTTCCACATGTTTCTTTTGGATTTCCATGTTTCGTTGTTCAACGAATGCTTCTTTTTTCTTTTTCTTTCCTTATATAAACTTTACATATATTGTATGCTTTTTTTTCAAGGCCATGAGAACGTTTCATGTGGCCAACAAATGTTACACTTTCAATTTTCATAATAAAGTTGACTAACCAGTATTTATCCTTTATTTTCTGTTATCTTAAAATGATTTTGTTAATGCTTTTATTTAATTCGGATATTAGGAAGATTTATCAGGACTATTTTGTCTCAGTTCTTTTCTCAGTTCAATCATATTCTTGTTTACCGCTGTCTTATTATTATTATTAACCTTCACCCGTTAAGTAGGCGTGGGTCCGTTGTATCGCTAGCAAAGCCGTGACATTTGCGTCTTCTACCGACACATCCGTCTTCGATATTTGATAAGCAATTTAGCCCAAGCAGCGACAATTTTTTGACCGACTCTTTTCAAATTTTAACTGAAAAAAGTTCTTTAAGGCATCTGCTCTTTTCAACCGTTATAGTTGATATATGAACGTTAGACATCGGTACTCAGCACCCACAGAGAGCTAGACATCGGACCTCGCTATTGAGAAAGGGCTCGACATCGGATCTCACTACCCAGAGAGAGGTAGACATCGGACTTCACTACACAGAGCGGGCTAGACATCGGATCTCACAACCCAGAAATAGCTAGACATCAGACTTCACTACCCAGAGAGAGCTAGACATCGGACCTCGCTATTGAGAAAGGGCTCGACATCGGATCTCACTACACAGAGAGAGGTAGACATCGGACTTCACTACACAGAGAGAGGTAGACATCGGACTTCACTACACAGAGAGAGGTAGACATCGGATCTCACTACACAGAGAGAGGTAGACATCGGACTTCACTACACAGAGCGGGCTAGACATCGGACTTCACTACACAGAGAGAGGTAGACATCGGACTTCACTACACAGAGAGAGGTAGACATCGGATCTCACTACACAGAGAGAGGTAGACATCGGACTTCACTACACATAGTGTGTTACACATCGGACCTCACTACTGAGAGAGGACTAGATATCTAACCTAACTGCCCAGAGAGGACCAGACATCGGACATCACTACTGAGAGAGGACTAGATATCTAACCTAACTGCCCAGAGAGGACCAGACATCGGACATCACTACCCAGAGAGGGCTAGAAATGAGACCTCACTACCCAGAGAGGGATGGACCATTAGTCCTCAATGCCCAGAAATAGGAGACGGTATGGCAACGGATTCGAAATTACAAATTGCTTAAACTGTGGATAAATTCGAAACTGGGAACTTCCTGCCCAGAGGAAGGTGTTTTACCTCTAGAGTAACATGTCCACGTTTAAAGTACACATTTTGTGAACTTAAATATTTTGTTAAAACTACTCCTACAGTTTAAAGATTAATGTGATAAAACAAAAAAAATCTGAGATGCATGCTATGCAAACAGATTTAAACAGACAACATTTCTGGATGACATATTGCCAACGTTTTTAGGACTTCTGCAAATAATTCAAAGATGTAACTGGTCAACTAAGGACATGAGGTCGGGTTCCATCCTGACGGCTTCCAGGTTAACCCAACCTTAAATGTGTATCTCATTTATTCCTTGGAAAGTAAAGCGGCACGGGCGTAATACCGACCATATTATCCCAACAAATGATGTGCCGAAGGTCTGTAAAAAAGTATGATCACATTCCCTATACGCCGCGTGGTGTAAAGGGACAATACTTTATTTGTACAGTCAACTAGACGTGATTGTATCATCTGATATCAACTTCCTAGGGGTCTCTATATGTTCAGGAGTTACGCCACGTGGAGCATGTTATTGTGGGCGGATACGTGGCTGCATTATAATATTTAAATGGGACGTGAAATGGCAACAAGTAATTGTACTACTGGAAAAAAGTATGCTAAGTTGTAGCTAGCTTAGCTCCCTTGTCAGTAATATTCAAGTGTAGGTGCTTGTTAGCGGCATCTCCGTCCCAGTGGTTCTTACAAGAGGTCCTTTCACAATATAATTTTCACTTTTATTTGTGTTTGCCACTACAGCCTAATATAGCAGTGGATATATTATTTTAGGTTGAATGGGTTGTGTCTCGCCAACAAGTAGGCAACACTTTCAAAAGAACATAATAAGTTATTTAAGGCATCCAACAGCAGTCAGTGTATAATGAAACTGGTTTCGGTTAGGTTGTGATTGCGACAGATATTTGTGACTAGTTATGAGCAGCAAATTTGAGTAGATGCGTCTAGTAAACAGAGTCTCATCTATTGTAAGCTGAATATTCCCTTTCACGCACAGAAGCTGCATGAGGCGTATGAGTCATGACTTAGACAGCACCGCCATCCTCCCTTCCCGAGTGCCAAGAAAATAAAGGGCAGTAACACTTTCAACACTAGTCTCCTACTGCAATGCTCTGTGTAAAGTTTCCAACATTCAGACTTTAGACCTTATATATATATATATATATATATATATATATATATATATATATACTATTACCACTAGAGCTAACGTGCTAGAGACTTTGACAGTGGCTTTATATATACCTACAATCTGATGTTTACAATATGTGAGCTTATAATGACCTGTAACCCTCAGGGAAATCTTTAAAAACATCAATGAGATGCCAGGCCTTAACATTAATGCGAAGATAATCAATAACCTAAGATATGCTAATGATACTGTTCTACTAGCAGAAAATCCTAAAGATCTACAACAATTGCTTAATGTAATAAACATGACAAGCAAAAAATATGGACTAGATATGAATATCAAAAAGACTAAAACTATGATCATAAACAAAGAAAATTCTCAAGACCTACAAGTAAATATCAAAGTTGAAGGAATACATCTAGAGACAGTCCAGAGCTAAGTGGGACATACTATAACCAGTGATGGAAAATGTACAACTGAAAAAAATAAAAGAATACGAATGGCAAAAAGTAATTTCAATGCCATGAAAAATATACTAACATCAAAACAAATAGCACCAGGGCTGAAACTAAGAATAGCAAAATGTTACATCTTCTCAATATTCCTGTATGGTGCAGAAACATGGCCATTAGACAAGAAAACATAACAGAGAATTGAAGCCTTTGAAATGTGGATATATAGACGAATAGGTAGAATTGGATGGAAAGAAAATAAAACAAACGAAGAAGTTTTAAAACAACTAAAAATGAAAAAAAGAACTACTAAACACAATTAGAGCAAGACAAATGAAATTATGTGGCCATGTTAAAAGACACAACAGTCTAATAAAAGTAATATTAGAAGGGACAATACAAGGTAAAAGAGCAGAGGTAGACCAAGACTAACATGGATGAGTAACATCAAAAGATGGACAAGTCAGCCTATGGCAATCTGCACCATCAAAGCAAGAGACAGAGTGGAATGGCGATCCATGGTAGCCAACCTTCGATGCGGAGAGGGCACTCGATGATGAGGATGATGAACCCTCAGGGAACAGCAAATAATTGTAGTGCTGCTGTAAAGCTAGTGCCAAGTAGCAAACGGTGGTGTAACGTATACTCCTAAAAGCTTTCACCATACCTTGTAGGATTGTACGTTACACCCCATCACTTGCTCCTCAGTAAACCTTAGCTGTGAAAGACCCACCTAAGCATGGTAATCCTGGAATATGATTTCTTAAACTCTCCAAGTGAGTAGATGTAAAGGTAAAAGCAAACCATGACCCTAAAAAGTCCGACGATGAAATTAAATTACTTTTTATGTATATCTGTGGGATTTTAGAAGCAATGTTTTACTTAGTAACCACTATAAATATATCTTCATACGTACATTTTCTTATATATAAATATAAACTACTATTATCTTGTTCTTGCCATATGAATCAGATCTACAGTTATGTCATCATGATGGACAGTCATTTTTAGTGTCATCGGCAGTCCAAAGACAGCTGTTCCATTTTTCCAGTTCTATCAGTCCTAGTCAGACATGATGATAACTTGTGGCACTGCATAACATGATTTCTTGTCTTAATCAGCAGATTGGTGGGCCTACTTTATCTGCAGTAGACGTGTTTATTGGCTTATCATCAGAGTTTACCGTCGTGTGTCTAAATACTCACATAATGTGAAGCATACGTTTTGTAGATAAATGGTGAGTGACTAGTTTCTTATTATTTTTAAACAGCGGACGTGGCTTATTACACACATCCAACAATAACAGATGGTGATGATACGACATGCTTGAACCCTCCACCTCCTGGGAACACTATCACTGTGACGTTAAATAGCAAGATAATATTTACGTGGATGAGAGTTCGAGTTAGTAACCCAGGTAAGAAATACCACTCCACAGTTAAATTTTACTCTGTTGTTATGCTGTTGGGAGCCAGTGGCGGGGTGTGCTAAACATTCCAAGGTATGGTTACAGCTTTACAAGGAAGGAACACAACACTGTACTGACGTTTCGGCCTGTGACCTTCTTCAGAATAAAGGACAACGACAACAAACGGTGAAGCACACTTATATATAACTATATGTTAGATGATCGAGTAGAGGGAGAGGAAAGTAGGATGTTGAAATAAGAAAGGAGAGAGAAGAGAGAAATGTATGCTACATGAGGAGAGGTAGGATGAGCGTCAAGATATATAAAATAGAAAAAGAGAAAAATGTATCATAAAAAGTAAATGGAAATCACTTTGATCAAACAACAGGTCTGTCCTCCGTGATGGAACATATCAGAATGACTTGGTGCGTTCAGGTTGTATGCAGAAAGCAAAACGTGACGGAAACACGCGATGTCTGGATGGACAAAGGACCTGTGTCGATGGATAAACAATACTAGGAGGGAAAGGGGAAAAAGGGGGGGGAGGGAAGATAGATGACGCTGCCACACTGCTATGAAAACGATGGTCAATGGTCAGAGAAAAATAGAGACCCGAAGGCCCGGAGGGGCAAAACTGCTAGCAAACAAGGACCAGGGAAAGGGGGGGGGGGAAGGAGGAGAAGAGGGAGATAAGTGGTCTCATAAATCTACTCGGACAATGCAAGTGAGAGACCCCGCCAGAGGTTCAAGAAAGGGTAAATAAAAAGACAAGGAAATGAACTGGGAGATGGGTAAGAGAGATAGTCTCTACAAAATGGATGGCATGAGAATGGATGAACCGAGAGGTAGGTCAAAGAAGTGAGGGAGTGGGAGAAAGTGAATACCACAGGAAAAGATAAGGTGAGGAAGAATAAGAAAACCGGTATAAGCCAAGTAGGTAGGGAGAAGGGCGGTAGAGTGATAGAGGGGTGGTCCGCAGGAGGTTAGTCAATAGAGAGGTAGAGAAGTATCAGAGGAGGAGGTATGGAGAGGAGGGATAAGGAGCAGGTATGTGAAAAGTAGATAGGAAGAAAAGCGGTAGGTCAGAAGGGAATAGAAAGAGAGGGAGTCCGGAAGAAGTGGAGTAATACAGAAAAATATTACGCAGGAGGTATGTACCGTAGGAGGTAAATAAGTTGGGAAATGATAGAACAAAGGGGATAATAAGGGTCTTAGGAGAGGTATGAAAGTGGACATCAAGGTAAGGGGGGTACTGGAATAGTAAGTATAGAGGAGTGGTGACTACAAGCGAATAGAGTGGGAAGGGGTGAGCTGGGAGTAGATCAGCAGAGAGGTGGTGGGAAGGACAAGGATCAATAGAAGTGGGCAGAGAGATGGTACAGTCAAAGTGGAGATGCGATATAGTGATAAGGAGGTGAAGGACATGTAGGTAGTAAGAAGACAAAAGGGGTGGGGGGATTTAGGATGAAGAAGGCAAGATAGGGGTTACTCAAAAAGGATATGGAAAGCAGGGATGGACGAGGAGTAGAAGACCCAAGAAGTGAAATAGGAAGAGAAGTCCATAAGCGGGAGGATGGAGTCGGAGGAAGGAGGGTCTTCAGAGGGACAGGGATACACTGATGCCACGGGTGGGGGGGGGGAGGGTGGGAGAAGGCAACCCCAACAAGCGATCAGACGGTGCTCAAGATCGAGCCGACTGTGGTGATCAGTGGAGCATGATACTAGGCCAGGTACAAAGACATCAGCCTTACCCCGATGGTCCCTCGAGTTAAAGTGGGCTGCTACAGGAGTGCCCAATTCTCGGGTGATGTCAATTAGGAGTTCACGGTACCTATCCGCGATACGTCGACCAGATTACCCGATGTAGGTCAACTTGCATCGCTTACAAATGATGGCATAAATGATGTTCCGCGATGTGCAAGTGAACCCCTCTCTGATCGCGAAAGATCTATTAGGGAAGAGGACAGTATCAGTCTTGAGAACGTGGTCACAAGTATTGCACACTCTTGTTGCAGCGGATAGTACATCGATGGCTAAGGAGGGCAGTAGGAAGACGGCTCCTGACGAGAAAGTCACGTCTAAAGGCCACTAATTGCGGGTCAGGAAAGAGCAGACGAGTAGTAGGGTCAGATCGAAGAATAGGGAGGTAGCGGTGGATGGTCCTAATCACAGCGTAGTGGTGAGGGTGGTAAGTAAGGGCGAGCATCAATCTATTCAGGGGGGGGCGAGTAGGGGGGGTGAGAGCAGACTGACGAGAAGTGTGGGCAACTCGAGGCAGGGCAGGGAGGTTAGCTGCTTCAGGATAGAGGCGTCGGTGGAAGAAATCAAGCATGAGGTGGGCATTGTGAAGGAAATCTTCATCATCTTGGCAAAGGCGACGAAGTCTGAGAAGCTGAGAATATGGAAGAGAGTTCTTGCAGGATGTAGGATGAGAGGAGTCGTAGCGGAGGAAACTATGGGAGTCAGTGGCCTTGTAGAAGACCGAGGTGAGAAGATGAGAGGTGCCCAAGGAGACTAGGATGTCCAGGAAAGATACGGAGGAGGTGGAGATGTGGAAGGTGATGTGGATAGAGGGGTGGAAATGTCCGACATATTCGATGAAACGGGAGATCCCATCCTCAGGAAGGTCAGACAGACCAATCATCGATGTACCTACGATACATAAAGGAAAGAGGGCCCTGGTTGGTTTGGATGATTTGGTGCTCGACGTAGCCCATGAATAGACAAGCATAGCTCGGGCCCATTTTGGTGCCCATCGCCACACCGCTGATCTGGGTGAAGAAATTGCCATTGAATTTCTAAAGAGTTGAGGTTCAAAACTAGTTCCGCTAGACGGAGGAGAAAGCCAGTGGCGATGGAAGGCACGATCCTTCGGTCCAGGAAAAACTGAAGGGCTCGAAATCCTTCGGAGTGGGGAATAGAAGTATAAAGGGAGCAGACATCCATAACGAAGAGGCGGTAGTGGCGATCGGGAAGGAGGGTGATAGAAGCAAACATGTTGAGGGCGTCGTTAGTGTCTTTGACATACGAAGGGAGGCCAATAACTATGGGTTGAAAGACACTGTCAAAGAAGTCAGAAATGAGAAGTGTGGGACATGAGATGGAGGAGACAATAGGTCGTCCAGGAGAGTCAGGTTTATGTATCTTGTGCAGCATATAGACAGAGGGTCTGCCCAAGCAGTGATCAGGAAGGATCACACGGGAGGAGCTAGAGGGAAGTAGCCCATACTGGATGAACCAGATGATCGCACGACGCACCAGGGCATTATTAGAGACAATGGTATCGTCATGATGACGTCATGGAACGCACCAAAATGGCAGCTTATTTATATTCGAGCTATGGACTAAGCAATGTTTACATTGAACAACACGATATATGTTATTGCAGCGAGTTGGCAGATTTTTGAAAATGTTTTCAAGGGTTTGAACATAAATGTTTGTTCACAGTTCGTTAACCTTCGCTGTAGATAAAGTCGTTAATTCGATGGCTTCGATTCGGACGTTTGGTAGCTAAGGACCTAACTTGTGCAAACGGATGGCATTGGCAAGGATCATTTTGAATCTATGGAGTGGGCTCATTTTGTGTTTAACTCAAAAGCATATGTGCTTTTTAACCAAAGACCTTTTTTTGGGGACTCAATGAAGATATCCCCGATGGAAGAATAAATTGTACTATTAGTCCCATAAATGATTCGCTTTCAGAGATATTTATGAAGTAAACAAAGCAGTTTTGTCATTGCAAGTGAATAATGTCCACACCTATAATTGGTCAGGATTGTGTAGCAGCAGCAGCTTTATAGCGAACACAGAAAACATCACAGGATTGTGCTGTTCTGAAACAGCTATGCCATGCTACCCTAGAATTGCCTTTAATGGGATTACTGTGACCACAAACCACTCTCCATGTGTGTGTGCCACATATTTACACCCCAGAAAGAAATACTGAATATAACAACATCATGTGCCGTCTGTGATATTAATGACCACAGACCAGGAGCCTCCAGTATGATTGATACAACTGTTGCACCAAGCATTTCATCAGCAGAGCCATATCTATGGAATGTTAATCTGACATTGTTCTTAAATGATGTCCAAGTTAATGAGACATCAGAATCGTGTGGCGGCAGCTACAAGAAGAGAGCGTAAAACATCAAGTTCTGCTGCTATAAAGGAGACTTGCCTTGCTATCCCAGAATTGCCTTAAATGGGATCACTGTAGTTGAAAACTTCTCCTCTTGTGTAAACTACACATTCACATCTAAGAGTGAATCAGTGAAGGTCACAAAATCATATTCTCTCTGTGGTTTTACTAACTACAGGTCATGTGGCTTCTGTTGGATTGAAAATGATAACTTACCACCACTGTGTGTCTATATGTTTGGAATTGGAGTCATCAATGATGGCCTAACATCATCAAGTGCTATGACGATCATCATTTTCGGAAGGACGTGAACTCCCATGGTATATAGTGGATAGGAGGCAGGAACCATTGAAGGCTATGTCTGAAAAGTGTTCCTTCTTGCAGTTTCCTCATTTTCCAAGTCCGGCTTGTTGCAGGAGCTACTGAGTTAAGTGCTCTGTGCACATCGTGAGCTGTGTGTCTCATCCGTTTTGATCCTGCTTCGATATCCCGCTTGTTTACGATGAATGATGATATCGTATGACAGGGAACAGTTGGTTGTGTTCACTTTCTGCGCGGTTTCGCCTTATGTCTTTTGGCGTGTGCTGAGACTGCTACGATGGGGACTACAGTTACCTTTCTTTGTTTGGGAGATGAGTTAGTAATTCGGATGATTCCACTGGCACGGGCGGTTGAGCAATTATGGATTTTAATTCGTTTGCTGTGATACGGAGGCCTTCCATAAACAATAACCAATAACCAATGGTATCGTCGGGAGTGTGGAGGTAGAAAGTCGGGTCGGATAATTGTTTATCACCTTCGCGGATATATAGGTCTTTCCTCCAAACCACCACAGAGCCACCCTTGTCGGCCGGCTTGATGACAATATCATCACGTCGGCGAAGATCCTGTAGGGCCTGGTACTCCTCACTGCTAAGAATGGAGTGTCGAAGTCTATGGGGACGAAGTGCCTTAATCTCCCGGTAGGTACTGTTAATGAACAGGTCCAAAGCCTGTGAGTCGCACGAGGAGGGAGTCCAGTCAGATTTACGTGTGGAAAAACGGGAAAATTCGTCATCAGTAGGTGGTTGAGAGGAAGAGTTCGGATAAAGATAGTAATAGAGTTTGAGTCGTAGTCGTCTGTGATACTCATGTATGTAAGAGAGAAAATGAGTCACTCGAGCGGCGAAGAGGGACAAACTTAAGACCCTGGCTGAGAAGAGAGCCCTCGTGGTCGGAAAGGGGCAAATCAGGGGGAATAAAGACGACAAGGGAGCTAGAGTTAGAAACAGTTGGGGGAGGAGGAGGAGGAAGACGGATGTTCGAGGGTTCACGTTTGTGCTGAGAGGACAAAAAGTCATACATAGATCGGTTGCGGTGGTGGATAGTATGGCGGATGAAGCGAAGAGTGACATGAATGTTAGAGGTGAGGAGATGGAGTTGGGATAAAAGGTGTTGTTGGCGGGTGTTAGGTGGGATATAAGACGAGAGTGACTAGTGGCGACAAGACAACCACGTCTCAAGCGATGCTGGAGTTCAAGGTGCTGCAGTTGGCTGCGAAGATAGTTAGAGAGGTTGGGTTGACCGACTTGAGAAGAGAAGTGAGATTGGAACCCGCATGGGAGAATTTTACGATGGATGCAGTTGTACAAGAAATTCAGATGACAGGTAAATCTAGTTTTCTTGTAGGTAAAGAAGACAAAGTCCTTGGAGATGTTAGAGATTTCGGGTGGTAGAGTGGAGAAAGAGGCGATGATGGAGTGATGGATCGAGTGAGATAGATGTTTGAGGGAGGGTTTAGTGAAGAGAGAGATGAGAGGGGATCGAGAAAGGAAGTAGGGGATAAACCTACTCGATGAAGAGAGGATCCCATATCTTTCTTTATGTCGCCCATCCTTAAGCATTATATGCATGGGCGACATAAGGAAATATATGGGATTCTGTTAACCGAAATGTTTGTAATGAAGTAGGAATCTTTACGTTTCCACGATCAACTGTAACACCAGATCAGCTTCTCTGTGGAAGCGTGATGTCGATAATTTGCTATTACCTCCCTTACTATGCAAAATATAATAAAATGTTACTTGTCTTGCCACTGGTACATGCCAGACATTTGTTTTATTTTTTCTCTAACTTACTCTTGCTGCTAATTTTTTGGGGAGCATTAATTCTTGTACATGAACTAAGTTCTATATATACAGCTATAATTCTTGTACTTGAACTAAGTTCTATATATGCAGCTATAATTCTTGTACATGAACTAAGTTCAATATATGCAGCTATAATTCTTGTACATGAACTAAGTTCTATATATGCAGCTATAATTATTGTACTTGAACTAAATTCTATATATGCAGGTATAAATCTTGTACTTGAACTAATTTCTATATATACAGCTATAATTATTGTACTTGATCGAAGTTCTACATATGCATCTATAATTGTTGTATTTGAACTAAGTTCTATATATACATCTATAATTTTTGTACTTGAACTAAGTTCTATATATGCAGCTATAATTCATTTACTTGAACTAAGTTCTATATATACAGCTATAATTCTTATACTTGAACTAAGTTATATATGTACAGCTATAATTCTTATACTTGAACTAAGTTCTATATGTACAGCTATAATTCCTGTACTTGACCTAAGTTTTACAAATGAGCTATAATTCTTGCACTTGAATTAAGTTCTATATATGCAGTAGTGTGGATGTAACACTGAATTCTAATATCTAGAAAACACATCTTGCAGAGGTTGGGTAGTTAACTGTTTCATCATTCTCCTTCACATTTACCCCGCAATTATAAGTCGCTTCCAGCAGATAATTCATTGTGGTCTGGTCACTGATGGTTTCTACTCACAAATGCTTACAGATACCACAAATTGTCACTAGGCACATAACAAATATGATTAACAAGATCTCGGATCATCTGTCTACCAAGTATTCACTATGCCTAAAACAAGACAACTTGCCACACACAATCCACAAGTGACCGTACAACTGTAGAAATCATGAAAAAAAAAAGAATGTACCATGATATCACGCAGCTAAAACAGCACAGAGACAAGACAAACTATGAACAATAAATAACGAACAAAGACACGAATATAATACTTCATCATCATCATCAAGTGCCGGGCCTGCTGGCGTAAGTGATCATGTCTCTTCACAACTTTCGTTCTCGACAATTATTTATCATTTCTGTTGTTGACTTTCTGCCAAGCCATTCTCTTAAGCTGTCTGGTATCTTTTCTTTTTGCTTCCCTCTATCTCTTCGTCCCTCAATTTTCCCAGTTGTTACAATATATTCCAGCTATTCTCTTCTCATTACATGGCCAAAAAATGATGATTGTTTTTTTCCGAATATTGAAATTTAGCTCTCTTTTTGCTTTGGCCTCTTTAAGAACGTTTTCATTACTCTTCTTAGCTCTCCATGGTATACTCATCATTCTTCTGCAAAACCACATTTCTACAGACTCCGGTGATCTTTTTATCTGTTGTCCTATTGTCCATGATTAACATCCATATGTTAAGACTGGCTCTACGTAACATTCGATAAATGTTTTTCTTGTTTCTATTGTCAAAAATGGATTGCATAGTATCTTCCTCATTTTTTTTTTAAATCTGCTTTTGCCTGAGCCATTCTACATCTCACCTCTTTTGTACATCTTCCGTCTGAGGTTAACAAAGTTCCCAAACATTTAAATTCATTTACAATTTTTAACATTTTAAATATTATTCTACTTGTCTTTATTTTGCACTGAGGTGATGTCCTTTTCTTTGTTGTTACCATTACTTCTGTCTTTTTGACAGCTATTAAGGCTGAGTCCTTTATTTTTGCTTTCTTTCATAATAATATCTAACATTTCGTGTAACTCATTTTCACTTTCAGCGTTTAAGACTGTATCATCAGCACACCTTAGATTATTTACATATGACCTACGATTGTTATCCCAGGCATATTGATCTTAAAATAATCTCACTATACATATTAAACAAATCTGGTGACATTACATAACCTTGCCTATCACCCTGTTTTATTTGTTGAAACATTCCCAATTGGTTTCAAGTTTTTATGGTCGCTGTTTGTTGCCAGTACATGTTCTTTATTATTCTTATATCTTTACTGTCTACGTTTATGCTTTATATAATTGTGATTATTTCTTGGTGTTTTACTTTGCCAAATGCTTTGGTATAATCTATGAAACATAGGTATAGATCTGTTTTCACCTCTGTTGCTCTTTCTACTAAAGATCTTATGGTGTATATGGCATTGCTCGTTTCTTTACCTCTCACAAAACCACACCACTAATTTATGGATTCATTTTGTTTCGCACTCTTCGCGTAATGATTCTCAGTAATATATTAGTCATATGACTCATACGACTTATTGTGCGATGATCATCGCATTAAATCGCACCAGATTTATTTGGTAGGGCTATGAATATTGATTTGAGCAGGTCGTCTGGTATATATCAGCAGTTGTAGATATCATTCAACATTCTTGTTATTATTCTATTCCCAAATCACCCATGGCTTCAATTTCTTCTTTAGTTATATTATCTGGTCTGGGTGCTTTTCCTGCTTTCATATTGCGCAATGCGTCTTCCACCTCTCCTTTGAGAATTTCTGGTCCTTCTCCATTATCTTTATTATTTACGTCTGCTCTTTCATCATTATAAAGATATTAGTAGTATACAATGTTGTATTTGGGTCGAATTGTGGTGTAAATTAACAAAGCTATATAGTGTGGTGCGCGGCGCACCACATGTACACGAGAATCAAGGGGAGTTAATCGTGACACTTCGTGTCCGGATGTCGACCTCTGGTCCCGGTGACCCGGGAAGTGACCTGTTTATGTCTGCTTTGTGCTGACTTTGGAGTTCTTGATGTACTTAATCGATAGTGATAGGTTAGTAGATTATACAACATCAATGAAAACCAATCAATATAAAACAAAAGACAAAAGCTATTTTTTTATTCTTTTATTATCTCAATAGGTGTATAACATACAGTGGATATAATATAACATTACAAAAAAAAAATATTCAGTACACGAAGTAAATATATAGTACAAGGATAACATTTATTTATAGCTATGTAGTTGGGTGTCTGCTTAGTTCTATGTCATAGATGAGTCATAATGGGTGATACTGTTAGAGATTACTGGTTAGTCTAAGCTGGTAGTGTAAATATGTTCCTCGGTGTTAGTAGTTCGCTATCTCTCTCTCTCTCTCCATCTCTCTCTCTCTCTCTCTCTCTCTCTCTCTCTCTCTCTCTACTATTCCAGCCTAGATTTCCCTCCATTGAAACACTTACTCATTCTCTCCATTTATCCCTATCATCGCGCCTTCCTTCTCTCTCTCTTTCTCCCCTAGCCACTCTTAGACTTCTAACCTATCAGTCCACCCTCCGCCTCTCCCTTTAGCTCCCCCGCCCTCCCTCATATTTTTAGCGTCCCTCCTATTGTAACACTTGATTATTCTCACCATTTATACCTAACATCTCCCCTTCTTTCTCATAGGCCTCTCTCTCGCTCTCTCTCTCTTCTAACCCCTACTAGACTTCTCTCCTACCATTCCACCTTTCTTCCTCTCTCTCTCTTTACCTCGCCTAGCGTTCCGCCTTCATTCGTATTTTTACCTTACCGCCAGTGTAACACATTAATAACATTGAATATCAATTACAAAAAGACTTGAAATATCTACTTTTTAAAGAACCAATAAGATAAACATATGAAAAACGAAGGAATAATACACGCGACAAGGCTTAACATACGTACTTTATACACATCACCATTAATACACCTGAAATTCCTTTAATGATAACCTATCACATCGTTATGAGCTAAGAGAAAAACAGAAAAAAATTCAACTTACACCGTAAAATATTCCACTACAACACAGACCGCTAGACTGAACAGTACTATGAAAATAAACGTCCGTGAATCAAGCGCGCTTATAACACGAAGTCTCACATCCGACTAGTTTAATCTGGTAAATAAAAGTTAGGAGACAAGGGCAGAAACCTAGGAGGCAAGGGCAGAAACCTAGGAGGCAAGGGCAGAAACCTAGGAGGCAAGGGCAGAAACCTAGGAGGCAAGGACAGAAACCTAAGAGGCAAGGGCAGAAACCTAGGAGGCAAGGACAGAAACCTAAGAGGCAAGGGCAGAAACCAAGGAGGGAAGGTCAGAAACCTAGGAGGCAAGGTCAGAAACCTAGGAGGCAAGGTCAGAAACCTAGGAGGCAAGGTCAGAAACCTAGGAGGCAAGGACAGAAACCTAGGAGGCAAGGACAGAAACCTAGGAGGCATGGTCAGAAACCTAGGAGGCATGGTCAGAAACCTAGGAGGCAAGGTCAGAAACCAAGGAGGCAAGGGTAGAAACCTAAGAGGTAAGGGCAGAAACCAAGGAGGGAAGGTCAGAAACCTAGGAGGCAAGGTCAGAAACCTAGGAGGCAAGGTCAGAAACCTAAGAGGCAAGGGCAGAAACCTAAGAGGCAAAGACAGAAACCCCTAGGTAAAGGTCAGAAACCTAGGAGGCAAGGGCAGAAACCTAAGAGGCAAGGGCAGAAACCTAAGAGGCAAAGACAGAAACCTAGGAGGCAAGGTTAGAAACCTAGGAGGCAAGGGCAGAAACCTAGGAAGCAAAGGCTGAAAACGTTTCAAAGTCATTTCTGTTGTTAACTAACAAGGGTTTGTCTAACCCTGTCGCGTTATTTGAGCTTGCGTGAAAGTAACACAGCCCCTGTGTATAGGCCAAATCGCAAACATTTTACCCCCAGAACACAAAAAAAATTTAGGCTCATACTCAAAATGTCGATCCCAAAACCATAAAAATCTACTCCCATACTCATACTAGTTAGACACATCGAACAGATAGTTACATCCAAAGTCCCAAATAGTTAGGCCAAATCACTAACATTTTACCTCCAGAACACAAAAATTTAGGCTCATGCTCAAAAAGTCGACCTCAAAACCATAAAAATCTACTCACATAGTCATACTAGTTAGACACAACGAGCAGGAAGTTATATTCAAGGTCCAAAATGTTAGACCAAATCAATAAGATTTTACCACCAGAACACACAAATTTAGGCTCATATTAGAAAAGTCGACCTTAAAACTCTACAAATCTACTCTCATACTCATATTAATTAGACACAACGAGCAGATAGTTATATTCAAATTTAAAAAGTTTGACCAAATCGCAAATATTTTACGGCCAGAACACACAAAATTTAAACTCATAAGCGAAAAAGTCGACCTCAAAACCCTAAAAATCTACTTCCATACTGATACTAGTTAGACACATCGAACAGATTGTTACATCCAAAGTCCCGCCAAATCGCAAACATTTTACCCCCAGAACACAAAAATTTAGGCTCATACGCAAAAAGTCGACCTAAAAATCCCAAAAAGCTACTCACATAGTCGTAATAGTTAGACACAACGAATAGGAAGTTATATTCTAGGTCCATAATGTTAGACCAAATCACTAAGATTTTACCACAAGAACACACAAATTTAGGCTCATATTCAAAAAGTCGACCTAAAAATTTCAAAAAGCTACTCACATAGTCATAATTGTTAGACACATCGAACCGATCGTTATTTCTAAAACCCAAAAAGTTTGGTCAAATCGCCAATATTTTACCCACAGAACACAAAAAAATGTAGGTTCATATTCAAAAAATCGACCTAAAAACTGTAAAAAGCTACTCACATAGTCATAATTGTTAGACACAATGAATAGGAAGTTATATTCTAGGGCCATAATGTTAGACCAAATCACTAAGATTTTACCACAAGAACACACAAATTTAGGCTCATATTCAAAAAGTCGACCTAAAAATTTCAAAAAGCTACTCACATAGTCATAATTGTTAGACACATCGAACAGATTGTTACATCCAAAGTCCCGCCAAATCGCCAATATTTTACCCACAGAACACAAAAAATGTAGGCTCATATTAAAAAAATCGACCTAAAAACTGTAAAAAGCTACTCACATAGTCATAATTGTTAGACACAACGAATAGGAAGTTATATTCTAGGGCCATAATGTTAGACCAAATCACTAAGATTTTACCACAAGAACACACAAATTTAGGCTCATATTCAAAAAGTCGACCTAAAAATTTCAAAAAGCTACTCACATAGTCATAATTGTTAGACGCATCGAACAGATCGTTATTTCTAAAACCCAAAAAGTTTGGTCAAATCGCCAATATTTTACCCACAGAACACAAAAAAAAAATGTAGGCTCATATTCAAAAAGTCGACCTAAAAATTGTAAAAAGCTACTCACATAGTCATAATTGTTAGACACAACGAGTAGAAAGTTATATTCAAAGTCCAAAAACGTTATTTTAGACATCCCCATAGCAAAAATGTACATAGAAAACCACTTTTAGGATTTTACCCCCTTATCATTTCTTAGGTTTACGCCCATGAAATCGGTAAAAAATCGTAATTTTAGCACGTAGGCTTACCTAAAACTTTATTTTAGACATCCCCATAGCAAAAATTTACATAGAAAACCACTTTTAGGATTTTACCCCCTTATCATTTTTTTAGGGTTACGCCCATTAAATCGGTAAAAATAGTAAATTTACACTCTAGGGTTACTCCAAACTTTACATTAGACACCCCCATAGCAAAAATTTGCTTAAAAGTCACTTTTATGGTTGTTACTCCCCTTGAGCCTTTATGAGGGGACGCCCATGAAACTGTTAGAAATAGTAAATTTACACTCTAGGGTTACTCCAAACTTTATATTAAGCATCACCATAGCAAAAATTTACTAAAAAATCACTTTTATGAGTGTTGCCCCCTTACCCATTTTTGGCGGTTACGCCCATGAAACTGTTAAAAATAGTAAATTTAACATATAGACATACCCCAAACTTTATATTTAGCATCCCCGTATCAAGAAGTTACATAAAAACAACTTTTGAAATTACTACCCCTGTACCCATTTTTGGCGGTTACGCCCACGAAACTGTTAAAAATAGTCAATTTAACATCTAGACATACCCCAAACTTTATATTAAGCATCCCCGTATCAAGAATTTACATAAAAACACCTTTTGAAATTACTACCCCTGTACCCATTTTTGGCGGTTACGCCCATAGAATTGATAAAAATCGTAAATTTAATACGTAGGCTTACCTAAAACTTTATTTTAGACATCCCCACACCAAAAATTAACTCTCTCTCTCTGCGTTCAGGACTCAATCAGAGTAAGGATTCCAGACTCCCACATGAAGTCAGCTGTCAGGCTAAGTGTGTTGATCGCCCCCACAGACAGAACATCACAATTAGAGTCTGTCAGATCCACTCTGACTGAACACCCGTTAATACGTTGCACTGTGTTCTGCGCCAGTGGCCCAGTGCATCCGATTTCAAAAATTAACTTAAAAAGCACTTTTGAAATTGTTACCCCCCTTAAAATTTTTGAGGGTTACGCCCCTGAAATCGATAAAATTCGTTAATTTAGCACGTAGGCTTACCTAAAACTTTATTTTAGACATCCCCACACCAAAAATTAACTTAAAAAGCACTTTTGAAATTGTTACCCCCCTTAAAATTTTTGAGGGTTACGCCCCTGAAATCTATAAAAAAATTGAAATATAACCTCAAGACATACCTCCCACATAATTTTTGACACCCCTACATATCAAATTCCATAAAAAAAAACAACAAAAAACTAGTAGTGATGGTGGCTGTGAACTCAACAGAAAAGTGGAATAACATGCACCGAAATACAATAGATTTGGCACCGAAACTGTTTCGGTGCCAAAACATGCACGAGAAGTAGTATGTTAGGGTTCACAGCCACATACACTACTAATTTTTTGTTGTTTTTTTTATGGAATTTGATATGTGGGGGTGTCAAAAATTATGTGGGAGGTATGCCTTGAGGTTATATTTCAATTTTTTATAGATTTCAGGGCGTAACCCTCAAAAATTTTAAGGGGGGTAACAATTTCAAAAGTGCTTTTTAAGTTAATTTTTGGTGTGGGGATGTCTAAAATAAAGTTTTAGGTAAGCCTACGTGCTAAATTAACGAATTTTATCGATTTCAGGGGCGTAACCCTCAAAAATTTTAAGGGGGGTAACAATTTCAAAAGTGCTTTTTAAGTTAATGTTTGGTGTGGTGATGTCTAAAATAAAGTTTTAGGTAAGCCTACGTATTAAATTTACGATTTTTATCAATTCTATGGGCGTAACCGCCAAAAATGGGTACAGGGGTAGTAATTTCAAAAGGTGTTTTTATGTAAATTCTTGATACGGGGATGCTTAATATAAAGTTTGGGGTATGTCTAGATGTTAAATTGACTATTTTTAACAGTTTCGTGGGCGTAACCGCCAAAAATGGGTACAGGGGTAGTAATTTCAAAAGTTGTTTTTATGTAACTTCTTGATACGGGGATGCTAAATATAAAGTTTGGGGTATGTCTATATGTTAAATTTACTATTTTTAACAGTTTCATGGGCGTAACCGCCAAAAATGGGTAAGGGGGCAACACTCATAAAAGTGGTTTTTTAGTAAATTTTTGCTATGGTGATGCTTAATATAAAGTTTGGAGTAACCCTAGAGTGTAAATTTACTATTTCTAACAGTTTCATGGGCGTCCCCTCATAAAGGCTCAAGGGGAGTAACAACCATAAAAGTGACTTTTAAGCAAATTTTTGCTATGGGGGTGTCTAATGTAAAGTTTGGAGTAACCCTAGAGTGTAAATTTACTATTTTTACCGATTTAATGGGCGTAACCCTAAAAAAAAATGATAAGGGGGTAAAATCCTAAAAGTGGTTTTCTATGTAAATTTTTGCTATGGGGATGTCTAAAATAAAGTTTTAGGTAAGCCTACGTGCTAAAATTACGATTTTTTTACCGATTTCATGGGCGTAAACCTAAGAAATGATAAGGGGGTAAAATCCTAAAAGTGGTTTTCTATGTACATTTTTGCTATGGGGATGTCTAAAATAACGTTTTTGGACTTTGAATATAACTTTCTACTCGTTGTGTCTAACAATTATGACTATGTGAGTAGCTTTTTACAATTTTTAGGTCGACTTTTTGAATATGAGCCTACATTTTTTTTTGTGTTCTGTGGGTAAAATATTGGCGATTTGACCAAACTTTTTGGGTTTTAGAAATAACGATCTGTTCGATGCGTCTAACAATTATGACTATGTGAGTAGCTTTTTGAAATTTTTAGGTCGACTTTTTGAATATGAGCCTAAATTTGTGTGTTCTTGTGGTAAAATCTTAGTGATTTGGTCTAACATTATGGCCCTAGAATATAACTTCCTATTCGTTGTGTCTAACAATTATGACTATGTGAGTAGCTTTTTACAGTTTTTAGGTCGATTTTTTGAATATGAGCCTACATTTTTTGTGTTCTGTGGGTAAAATATTGGCGATTTGGCGGGACTTTGGATGTAACAATCTGTTCGATGTGTCTAACAATTATGACTATGTGAGTAGCTTTTTGAAATTTTTAGGTCGACTTTTTGAATATGAGCCTAAATTTGTGTGTTCTTGTGGTAAAATCTTAGTGATTTGGTCTAACATTATGGCCCTAGAATATAACTTCCTATTCATTGTGTCTAACAATTATGACTATGTGAGTAGCTTTTTACAGTTTTTAGGTCGATTTTTTGAATATGAACCTACATTTTTTTGTGTTCTGTGGGTAAAATATTGGCGATTTGACCAAACTTTTTGGGTTTTAGAAATAACGATCGGTTCGATGTGTCTAACAATTATGACTATGTGAGTAGCTTTTTGAAATTTTTAGGTCGACTTTTTGAATATGAGCCTAAATTTGTGTGTTCTTGTGGTAAAATATTAGTGATTTGGTCTAACATTATGGACCTAGAATATAACTTCCTATTCGTTGTGTCTAACTATTACGACTATGTGAGTAGCTTTTTGGGATTTTTAGGTCGACTTTTTGCGTATGAGCCTAAATTTTTGTGTTCTGGGGGTAAAATGTTTGCGATTTGGCGGGACTTTGGATGTAACAATCTGTTCGATGTGTCTAACTAGTATCAGTATGGAAGTAGATTTTTAGGGTTTTGAGGTCGACTTTTTCGCTTATGAGTTTAAATTTTGTGTGTTCTGGCCGTAAAATATTTGCGATTTGGTCAAACTTTTTTAAATTTGAATATAACTATCTGCTCGTTGTGTCTAATTAATATGAGTATGAGAGTAGATTTGTAGAGTTTTAAGGTCGACTTTTCTAATATGAGCCTAAATTTGTGTGTTCTGGTGGTAAAATCTTATTGATTTGGTCTAACATTTTGGACCTTGAATATAACTTCCTGCTCGTTGTGTCTAACTAGTATGACTATGTGAGTAGATTTTTATGGTTTTGAGGTCGACTTTTTGAGCATGAGCCTAAATTTTTGTGTTCTGGAGGTAAAATGTTAGTGATTTGGCCTAACTATTTGGGACTTTGGATGTAACTATCTGTTCGATGTGTCTAACTAGTATGAGTATGGGAGTAGATTTTTATGGTTTTGGGATCGACATTTTGAGTATGAGCCTAAATTTTTTTTGTGTTCTGGGGGTAAAATGTTTGCGATTTGGCCTATACACAGGGGCTGTGTTACTTTCACGCAAGCTCAAATAACGCGACAGGGTTAGACAAACCCTTGTTAGTTAACAACAGAAATGACTTTGAAACGTTTTCAGCCTTTGCTTCCTAGGTTTCTGCCCTTGCCTCCTAGGTTTCTAACCTTGCCTCCTAGGTTTCTGTCTTTGCCTCTTAGGTTTCTGCCCTTGCCTCTTAGGTTTCTGCCCTTGCCTCCTAGGTTTCTGACCTTTACCTAGGGGTTTCTGTCTTTGCCTCTTAGGTTTCTGCCCTTGCCTCTTAGGTTTCTGACCTTGCCTCCTAGGTTTCTGACCTTGCCTCCTAGGTTTCTGACCTTCCCTCCTTGGTTTCTGCCCTTACCTCTTAGGTTTCTACCCTTGCCTCCTTGGTTTCTGACCTTGCCTCCTAGGTTTCTGACCATGCCTCCTAGGTTTCTGACCATGCCTCCTAGGTTTCTGTCCTTGCCTCCTAGGTTTCTGACCTTGCCTCCTAGGTTTCTGACCTTGCCTCCTAGGTTTCTGACCTTGCCTCCTAGGTTTCTGACCTTCCCTCCTTGGTTTCTGCCCTTGCCTCTTAGGTTTCTGTCCTTGCCTCCTAGGTTTATGCCCTTGCCTCTTAGGTTTCTGTCCTTGCCTCCTAGGTTTCTGCCCTTGCCTCCTAGGTTTCTGCCCTTGCCTCCTAGGTTTCTGCCCTTGCCTCCTAACTTTTATTTACCAGATTAAACTAGTCGGATGTGAGACTTCGTGTTATAAGCGCGCTTGATTCACGGACGTTTATTTTCATAGTACTGTTCAGTCTAGCGGTCTGTGTTGTAGTGGAATATTTTACGGTGTAAGTTGCATTTTTTTCTGTTTTTCTCTTAGCTCATAACGATGTGATAGGTTATCATTAAAGGAATTTCAGGTGTATTAATGGTGATGTGTATAAAGTACGTATGTTAAGCCTTGTCGCGTGTATTATTCCTTCGTTTTTCATATGTTTATCTTATTGGTTCTTTAAAAAGTAGATATTTCAAGTCTTTTTGTAATTGATATTCAATGTTATTAATGTGTTACACTGGCGGTAAGGTAAAAATACGAATGAAGGCGGAACGCTAGGCGAGGTAAAGAGAGAGAGAGAGGAAGAAAGGTGGAATGGTAGGAGAGAAGTCTAGTAGGGGTTAGAAGAGAGAGAGAGCGAGAGAGAGAAGCCTATGAGAAAGAAGGGGAGATGTTAGGTATAAATGGTGAGAATAATCAAGTGTTACAATAGGAGGGACGCTAAAAATATGAGGGAGGGCGGGAGAGCTAAAGGGAGAGGCGGAGGGTGGACTGATAGGTTAGAAGTCTAAGAGTGGCTAGGGGAGAAAGAGAGAGAGAAGGAAGGCGCGATGATAGGGATAAATGGAGAGAATGAGTAAGTGTTTCAATGGAGGGAAATCTAGGCTGGAATAGTAGAGAGAGAGAGAGAGAGAGAGAGAGAGAGATGGAGAGAGAGAGAGAGATAGCGAACTACTAACACCGAGGAACATATTTACACTACCAGCTTAGACTAACCAGTAATCTCTAACAGTATCACCCATTATGACTCATCTATGACATAGAACTAAGCAGACACCCAACTACATAGCTATAAATAAATGTTATCCTTGTACTATATATTTACTTCGTGTACTGAATATTTTTTTTTTGTAATGTTATATTATATCCACTGTATGTTATACACCTATTGAGATAATAAAAGAATAAAAAAATAGCTTTTGTCTTTTGTTTTATATTGATTGGTTTTCATTGATGTTGTATAATCTACTAACCTATCACTATCGATTAAGTACATCAAGAACTCCAAAGTCAGCACAAAGCAGACATAAACAGGTCACTTCCCGGGTCACCGGGACCAGAGGTCGACATCCGGACACGAAGTGTCACGATTAACTCCCCTTGATTCTCGTGTACATGTGGTGCGCCGCGCACCACACTATATAGCTTTGTTAATTTACACCACAATTCGACCCAAATACAACATTGTATACTACTGATATTTAATGTATTATGTTTTTCTTTCCTTATTTCTTCTTCTTGTACATGATCACTATTGTAATCTGCCCCTGGTCTAGTTTTTTCACACACACCAGACTGTTTATAAATCTATTGTTTTTCATTGTGTAATCAATTTGATTACGTGCGTTGTGTACTGGGCTTTTTCCATGTCCACAGACGTCTTGGATGTTGCTTAAACCAGGTGTTTCCTATCATCATGTTGTGTGTTCTTGCCCAGTCAATAAGTTTGTTTGTCACCTCTTTCATTCCTCTCGCCTAAGCCATAATGACCAACTACTTCCTCAACTCTTTCCTTTCCAACTTTTGTGTTAAAGTCTCATAGAACTATGGTGTTTTCGTGTGGTTTGCATTCATGAAGTGCCTTATTGAACTAGTCGTAACATTTATCATTTGTTTCCCCTAGACTGTCTGATGTTGGTGCATAAATTTGTTTAAGATTGATATATATTGGCTTTACATTCAATTTCACTAAAAGAACCCTCTCAGGTATTGGGTAAAAGCCTTTCAATTTTCATGCTCTTTCTGCATCTAAGATGATACCTTCTCCTCGTTGGTGTTCAGTACATCTAGAATATATTATATTATGTTCATCAGAATATATCTGCCCTGATCAGATGTCAGGTTGGGTAATTTTACCTGCTACTGTATGAAGTAAACAGTACAACATGCAGCTGCCCTGCTGCCTTGCAGGTAAGCTCGGGAGACTAAATGGCTAAGGGAGGGTACCCTGAAGTAAAACAACTCCACTGCCTTGTGGGTGAGACTTTTTTAGTCAAAGGCTAACGGAGCCAACCATAAACAAACTGACGGAAGGCAACAGAAAACCACCCTCATAATTTCTTTGTACAATCATGAATCGCCACAATAATAGAAATCACAACAAAGTTAAGGGTGACTGCAAAGGAAAACCCTCGTTCGGTAGGGGACATCATGTGCTACATGTGATACCCAATCGTCATCAAGCTAATGTAAAGCAAAATGTAGATAAAACAGATTCTAAATATAGGTACGTGGAATGTGAGAACACTCATATAATACTTAGGCAAAAGCAGTGAATGAATAGTAGATGTTCGAATGGAAAGATAGGAGTGGTTAAGACGGGCCAAAAAATAGACGTGGCCAGAGCCAAAGTGTCTAGTGGTCATGTGATTGAATCGTTGGGGCTAGGAGGATATCAAGAGCCAATAGTGTAAGGAGAATGCAAAGTACGAGTTAGGATGGAGGAGCAGGAGGAGAGGAAAGATGAGAAAATGATTGTGATGATGAGATTAAAATAGAAAGGTAATGATTAAAGGAAATAATTAGACTTTCTCAGATGGCAAAAATTGTATGAAAAAAATGGTTTAAAACGTTATGTGTTGAAGACCTATACTTCACAGGGAGAAGAAAAATGAAAAAAAAAAACGTCACTATTTTCATCTTTCGCTGCATTCTTCATCTATTTGTTTACTAATTTAGTTTCTTTGTTTTCCTGACCTTGGTGGAATATAGGATTAAAACCGAAGATTAATGTGATGTACACATTATAACTTATTTTCTTTATTGTACTAATGTCTCTGTCTGTGAGTATCTGGTTAATAGCTGACCAATCTGTTATACACTTCACAGACCATCATTCTCAGCCCTGCAGTATGCTTCATTATGATTCTCTTATTGCTAGCCTGCGCTTCCCCACCAACGGAGCTAGTCACATGAAAGGAACCGAAGAGGTTATATTATATTTAGCTTATATACGAATAGTATGTGATGGTGACCTCTATACTTTTCTAGTATAAGTGACACATTCATTCTTTTACAAACTATTTTACTTTAAAAATATCAACAGGTTCATGGGTAACTTGTTACTTGCATGCGACGTTCTTGTTGATTGAGTTGCTACTTGTTTTGTCAAAATTCCACCTCTCTGGCTCGCGAATGTCCTGGACTTCTCTTATTTCTGAACGATACACTCTGCGGTAAATCTTCATGGTCTTTGTTTTTATTTGGTGTGGGATAGGTTGAGTTATTTCATCTGACAATCTTCAGGTAACTCACCTCTGCTGTATCGTTTTTTGCTTATCACTATTTATTCAACCAAACCTTTATGAAACAACTCAATATTTATAGTCTGCTCCAAAGTTCTGGACTTTTACACAATGAGATGTTTATAAATAAACACACCGTTTCCGATTACGTTGATAAACGATGTTCCATTATTATAAGTGGGATCTGCTTTACATTCACACAAGATGATGTGCTTCTAAATTGTTGAATTATGATTACTCACTGATTGCACATGTTTATCACTTTCGAGACTATGATAACAGATACTTACACTTACAAAAATATATATATGACTAATGTTTGTTGCGTTTCAGGATTCCAACATAAACTTACTGTCACGTTTAGGAACGATGGCAGCCTAGCTTGTCTCACCCCAAAGAACTCTGGCGTTGATGACACAACACTGGACATTTATTGTGACGTTAGTGAGCTAGTCCAGTATGTGACTCTGAGCGGGGAAGGAGTGAAATATCTGTGTTCTGTTTATGTTAGTGGAGGTAGGTCTGTTTTTATCTATCTGAGTAGATCTGGCTGCATCAGTGTAGCTAAATTAATAAAATCAATGTATATATACGCCACTAAAGTTTCGCCAGAGTATAACATATTGTATAAAATGTCTAAAAGATATACATCTTGATCTTCAGACAAAAGCTGATACATAACTTATACTGGAAACAAACAGTAGTGATAAAATGTAACAGAGAAGACTGAACCGTTAGTAGTGTAAGAGGTACACTTGGGTCTCGCCTGGCTACAAAGGGATATAGAACTACTCCCGGGTGGAGCAACGTGTTCCAGTCATCAGCTGATAATAATGGCTATATAGAAGAACTGCTCCACCCTGGATGATGTAGGTAGTGTATATGAGAAGAGGTTGTCAATTGGTAGGTGGGAAATTAATAATGAGACGGGTAGTTGGGGGATAATTGGTTAATGAGTCATGTAATGGACATCAGTTTTTCGCGCCATTTTCAACTTCCAATAGGAACGAGTATATGTTGTCCAGCTATAGACCACGCCCACTCCGGAAGCGAAACTACCATATTAGGGACTAGCGATATGTTAGTTATTTTATAGGCATGTTGTGCATATATACATATAATAATAATAAATTAATAGTTATTATATTCACGTGGACGTAAAGGGACCGTATTTAAAATAGATATGGACCATAATCAGGTGTATATATATATATATATATATATATATATATATATATATATATATATAAAGGCAAATCCCGCTGGCGACATGAACAAACAGTCATATTCTCCTACCATGACACATAATGAACTAATCAATTCTGCTCTCCTGTGAGACAATCGATTGCTTTTCCCCGCGTGCGGGATTGCTGCGACGTGGTCTAAAAAAGAATAACACTCCTGCGCAAACGGATAGCGTTGGTCAATCGCAACAAGGTAGCTAATAGGTTTAAGAAATACTAATATGTGTCCACTGGTCCTTAGATATCGAGAGTTAACCCCAACGATCTTAAGAGGAAAGATATGTGTGGTGCATGTCAGCTGCCTCTCTGGTACGTTTATTACTTACTATTCACAGACCATATATATTTAATAACAGAGCCCAAAAAAGCATGTGTGCGTGTTCGTGTGTGTGTGTGTATGTCCATATTAATCAGAGAGTAAACATAAGGAGCAGTCTTCTGATAGCTTTGCTGACTGATACAAAATGTAATGGGGTTTTTTTTGCTGTAAGGTGCCCGTGTTCGTGTGTGGGTCGTAGAACAAGTGAATGGATAGCTGGGTTTGATGGAGAGGTGAGTGTGTGTTTGTGTGATTCAGTATGCAAGTAGCTGTATAAATATATATACATACATATATATATATATATATATATATATATATATATATATATATATATATATATTTATCGAAGTGATAAGTGACTGGTTAGAGTGGTGACTAAGTAGATCGATCAAACGCTCACCCAATATGTCCATACACGTTATTTACATCACTATAAGTTGTTATCAATATCAACACATCGTAATCAACACGCTAATAAAATAAGGTAGTTATGGGCGAGATCCACACAGTCTGGCATATTACGTGACCACATTATTCAGTTTTCGCGTCCATATGCTGTCAATGAGGGGAAAAAGTACTAGGAATATGTTTGTATCGATTCCTCTACCGTTCACCACCTCATTCATACGGATACAAGGCGTCTAACACATTTTATATTTGTAGTGGTAAGTTTTCTTACTGCGTTGCCACTATAAACATTTCAACGATAATAACAACTCAAAGATCGGAAGAAGAATATAACATAGACTGACCAATAGACGGATATAATATATGTTTGAGGCTGTGACACATTATTCTGCATCATGAGTCTATGTCGAACACCGATGCGATCTCATGTCTTATTAAACAGCCTAGGTAATTAATGTTAATCGTAGGTGAGCTTTATGATAAAAAAATTAATAAAATAAAACTACATAACCAGTGACGTCATGACAGACGAATTGTAGCAAACAATCATGATAAGTCAGTAGTTTGGTGAAACATTTGTGTCTCATACTGGGTGCTGTGTCACTGATAAGCGTCGCACGTGGCCGAATTTGCCAATACTGGACAGACAGATCCATCTACAGAATGAACAAAATGCGTTTTTTTTCTTCTGAATTTTATAACAGCACTGTCTCGAAACTTGCTGTACCATTTTTTAATTTAGCTCTCCATGTGTTACGATCTGCAGCCACATTTTCTGTTTTTTTTCAATGATAAAAAATCCCATTCAAGAAAGCCCTGCAAACATCCTTTTATCTCAACACTGTCTCCCATAATGTCTCGTTCCATCTCTAATTTTTCCATAAAATTTTTTAGGGGAACACATTTTTTTTATGTTTTACATTCTTCTCGCGTGACTCACCCACTGTAGTCTCAGATTCCTAAGCAACACCATAATGGACGGGAGTGTGGCTCATTGCAAGACGTTAGCTTGTTACTCTGTCCAGTCGTTAGCTTGCAAAGACAACGAATATTTTAAAAAAATGTATAACCTGTTATCTTTCCCAACATAGGTAGTCCAAAATTATGATCCATATAAAAGTGTACCATCATCCTGCAGAGCTAGTTTAACAATGTCGTCTAATGTAGGTGTACCTAACCCAAGTATAAATAATCGGTATCTGTCTCCCATAACGGAAAGTCTTTTCTCCGCCTTTTTTAGTTAGCACACCTATATATTTCTTATTATCCCTTTTAATGCATCTTCCCACTTCTTTGTTCACCTCTGTGTAAGCTTCCTGTGTCTTGGCTTTTTTTCCCTGTTGTTGTGCTTTTATTTATGTCTACCTTCTTATTCTTTTCTTTCTTTAATATTATCCATAGTTTTTGCTGGCATCCATGCCTTTTTCTAGCTTTCTCATGTGCTCAGCGTTTCTTGCCATGTCTCTTATCATATTTAATTTACCTGTTTCCAATAATCTTCTATAGTTAATGTATTTTCTAGTTGATGGAGGACATGGTAGTTTTTTTGAATTGTGACTGATGGTAGCAAGCAATCATGATAAGTCAGTAAGTAGTTTGGTAAAACAATTGTGTCTCATACTGTGTGCTGTGTCACTGAACAGCGTCGCACGTGGCTGAAATTGCCATACTGGACAGACAGGGCCATCTACGAATGAACAAGAGGCATTTCTGTGTGTATGTGCGTGTCTCTTTTCTGTTGCACCTATGCCATCTGAATTTGATAACAGCACTGTCTGAAATTGTGCTGTGCCACTTTTGTTTGTAGTTTTGCTCTCATGTGCTACGACATGCAACCACATTTTCTTTCACTGATAAAAAATTCCCTGAAGAAAACCCTACAAACATCCCTATATCTCAACAATAGTTTGTTCTTTTGTCATGTTCCATTCGCTGAAAAACTTCACCGTGGCTGAAATTGCCATTACTGACAGACAGATCCATCTACAGAATGAACAAGAGGCAGTTTGTGTGTCTAGCCATGTCTCTTTTATGTGCACTTTCTGGCTTCTGAATTTGATAACAGCACTGTCTCGAATCGCGCTGTACCATTTTTTTTTTGCTCACATGTGCAACGATATGCAATCATAGTTTCTGTTTTTGTCACTGATTAAAAAAAATCCCCTGCAATCACCCCTATATCTCAACAATAGTTTGTTTTTTTGTTATGTTCCATTCGCTGAAAAAACTTCCCACGTGGCTGAAATTGCCATTACTGACAGACAGATCCATCTACAAAATGAACAAGAGGCAGTGTGTGTGTCTGACCTTATCTCTTTTCTGTGCACTTTCTGGCTTCTGAATTTGATAACAGCACTGTCTCGAATCGAGCTGTGCCATTTTTTATATATTTTTTGCTCTCATGTGCAACGATATGCAACCACAGTTTCTGTTTTTGTCACTGATAAAAAAAATTCCCCTGCAAACATCCTTATATCTCAACACTAGTTTGGTCTGTCGTCTCGTTCCATCTCTAAGTTTTCCATACAATATTTGTTTGGGAATACATTATTCATTCTTTACATGACCCACCCACGGTAGTCTCTGATTCCTAAGTAATACCATGATGGACGGGAATGTGGCTCGCTGCAAAACGTTAGTTTGTTACTTTGTCCCGCTACATTATGATCGTTGAAAAACCATTACATTTTGTATCAGCCAGCAAAGCTATCAGAAGACTGCTCCTTATGTTTACTCTCTGATTAATATGCACATACACACACACGAACACGCACACAGGCTTTTTGGGCTCTGTTATTTAATATATATGATCTGTGAATAGTAAGTAATAAACGTACCAGAGAGGCAGCTGACAATCACTACACATATCTTTCCACTTAAGATAGTTGGGGTGAACTCTCGATGTCTAAGGACCAGTGGACACATATTAGTATTTCTTAAACCATTTGGCTACCTTGTGGCGATTGACCAACGCTATCCGTTTGCGCAAGAGTGTTATTTTTTTTTAGACCACGTTGCAGCAATCCCGCAAGCTGGAGAAAGCAATCGATTGTCTCACAGGAGAGCAGAATTGATTAGTTCATTATGTGTCATGGTAGGAGGATTTAACTGTTCGTTCATCTCGCCAGCAGGATTTGCCATTATATATATATAATATATATTAATTTATTATTATTATATGTACATAAGCACAACATGCCTATGAAATAACTAACGTATCGATAGTCCCTAATATGGTAGTTTCGCTTCCGGAGTGGGCGTGGTCTATAGCTGGACAACATACACTCGCTCCTACTGGAAGTTGAAAATGGCGCGAAAAACTGATGTCCATTACATGACTCATTAACCAATTATCCCCCAACTACCTGTCTCATTACTAACTTTCCACATACCAATTGACAACCTCTTCTGATATACACTATCTACATCATCTAGGGTGGAACAGTTCCTCTATATAACCATTATTATCAACTGATGCTTGGAGCACGTTGCTCCACCCTGGAGTATTTCTATATCCCTTTGTATCCAGGCCAGACCCAAGTGTACCTCTTACGCTACTATCGTTAGTTATAAGAATCATACAGGCTTACAATATTTCACCACGCTTATTCAATTTACACGCTACGTGTTTTTTTAAGACATAGAAATACCAAGTTCAGACATTATTAAGAAATAAATAGCAACTTCAAATGTGGTGAAAATACTCCACTACTGGCATACTTTTCAGGGGAATTACAACTAATCAGAAAATATGACAGAAAAGTGGATAATTTTTAATATGAATTGGCTCTATATTTTTAAACGCTTAAAACTATGATACTAAACAACACTAATAATAATTGTTGTATTGAATCAAAACTCAGGAATGATGCTGAAACATTGACACTTAATAATAGAAAAACAGAAATCGAAGCCCATTAAGGATATTAATATAGAAAATAATGGGTTGTTTGTGCTGCCATAGATAAGGAAACAAATAATGATCCATGAATGTAAAATGGTTTTGGCAGCTCCATTAAATGTTATGACATGCCATATAAGGGTAAATATTAATGTAAGAAGCTCATTGTATCTATTTGCGACATTGATAGTAAATCTGTTTATTTTGTTAGTGGAGACAATCTTAGAATTGGTAATAACTAAAGTAATTAAAAATTGCGAGAAAATTAGAATTGTTAATATACCACAAAATGTACTATAGTCCGTTCAGAAATTCATAGCACACCTGAATTAGTTTTGCGTGATAACCGCTTGTTATTTTGGTTTCACATTTTGCAAGGAATCTTAGAATATTTGTGACGTTATAGAAATATTTTTTGCTCTGAGAAATTTGATCTAGTTTAAAAGTTTTCTTCTTTAGGCTATATTAAATTCACCCTGTTCGAATTTGACACCATTTTAGGATATATACATTAATTTGGTGCGGTCGTTGACGTAAAATAGTTTTAGCTATTGCAGAAACACTAACTTCAGGAAAATCCCGTGCACAAAACTGAATTGTTATTGAACGACATGACGCACCACGACCTGGGCATTAATTACCGAAGGGAAGGCGTATCTTTATTAATTTTGTGAAGACTCAGTAGACAATTTGTTGACTTTAAATACCAACATTTATATCTAAATTACAATGAGTTTGAAATGCAAATTTATAACTATGCAAACGAAATGTGTTGAACATGTGTTGCGGGTGGAAGATGAGTACTGGAAACGAGATGGATTACTATTTGTCCAGCCAGTAATGATTATCAACCTCTTGGAATCGTCATATTCGGAATGATTAAAATTAAGATGAATTCAATTCCAGCTGCAGTTAGGACGTCCTGGTGTCTAATGGTGACCGAAGGACAAGACTAATTGTAACCAATTCAATTCATGTTTGCAAATACACATAACAAACAACACCCACAATTAAGCACTATGTAGTTACGCCTCTGACAAGAATTGCAGTAAACTGGACAATTTAACACGATTACTGTAAACTCTAAAATTTGAATCAACTTGTGTGATATTGTCATAAAAATCAAAGGAATTCGCTGATGTGCAAAATCTGTTGTGTTTGTGGAATAAAAATTACCAAAATCTTTGTGTCATCAATATTCTAAGATTCCATGCAAAATGTGAAAGCAAAAAAAACAAGCGGTTATCACGCAAAACTAATTTAGGTGTGATTATGAATTTCTGAACGGACTATAACATACGCTGCTCTTTTTTTAACAAGAAAGCAAGAGATTGAGTCACCTTTTTTATTTTTATTTTATGTAAGTCCTCATTTTTATTGGAAAATAAAGTACTTCTTAAATAGGGCCTGGAAAAAAATCTTATGGAAATAATATGTTGTTGAATCATACAGTGAGTAACCGCTACTTAGGAAACAAGTATTTCACTGTTATCCAAATTCTCAATTGTTAACTAGGCATTGTAAAGCTAATGATCCTTCGGTACAATTTCTTATAGACATTTATCCACTTTAAATCTCACGGTTTAAAAAAAAAATGTTGCTTTCTTTGTTTCATGTATTCCATAATATCTTAACAGTTTGCATTAGTTTCAAGTGAACTTAAATATAAATATGTGTTGTCATTTAATTGTAGATATTTTACGAAAACAAGCAACTAAGAAAATGTTTTAAAGTCCGTTAACTCATTATCTACAATAGAAATTAAAAAGAGCAAGTTTAATTTAATTCAAAACCAGCTCTCTCAAATCCTCTGACAAGTCTAAAATACACCTTAGATTAATGGTGTTAGAAATAGATACTCTGACAAGTCTAAAATACACCTTAGATTAATGGTGTTAGAAATAGATACTCTGACAAGTCTAAAATATGCCTTAGATTAATGGTGTTAGAAATAGATCCTCTGACAAGTCTAAAATACACCTTAGATTAATGGTGTTAGAAATAGATACTCTGACAAGTCTAAAATACACCTTAGATTAATGGTGTTAGAAATAGATCCTCTGACAAGTCTAAAATACACCTTAGATTAATGGTGTTAGAAATAGATACTCTGACAAGTCTAAAATACGCATTAGATTAGTGGTGTTAGAAATAGATCCTCTGACAAGTCTAAAATATGCCTTAGATTAATGGTGTTAGAAATAGATACTCTGACAAGTCTAAAATATGCCTTAGATTAATGGTGTTAGAAATAGATACTCTGACAAGTCTAAAATACGCATTAGATTAATGGTGTTAGAAATAGATCCTCTGACAAGTCTAAAATATGCCTTAGATTAATGGTGTTAGAAATAGATACTCTGACAAGTCTAAAATACGCATTAGATTAATGGTGTTAGAAATAGATACTCGGACAAATCTAAAATACGTCTTAGATTAATGGTGTAAAAAATAAATCTTTGGGCATGTCTAAAATACGTCTTAGATTAATGGTGTTATAAATATATATTTGTCGCATATTCGTCTCGGTGATTTCTACAAAAAATAACTTCAACCTCTTCAATCAACAAGGTATGTATTTGTCCAAACATGTGTGAATGTGTTTGTTTTGTTATCATTTGTGTATGTTTCATTAACCTTTGCCAATACCACTTTTTATCAAACCTACATTGCTAGTTTGCTCTGTTAATGAGCAAAACATAAGAAAGAAGAACGGACATACAAAATACTGCACAAAGAGATCCAAAACAAGTGCAGTGAAGCAAAGGAAGGATGGTTAAAACAGAAATGTGAAGAAATGGAAAAACAACAACAGAAAGACTCAAGATTTATGCACAATCAGATAAATGAATTAACAGGAAGAAAAGAAGTCAAAGTTTCAGGATGTGCGAAATCAAAGGAAGGGAATATAATAATGGGACAGGAGAAGACAATGGAAAGATGGACAGAATATATCAGTCAACTCTATGATGATGAAAGACCACAATTAAACAATTCAAATGAAGACACAGGACCATCAATAATACAGAGTGAAGTGGAGGACGCAATTCAACACATGAAAAGAGGCAAAGCTCCAGGTCCTGACAATGTAACAATCGAAGAGATAAATGCATTAGGAGAGCTGGGAGTACAAGTCATAACAAAATTACTCAATGACATATATAACACTGGACATATACCCGAAGATCTACTAAAATCTATCTTTGTAGCCATACCGAAGAAGTCAGGTGCCACTGATTGTGAAGACCACCGCACTATTAGTCTCATGAGCCATATGACTAAAGTATTACTAAGAATAATCATGAGACGTGTAAGGAACAAAATACAACTAGAAATAAGTGAGGAACATTGTGGATTTGTGGAAGGAAAGGGCACCAATAATGCAATATACATCTTAAGAACATTGATAGAAAGATCTATAGAGGTAAAGAAAGATCTATACATGTGCTTTATAGACTACACAAAAGCATTTGACAAGGTAAAGCATGTGGAAATAATCAATATGCTGGAGAAATTAAACATTGATGGCAAGGATCCGCGAATCATAAAAAAACATGTACTGGCAACAAACAGCAGCTATACGAATTAACAACCAAATAGGACAATTCCAACATATAAAACAAGGAGTCAGACAAGGCTGTGTTCTGTCACCGGATTTGTTTTCACTTTACAGCGAATATATTATGAGATCAATAGTAGACAAAAAAGGAATTGAAGTCAACGGTCACAACATAAATAATTTGCGATATGCAGATGACACAGTCTTAATAGCAGAGACAGAAAACGAACTACAAGAAATGATAGACATAATAGTAAAAGAAAGCAACAAGAAAGGTCTCAGTCTGAATAGCAAGAAAACAGAAGTAATGGTTATATCGAAGAAACAATAATCACCATCATGCAGCATAAAAATAAACAAGACAAATCTGGAACAAGTGCAACGCGTCAAATACTTGGGCACAATAATAACATCAGATGGAAGATGCACCACAGAAATAAAAAGCAGAATAGCTCAGGCCAAAATAGCATTTCAGAAAATGAAAAATATCTTATGCAACAAATCTATGCCAATAAAAATGAGAAAGAGAGTTCATCGGTGCTATATAGAACCAATTCTGACCTATGGAAGCGAATCATGGACAGTAGACAAACAAATGAAAAGACGACTGGAGGCCACAGAGATGGGATTTTTCAGAAGAATGTTGAAAGTTCCCTGGACAGATAAAAAGACCAATGAGGAAGTTCTCAAAGAGGCCAACACAAAAAGGGCGCTCTTAAAAACATCAGAAAGAAGCAATCAACATTTTTCGGGCACATCATGAGAAGAGGAAAATTGGAATACTTGGTTACAACTGGCAAAATAAAAGGAAAAAGAGATCGCGGACGACAAAGAGAGAAAATACTGGATAGCTTGGTGTCATAGCATGGAAAACAGTCAACAACAGAACTGATACGACGCACTGTGGATAGAAGATTGTGGAGGGACATGATCACCTTAAGCCAACCGGTAAGGCACATGATGATGATGAATGAGCAACTTTCTATAGGATTTATAACTCTCTGACGTTTGAAAAAAAAAACATCTAAATTATCTTGAATGATCTCCGTGCTATTGTCAGCATTTTCCAAATACTTGTCATGAAGCGATGTTTTATTATTATAGATTTTACAGATTCAGACAGAACATTGCACAAGCACACTGTGAATTCCCTACTTTATAATTGATCTAGGTATAAAGCAACAATTTAGATACTCTTCTGAATATTTACATTTGATCTCCACGGACACAAGATTATGTAAAAATTAATGCAACCAATGTAAAAAAAGAGGGCAATATATATCTCATAGAGATGGGATCTTTGAAAATTTCTTCTAAAACATGATATATCGATTCTCCTTTGACATCAGGTAGCAATAATTCTTGACAGATTTGTTCTTTTTTTTCTTTATAATCTCATAAATGCTAAAGGTCAGGTTTAAGCAGACTCGTCAAGCTGTACAAAGAATGGGGTGTTTAAAAAAACAACACATATAACGTATCTTCTACATATTGAACAATTTCTTACATCCTTTAAAATGTATTATTTGCACAAGGAAAGTTACTTGGAGATATCAGACATTGGCTATATGTATTTTATATTCAATTGTCAAATAATAAACTGCCCTTTTCATATATAATTGATTTTTTTGTAATAATCAAAATGCTACAATAAATCGCACAATAGATTTAATTTACTTTGCCTTGTTTAGATATTGTGTTTCTTATTAAAACTTTCCTTATTTACTAATGAACACACTTGATTCGATAGATACTTTTAATAAAACAAAAGTTACTATTTCTTTGCAATTTCATTCCCTTGTTTTAGTTCATGTTGTAATATGAAATCCGATAATTATTTTTACTGTAAAATTCAAAGAGATTTGTATTGCCGCAAAACTGATACAATTTTATTTTACCAAACATTTGAAGACACATAAACCTGCAGTAGACATACACGAAAATGCACAAAAGTAAAAACGCATAATACACCACTGTTCTACTGAAATAGCGATAATATAATGTACTTTGTGTTTGATTCATAATCCGTAAAGATCGAAGTTGTGAAAATAAATTTTAAATATTTATTGCACTCTCATTATTGCCAACTGCATGTTTTATATTCCAGAAAAAAAAAAGATCTAAACATCTATCTTTCGTTCGCCTGAAGTACTGTCTATATCTGCAATGACGTTCCTTTATCAATTTTACTGTCTTGTGTAATTCTTGCAGTGGCCCATATAGTTTTGTGTGTAATGTTGTATATAAGGCCCAATGGATTTTCCTCAGTCTACTATATTCAGTAAATTTTGAAGTATGTGTTCAGCAGTCTGGGGGCCTGTGCACATGTGCGTGTTATTAAGGTGCCGGTCTTGAATTCTGTATACATTTGACAGTGGAGTAGATACTCTTAGAGTACCACCAACCCCAAATCAGGATGCCTTTCATAATATGAACATATGAGAACAAGTTATCAGTGTACACCTCAGAACAGGGAGCAGTAGAATAATCAACTCAGACGCATGGCCATTTCTCTTATTTCAATATTAGTCTTGAACTCATTCTATTGCACATAGATTATTTTTCCAAGGCTCTTATCTTTTTTTCTTAATCTATGTTGATGTTTTCCAGCTTCCACGTGCATACGGAAGTGTTGATAATACGTTTGAGTTGAATATTTTACTACACCCTGTTCTGAAGCGTACACTGATAGCTTGTTCCCATATATTCATATTATGAAAGGCATCCTGATTTGGGGCTGGAGGCTGATTGATTATCTCTTTCTTCTGATGGTATGTAGCTAGTGTATCTCGTTGTGTGTCAGATGTGTATTTCTTTGGCAGCTGACCTGCTCACCTGTTTCCTGATATTCCATAGTGAGATGTAGTACTGCATTTGTCTGTATTGATGCTGGTGCATCTATTTGTCCATGAATTCAGTGCATTCATAGCTATTTTCGATAATATGGAGGCCAGTGTTTCATACCCTTCTGTACACCACATTACCAGGTCATCTGCATACACTGCCACTGTGATACCATGTGGTAGGTCAGTAACTAGGTCCTTAATGTAGACTATAAAACATGTTGGAGATAGGACTCCTACCTGGGGAACGACCTGGCGCAGTAGCACCTTCTTTCTTTTAAGACCATCTAGCTGCACTCTGGCTCTCCTGCAGGCATGCTTTTACCCATTTATACATCCTCCCATTTACTCTGTGATTTCTCAGTTTCTTCAAAGAGCCATTCTTTCCATACCGTATCAAATGCTTTATTTAGGTCATCCATACTGCTAGTATCAGCTTTTTTTCTTGAAACACTTTCTCAATTTCCTGGGAAAGATAGGTTGCCTAATCTTCGGTAGAGTAACACTGTCTTTTTTCATGGGTAAACAATTTATGACCCAAAAACATTTTATGGGCTATAAAAATGTATTTAAAGATTAATAAATTTAAAATTAACAACTCAAATTACAGGAAAAACTCTTTAATTGTTACATAATTGATTTGGTTTTTTTTTAAAGTAGAAAACTTGGTACATAATTAGTACCGAGGAGATGGAGACGGTTTATCTTTGAGCAAAGTGTTTAAAATGTATACCACTAACCACAATACAACGTTCAGGTAAAAAAAAAAATGGTGTAAAGTTCATGCCGCCATTGAAAATTAAACCAGTTATTACACACAACACGTGCTTGTTACTCTGATAAGGCGTCCTATAATCTCTAGATTACCTATCTCTGTATTTACACAACACCATCCACATGACTCACCCATTCTACCATTTTTTTTAAATAATAAAATTATTCATTATTCATTCATAATCCACCAATTTGATACTACTCTTTCCTAACCCTTAACTCTATCTATGACGTCATTTTCTTCAATAATATAACTTGCTGAGTGGTCTATACATTTCCTCTAATACTCCGCTGAAATGATAATCGAAACATGCACACATTACTACTTGCACTAAGCGCCAGGTGACACACATTGCTATAATGTGACTTCTTTCCACTCTGTTTTACAGGTCGCAACATAGCTCTCAAACAACAGACAGCCCAATCAAGCACTTACTTTGATGCTTATGGAGCGTTCACTTCAAACCTAGCAGTCGATGGAAACACCAGTGGAAATTTCAATGTAGATAAAACGTGCTCATGTACCGACCCGAACGTGGCTAATCCCAACTGGAATGTCAGCTTTTTCATGCCTCAGACCATCCAGAGATATGTCATATACAACCGAGCTGATGGTAACATTTCCGTTTGATATAATGCTATTGTTTGATATTCTTCTACAAGTTGTTATATTATACTAGTTCATATAAATGTAGTGAAGTAGTTTTTATAACTCTTCGTATTCAAATTTAATCCTAAATATATATTATATTAAATTCACTTTAACGTTATATTAAATTCACTTCATCTACATAATGTATTGTTATACATGCATTTTATACGTAACATTTATAATTCTTCATGCGCAAAATAGTTTCAAAAAAAAAACATACATTGTAGAATGAAATTGATAGCACATGTCTTTATCTATGTAATGACTGAGTGGTTAGTTCGTTCGCATCATGATCGCCAGAACGGTCAACATTCAATTTCCAGAAGTGGTAGATTTTGTTCAGACCGACTATGCTTCAGAGTTATCCTACTTCTGCTAAATAAAGACAACCTGGCACAATATCAACTACATCACCCTAAAATGTACCATTGAATCTCGAAATATATGGTCAATAACAAGATTTAACCCATCCCAAATGCGTGGAGGGAATCTTTACTGTACTCAGCCTACATAACTGTTATAATATCTATTATTTAGAAAAGTATACTTATTAACTTTTTGTCTATACAAATTTGTGGTTCCAGTGTGAGGAAAAAAAAAAAGGGAGCCATAGCAGTTTTAATTTTAGCAGAAAATGTCAAAAAGAGAATAAAACCATTTATCACTTTTCAACAGTCAACACCATTCTGTTATGCCAGCGCTTCACCAATTCCTGATTCTCCAAAAAACACAATGAAAGCAAAACCATCTAGAGTCTCCTAAACTGTATTCTCCGTACTGAACATTTTGTCAATGAATGCCTCCTTGATCGGCACAAACACATGATTTTGTTCGATTCTTTACCATTAATGGAATCAGTTTTATTGCAGAAGGGATTTTACTGATCGTTCTTAACAGAATTTCAATTTTCAAGATTGTAATTAACAGCTTTTATCACAGTCGAAAGTTTGTATAATCCGCTGGCTCAGGTACGCCCTTGTAATAGATAACGAGACCTGAGAAAGAATTCTACCTTGGGATGGCTGCATAAACGTGTCTATTCAAAGTCAGAGAAGCGTGTATTGTAATCATAGTTAGCAATTTAATTATGTTATGTACTTGCTGTAGCTTTAACATAAGAGGTCACTGAGCCATGGAGGGCAAACCATGTCGACAGTCCACGACGACATAAAATAATGTCTGTGTTCACAACATAAAAGAATGTTCAAATACAAATATATATCCTATCCTGATTATATATATATATACATATATACATACACACACACACACACATATATATATATATATATATATATATATACATACATGCATATATAGCAATATGCGTGAAAACAAGATAATGTAAACATCTTAGTTTATAATATTCTCTTTGCTCTGGCATCTTTAGATGACTTGAGCTCCTTATAAAACTACTGGCCAGCACGCCTGCTTGGTTGGTGCTCTAGAGAAAGTAGCTGCATGATTCTTAACGACTCATACAATCGTAATATCTCCATAGGAAGATCAGTAAAAAATGATTTCACTTCTGCTGCCTTTTCACGAATGTACCCATGTCTGGTAGTGATATCATCATCATCAAGTACCGGGCCAAGTGGCGTAGGTGATCATGTATCTCCACAACTTTCGATCTCGGCAGCTATTTTTCATTTCTGTTGTTGACCTTCTGCCAAGCCATTCTCTTAAGCTGTCTGTTATTTTTTCTCTTTGCTTCCCTCTATGTCTTCGTCCCTCAATTTTTCAAGTTGTTACAATATATTCAAGTTGTTCTCTTCTCATTACATGGCCAAAAAATGATGATTGTCTCTTCCTAACATTGGAAATTAGCTCTCTTTTTGCTTTGACCTTTCTCAGAACCTCTTCATTACTCTTCTTAGCTGTCCATGGTATTCGCAACATTCTTCTGTAAAACCACATTTCTACAGACTCCAGTGATTTTCTTGTCTGTTGTCCTATTGTCCATGACTCGCATGCATGTGTTAAGACTGGCTCTACGTAACATTTTAGAACTCTTTTTCTTGTTTCTATTGTCAAAAATGGATTGCATAGTATTTTCCTCATTTTTTATAAAGCTGCTTTTGCCTGAGCCATTCTGCATCTCACCTCTTTTGTACATCTTCCATCTGAGGTTAACAAAGTTCCCAAATATTTAAATTAATTTACCTGTTTTAATATTGTTCCACTTGTCTTTATTTTGTACTGAGGTGATGTCTTTATCTTTGTTGTTACCATTACCTCTGTCTTTTTGCTATTAAGGTAGAGTCCGTTATTTTTGCTTTCTTTCACTATAATGTCCATCATTTCTTGTAACTCATTTTCACTCTTAGCGATTAGGACTGTATCATCAGCATACCTTAGATTATTTGTATTATGACCTCCAATTGTTATTCCCAGGCATGCCTCTTATGGATCTTAAAATAATCTCACTATAAATATTAAACAAATCTGGTGACAGCACACAAACTTGTTTAACCCCCATTTTTATTTGTTGAAACATTCCCAATTGGTTTCTAGTTCTTATGGCCGCTGTTTGTTGCCAGTCATTATCATTATTAAGTGCCCTCTCCGCATCGAAGGTTGGCTACCATTGAGCGCCATTCCACTCTGTCTCTTGTTTTGATGGTGCAGATTGTCATATGCTGACTTGTATATCTTTTGATGTTACTCGTCCATGTTAGTCTTGGTCTGCCTCTGCGTCTTTTACCTTGCATTTTCCCTTCTAATATTATTTTTATTAGACTGTTGAGTCTTTTAACATGACCACAAAATTTCATTTTTCTTGCTCTAATTGTGTTCGGTAGTTCTCTTTTCATTTTTAGTTGTTTTAAAACTTCCTCGTTTGTTTTTCTTTTCTTTCCATCCAATTCTACATATTCTTCTATAAATCCACATTTCAAAGGCTTCAATTTTCTGTTCTGTTTTCTGGTCTATTGTCCATATTTCTGCACCATACAGGAATATTGAGAAGATGTAACATTTTGCTATTCTTAGTTTTAGTCCTGGTTTTATTTGTTTTGATGTTAGTATATTTTTCATGGCATTAAAACTACTTTTTACCATACCTATTCTTTTCTTTATTTCAGTTGTACATTTTCCATCACTGGTTATAGTATGTCCCAGATAGTTGTAGTTCCGAATTGTCTCTAGATGTATTCCTTCAACTTTGATATTTAATTGTAGGTCTTGAGAATTTCCTTTGTTTATGATCATAGTTTTAGTCTTTTTGATATTCATATCTAGTCCATATTTTTTGCTTGTCATGTTTATTACATTAAGTAATTGTTATAGATCTTTAGGATTTTCTGCTAGTAGTACAGTATCATCAGCATATCTTAGGTTATTGATTATCTTCCCATTAATGTTTAGGCCTGGCATCTCAGTGATGTCTTTAAAGATTTGCTCAGGTTATAAATTGAACAAGCTTGGTGGTAGGATGCATCCTTGTCTTACTCCTTTTTTTATATCAATGGGTGTAGAGTTCTCCTTGTTATATTTTATTATTGCTGTTTGCTCCCAGTACAAATTACATATCAGTCGTATGTCTGTTGTTGCCAGTACATGTTCTTTATTATTCTTAAATCTTTGATGTCTACGTTTATGCTTTCTAAAGTGTTGATTATTTCTTGGTGCATTACTTTGTCAAATGCTTTGGTGTAATCTATGAAACATAGGTATAGATCTGTTTCCACCTCTATGTCTCTTTCTACTAAAGATGTTATGATATAAATGGCATTGATTGTTCCTTTATCTCTAATAAAACCACACTGTTCATCACTAATTTCTGGCCTGATTTTGTTTCGCATTCTTCGCGATTCTTAGTAATATCTTAGTCATATGACTCATAAGGCTTATTGTGCGATGATCATCGCATTCAATCGCACCCGATTTCTTCGGTAGGGCTATGAATACTGATTTGAGCATGTCGTCTTGTATATATCCGCTGTTGTAGATATCATTCAATATTTTTGTTATTATTCCTATTCCAAAATAACCCATGGCTTCAATATCTTCTTTAGTTATATTATCTGGTTCAGGAGCTTTGCCTGCTTTCATATTGCGCAAGGCGTCTTCCACTTCTTCTCTGAGTATTTCTGGTCCTCCTCCATTATCCTTAATATTTACTTACGTTCGTTCATCATTATAAGGATCTTTAATGTATTCTGTCCATCGTTCTTTTATGTTTTCTTGATCAATCAACAATTCTCCTTCCTTTGATCTTAAACATCCTGTTTTTGATTGCGTTTTTCTTCCTTTTAATTCCTCAATTTGTTTGTATGTAGCTTTATCATCTCCTTTTTGTTGCATTTAAATCTCTTTGCATCTCTCTTTTAGCCATGCTTCTTTTGCTTTATTGCATTTTACTACAAGTTTTGTTATTTAATCTATTATACTCTTCTTTATTTTCTTTATTTCTTCTTCTTGTATCCATTAGCTGCAAAATGTCATCTCTCATCCATTTCTTTCTAGAATTTGTTCTCACAGGTGGTATGAACTCTTTTGATGTTTGTTGCATTGATTCTTTTTGCATTCCCCACTTTCCATCAATACTTTGTATCTTCTCTATTGCATTGTACCGGTTCTGAATTGTGATTTTAAATTTGTCTTGCAGCTTCTTGTCCGAGTTTACTAAATCTAAATTTAATTTCATGTTAACTGAGGCTCGTTTTGTTGTTTTTAATTTTACTCTAAGCTTTCCCACAACTGGTACATGATCACTATTGCAATCTGCCCCTGGTCTAGTTTTCACACACACCATACTTTTTCAAAAATCTATTGATTATCATTATGTAATCAATTTGATTACGTGCGTTATTCCCTTGGCTTTTCCATGTCCACATACGTCTTGGATGTTGCCTGAACAGGTGTTTCCTATCATCATGTTGTGCGTTCTAGCCCAGTCAATATGTTTCTCACCTCTTTCATTCCTCTCGCCTAAGCCATAATAACCAACTACTTCCTCAACTTTTTCCTTTCCTACTTTTGCGTTAAAATCCACTAGAACAATGGTGTTTTCATGTGGTTTGCATTTATGAAGTTTATTTAAGTTTATGATTTATTATTTAAGTTTTATGTGGTTTTTTTATTAAAATAGTATTTTATGTTCATCAGAATACATCTCCCCTGATCCGGTGTATCTCATTTCGCAAAGTCCCAGTAATTGTAAACCCATTGTTTTCATTTCTTGTATGATGTTTTCTAGTTTACCATTCTGCATGAGTCTTCTCACATTCCCAAGTACCTATCTTTAGAGTTTGTTTTATCTTTATTTAGCTTACAGTAGCTTGATGACGATCGGGTATTACCTGTAGCACATGATGTCCCCTACCGAACGAGGGTTTTCCATTGGGGTCCTCCTTAACGTTGATGTCGTTATTTCTATTGTTGTGGCGATTCATGATTATACAAATAAGTTACTACGGTAGTTGTCTGTTGCCTTCCGTCGGTTTGTTTACGGTTGGCTCCGCTAGCCTTTGACTAAAAGTCTCACCCACAAGGCAGTGGGATTGTTTTACTTTGGGGTACTCTCTTACTCTCCCGAGGCTACCTGTAAGGCAGCAGGGCAGCCACAGGTTGTACTGTTTACTTCATACAGTAGCAGGTAAAATTACCCGACCTGACAAATGTGCCAATTTTACCTCTCTTATAAATGTTCTTTTCAGTGTCTCATTAGGTCTTCCTCTTTTCCTGTATCCTGAAGTTTCCCACAGAGGAATTAAAAAAAAAAAAAAATTTCATGTTGTCTCTTTCCAGCACATGCCCGGCATATACCCATCTCCCTTCTTTAATTGTAGATGAGATTTTTGGTTTCACGGCCATTTCTCTTATTTCAATATTAGTCTTGAACTCATTCTATTGTACAGAGATTATTTTTCTAAGGCATTTATCTTTTTTCTTTATCTATGTTGATGTTTTCCAGTTTTCACATGCATACGCAAGTGTTGAGTTGAATATTCTAAATTTGGTTTCATTGCTTAGTATATTTTATTTGCATATTTTGTCCAGATTTTTAAAATTCGTTGCTGCTTTTAATATCCTGTAACATATGTCTGCTACCTATCCCAGCTCGAATCTTGTTGGACATTCAAAGCATTCAAGCGAGACACAAGTGCGTACAGACGAAAGCGTACCGATGTAGTGGGGTAGGGGGGTATTTAGGCACGAATGTACATGCTACATACACTGCTATATTGAATGGCCACCGCATTAAGTCCGATAGATCGTGGCTGACAGAGGCCGAGACAACGGTGCAGGGCGTATGCGACAAGGAGGACATACCTACAGACAACCATTGTATAGATGTGCATTACAGACGAGCACTAACCAAGGTCGTCTTTCTCTTAGACAGGAAATGCTGATACAGGGCGCAGGACATGACTAAGTCCGAGATTCTGGAGGTGCTGCAACTTCACTTTTAACCACAAGACCCGATCATCTCCACTGATGGCTCGGTCACAAGGGGTGTGCATAGCGGGTGGGATTTTGTTGCGCACTCTAATAGTAACTTGATAGAAAAAGATACAGGAGCCTATAAAACTACTAATTCAAACACACGCGTGTAGATTGAGGATGTGCCAGACGCTATCACGTGGCTGGTTAAAAAACCAACTAACACGTGCGGTCATATTGACTGACTCACAAAACATACTTTCCTGAATTGATAATTATACACTCCGCAGTGAGTGGATGCATCTACACGATATGCCTGCTGTCAGCAGTCTATCTTGGATATATTGTCCTGGACACGCAGGAGTTCGCGGCAATGAGATAGCCGACAGTTTGGCGGAGTCTGTCATCACGCAATCGATTGTAAAAATAGACGTTTATGAGATAAAGGCTGTTTTAAAAAAACACATCTCACAGGATGGCGACAAGGAAGATGAGGATAATCCACATGTCAAAGAATAGTGAAACACGGTGCCAAGAGGAAAAGCATTTTCAGCGAAAAATATCGCAAGACATTTAGTCAATGCAGGACAAGATCAATCTATAGACAAACACTTGGATGATTGCCTGTAGGATCAGTAGAGCGGATATGGGAATGTCCGAATATTTGGCTGTTACGCCAGTCGGAACTTATGATGAAAGACTTTAGACTATGTTGTGAGTATCACTATAGCTTGTTTCATAACTCGTGCCCAAATTTTAAATCGATATCTTTTTAATCGCTTTTTGTAAGTTATTCAAAATTTGCATGTAAAGTTATAATGATTAGAACCCAACAGGGAATTAATTTCATTTAAAAAAACATTTGGTTATTATTGTTGCTTATTTGATTTATATAAATTTATAACGACCCATTGATGTAGTCAAAACTTAATGTTTACAGTATTTTAAACTAAAAAAAGCGAGTACAAATCCATAGACGGTAGAATTGACGTATTTGCACGCTTTCCCCGTGGTTTTTTTGACACAATTAGACACTTGAGAAATTGTGTGTTCCATTTCCGTTCATTCATAGGTGTAGATGTGGAACAATAACATTTATCATGAGTCTTAAAATGAAATTCTGCAGTTTACAAAACATCGCAATAAAAATGTATGACTATTTTTGCAAAGAGGCTAAACGAGGAAGATTATTTCATTCTTTAGAAAACCCTGAGAATAGGACAAGACACATTTGGATTTATCTAAACGGTCATTTAATCGCTGGATTCAAGCACGTGACCGTCAATGTTCAAAATATACAAAATCACAAGGAAGAGCAAAAAATGTTGGATAATTTCGACAGTGAACTTATTAGAAGTGAAATTCGCAAAATGTTGGGTATGAATGAAAACTGTTACAATAAGAAAATTAAAAATTTCGCTGAAAAAGAACAACAGTATTGAAATATCAAAGTCTACATTATGGAGGAATGTGAGAGCTGCAGGCTTTACATTCAGAAAGTATTCCAATGGACGAAACATCATCTGTGAGAAGCCACATATAGTAGTCATGAGAAGCAAGTACTTACGTGAAGTAAAAGAGGTGCGCAAGCAAGGTTATGATATTGTGTACTTGGATGAAATATGGATCAATGCTCACCACACTAACCAAAGGGAATGGCAGTCATCAGATGGAAAGATTAAGAGATTACTACCTAGCAGCAAAGGACAGCGCTTGATAATTGCTCATGCAGGTAGTCGACAACATGGACTAATACAGAATGCAGAGCTCATTTTTCTTTCAAAATCCATAGACAATCGGGATTATCACTCTGAGATGAATGGTCACATATTTAGACATTGGATTGAAAATTCTGTTCTCCTATCACTAGATCGACCATCTTGCCTAATAATGGACAATGCAGCGTACAACATTGTTGCACTTGAAGATAAAGTCCCGACGTCATCCAGTACAAAAGATGCTATTAAGATATGTCTCACAAAGGAGCACATACAATTTAATAACATGTACTTAAAACCTGAATTACTATCTCTAGTAAAGCAAAAATAAAGGACAAAGATTTTTCAAATAGATACGATTATCCAAGAGCACGGTCATATAAGTTTGAGGCTGTCACCTTACCATGCTCATTTAAATCCAATAGAACTAATCTGGGCAAAATTAAAAGGACAAGCGGCAGATTGAAATACAACATTCAAAATATGGTATGTAAAGACTCTTGATAATCTCGCTTTATTAAATATAGACAAAGATTATTGGGCTAAATGTGAAGACCACGTCTTAAAACAGGAAGAGGAATATTGGAAAAATGATGGTTTGTGGAATGTTCAACCCCAAACAGTTATTAATCTTTTAGACTCGTCTGATTCAGAATGAAAGTATATAGCCCCCACAATGTTGGCCTCTATATTACCTTAAATTAGTTCAACAAACGGTCCTTTTCAGGTCCACACAACTATGAAAATTGGACATACAGGTATACCTTGATATTATCGTCCGTCCTCGAACTGAGCAGACAATAATTCTCCTGGTGTTTTTTATTATTGAGTTATTTCCCCATTACGGCCACGCCTTTACCTAGTGAAAATTAATCATAGACCAGCAACTACGGTAATTTCTATTATTTAGGGGTTCACAATTTACAATTTTGACAAACATCAAAGAAATTCGCCGCTTTAAGAAAACTGCAGCTGCAAGATATTTGTTAAATATACATTTAAAGGGTCGTTTGCATTCTAATAACATTTGGAAAATGTCAACAGTATTTAACAAACGGTTTCTGAGCAATAGCGTTTGAAGTTGGGCAAGTGATTTGAAACGAGCTATAAGTCTATCGTTACTGCAGAAGTCGCCTCATAAACATGAAATCCTTCAAATACATGAAAGACAATCATTGCTGCCTGAGTTATATATCTGTTTCTTCCATCATTACCCTCCAAATATTTATGGTAGCGTATGAAGCTGTTCGAAGTCTCAAGTCAGTTTTCGAGTGATGATTTTCCTAAAGAGCTTGTTTAGTGGTATTTTGCGGTGAGATAATGTTGTATGCATTGATCTGGTAATGCTATTTATTAGTCATCGGAGAAAGAGAAGGTAGCGTGAAACTATTCCTTTATTATCTGACTACTATCAGTAACTGCATTAAATTCTCTAACCAGGACATTCAAATCACCCTCTGTTAGTCTGAGAGATTGTCCCACATGAGGCCATCAGGACATGTAGCAGTGTAGGAAGATATATGAAGCGATGCATAAATGGTTTTCGAGTTTATACCAAATACAGCTGTACAATAACTGTTAATATTATCATAATACATAGTATACTTCCATGTGTTATTCTTCTCCTGCTTTAATGAGTTCTGTTCTTATCTCATCACATCATGGTGCTTTATCAACTTTACAATTCTTAAAGTCCATTTATTTAATCATGTTTGTTGTGGTTCTTTTTCGCCTGTGTTATCTTCATTAAAATTGTGATTATTGGCTTCAGAATTCATTTTGCTGCATTATTCCTTTCACCAGTTAAGTATATCAGTGTTTTCCAACAAGGCGATACAAAGTTTGCCGTGTAAATTATCTTTGGTTATAAATATTCCGGTTGCATATTTTATTTCACTGATTATCTCTTGGTCTCGCCACATTTTTAATGATCTTCTATTCTGGTACAGCAGTCGTTTAGGTCAGTGTTTCGAACCGAAAGCCATACAAAATGACCTGCAGGGGCCAGAGGCTATTCCATAGGGGCCACGGGTTAAAATGACGTAGTTATCAGGTCACGGCACCAATACCTGGGGTAAGGATACGAGACTTGAGGCTACGGCACGAGACCTACGGGTCGCGGCATGAGACTAGGGGTCACGCTTAAGGGTGCATATGTTTGTTTGATACAACGACCAGATACTACTCTTTTTTTCTGAAAATCATTACGAATCTTTTTCGTACAATCTTTTTTCGGTATGCACACTCATAGCTTCAGATATACACACATTTTATGTTCACTTTAATCCACGTGGATTTAGTTATTGGGAATCAACTCATAGAAACATTTCAAGTAATATTAAAGGCTGGGATCATGTACCCACCTCCACATATTTTTAGAACCCTTCCCTTCTTACTGTTTTTCACACCTTGGTCCCGCCCTGTTGGCCGGACATATCAATTTGAATCCAGTCGTTGCCTGACCAAGCTCGGTGGCTGACCAAGATCTGGAAAAGGGAAGTGACACATTTTCCTTTTTTGAGAGTCTAGCATGTTATCGCCATGTAGTTAAATTTCTGGGTATATCCTTATATATTTTTGTGTTGTGGTTTGTTGTTCCTGCTGAAGGCCTTTTGGCAAAAACGTTGATCTACATTTTGTTTTATTTCTCACCTATCTAAAGCTGTTACCATACCACCTTTTCTTTTTTTAAAATTTGCATTATTATCTCCATCATTACATCAGTGTCGCATTTCTTTGTATCTTGATGCCTTTACCCATTTACTACTTGTTATAAATAACGCAGCTATTTCATTGGCAGTGTCTTTAAGAGAAACACTCATCAGAAGTGTTTTGCAGATTAGAGAAGCGAACTTAAACCTCGGATCGCTTTTTTAAAGCGAAACGTTAGTTTCCTTTCCTACTTCTCAAGTTTGATGGAGTACGAAGCTTTCGTCAGTCTTTTTACGATCGCTGTGTTTAATTTCTTAGCATCGAGAAAAAAACTATATTTGCCGACATAAGCCTTGATTTGTGAATATTTACACAAATATGTGGTCGTGTATTTGTAAATAGATAATTTGTTAATAATATGTTTATGCACTTAGAAAATGTACTTATAATAGTATGCACTTTAGGTATGTTGATAATATAAGTTTTGCAAAGGCATAATCTCTTCCATGTGTCCTTGATTGGTTAGTTTTAACGATGTTTCCTTTTACTTTCAATATTGATATTTACTATTTTGTGACGGGAAACATATTTGCAATTTATACCCCTCTGTTTCGAGATTGTTATCCATTCACAATGCAATTTAATATATCCTGGCTAACACGGCAAAGAAGAAATGTGAACAAAACTCGAGTTTCTTGGCTACGGATTAATCCCGTCAATGAAAGACCATACAAAACAAATGTGCTTATTTTAAAATAGTTCATTGTCCAATGAAAATATACGACCAAGTAAGTTGCGAAATCATTTGAAACCGTCTAATAAATATAAAAATGATAAACAACTGGAATATTTTCGATCCGAGAAAATGTTAAAGTTAGACCTGTGGTCAAAACATGTTTTTTGTTTTTTTTTAAATCTATAAATTTGAACGAAGTATTAATCACTTCGTATGTATCCAAACGTTTAGCCAAGGAAAGAAAAATAAAAAATAAGAGAATCGTTGATTTGTCCAACTGTTTATATTATTTTACAACAGTCATGAATACAATTGATGGTGAAATTCTTGAAACCATCCCTTTAATTCATCAGTTTTATGATGAATTTAATACATTACAAAGGATGATAAAAATCAGCTGATCTTTCATTTTAAAATTAAAAAGTTTGTTTTGCAAATTGATGAATCATGTTTATCAGATAACACAGAGATATTGATGGGTTGTGTTAGATTTCTGCAAGATGACAAATTGAAAGAAGAAATGCTATTTGCTTGAAAGCGTAAAACTGATTTTAGAGGTGAAACGATTTTATGAAGAATTAAAGAGGTACATGTACTTCAATGAGAACGGTATTGTCTCGATTACATTCTGGCTTGTTTTACCGACAGAACTTTTTATGTTGCTTCTATGACTGGTAGGCACATTACATATATTGCACACTTTAAAAAATTGTACATGCCGGATGTATTCTGTATTTACTGTGCTATTCATCAACTACACTTGGTTTCTTTAAAAGCACTTGCAGGGATCTGGCATGAGTGATTACAGATTGCAATAACATATGTGAATTATATTAAATCAAATGCATAAAAATAACCTCTACTGAGATTAAATATGTCAGACGCATGACAGGAAACAGTCTGAGAGATAAGATCAGGAATAAAGAACTGAGAAAAAGCTAGTAATAGCCCCCGCCATAGAATATATAAAGACACAACAGATAAAATGGTTTGGCCACGTGACACGGCAGAAAGATCAAAACACAACACAACGAGCCCTCAATAAACATTGCGAGAATACCAGACCCAAGTATCGGCCACGAAAAAGATGGATCGACGGAATACTAGAAGCACTAGGAAACATAACAGCAGCAGAGACGAAAAGAAGAGAAAAAGACCGCAAATTATATATATCCCTCGACGCTGAAAGGAGGAAGGAAAGAAGAAGAAGAAGAAATGCATTTAAATATCGCATATTTCAACACCTTTGCGAGGACACTGACATACGCTTCACACAATTAGTTTTGTTCAGTCGACAGGTTATCATCACCGGGCATTAGACAAGTCCATACGTGCTGAGATCTCTTCCGAAGTATATTCATCAACGTAAATCACATTTATTTTTGCATACGGAAGTCATTTGATTGGTCAAAGCATTTTCCTTCGTTGTTGTGCTGCTTTGTTGGACTCCGTTGTGAGATTTTTCTGAGTTGAAGAAATGGAAGCCAATATATTTGTAGGAGTGTATGTAACCTGTAGGAGTGTACGTCACCACTTGCTCCCTGATACACAAGTCCATTCTCCACCATGTCTATGTCTCAAATTGAACGAATCTGCTGAACAATGCCTTCGACCTGACCCATCCAAGATAATCGTTTTCATTAAACATATTGCCTCTCTGACTCCAGATTTCACTATGCAATAGATGGCGTGTGTCAGCGCTGACTCGACGGTAGGCACTTGCTGGACATATTTGTGTCCTCTCTTTCATGGATTGGAAAACAAGGAGCCAATTCTTAACACTCCATAGTGTCTTTTCTGCATCCACGAATTATTTTCATATTGTTAACATCTTTCCAGTCTTTCTGTTTGCATCTGACTAGGAATCAGAATAACCAGAGCATAATCAAACACAGAAAGCTGCAGTCCCCGAAATAACAAAAACATAATTCATTGTCAGCCACCGCCATTAACCACAGAGTAGTCAGACCATTTCTAGATACCATAAGTTACTGATCTACGTGATAGGTAAAAGCAAGACTCAAATGAAAAAAAACAAGCCTATATATTCCATTGAAATGTATTCTGGTTTATTTCTCTGTAATAAGTGTGTGCGCAGAAGAATTGTAATTATCATACACCGACTATATTGTAAGCCATAGATTTCCTTTCAGCAGGAGACCGACGCCTGAGATGTATGACCCAGTGGGGCCCAACTCCCCAAAAGTGTCAAGAAGCTAAAGGACCGAAACACTTTCTCGACGTGGTCCTGTTCTGATAATCAGATTGCCTCCTGCTGTGAAGCTCTGTATAAGGAGTTTCCAATTGCTGTATCCTCGGGTCTATAACTCTGTGATTAGTGAATTGTGTTCTCTAAACAAACTTTGTAATGTACGAGTATGTATCATTGAGTCTATAATTATGTGATAGGTATTCACACAAGTCTATAACTGTTGTGCGTTTGTCCACTTTTATCTAACCTGATCATGTGCATCTTTCTCCTGCAATCTTTACATGTCATTTTGTTTCTTTAGTCTCAGTTTGAGTGTGTCAGTCATAATGTATGTGTGTGGTGTGGTGTGTTTGTATGCAATTAGTATTTACATAGTGTGCATATGATCATTATGAAGTTTGGTCTAAATATATTTCTCTTTGTGTACAGCCAACTTGACCAACTGATTGGTTCAAACTTCGAAGTTTTGACCAAGCTCTTACAATGGTGTTTAACTACACTGAAATAGGCATGCAGCGACTGCCTGTGTACACCGTGACTCCAACTATATCTGTGACTTCATCAATTTCTCGTGTGAACATTATAGCCAGCACCAGCTTTCTAACCATATGTGAAGTTGAAGTCTATGGAGGTATGGCTAATGTGAATATAGTTCATTGTTGTTTTGTATTTTTGCAAATACTTGTCTGTCATTGCCTGTGAATTGAAACTTAAAATATTCACAGTGAAGTTTGTTAAAAATTTCATTCAATTTCTTGTTAAGAGAATACGTTAGTTCCTTCTCACTGCATAACACCAAATTTAGTTTGAAATTGAGACAATCGAGCGTTAAGAAAATCACAATATTGTCAAAAATAAAATTACGTCTATCATGACAATAAAAGCATTTGAGTATTTGTATTAAATAATACACATAACCACATTGACATTGTGTTTTATGAACATCTGAGGAAGTATTTACCTAAAAGATACAATATTATTGCTGCTAATTTGTGTCCAATGGGTCATTAAAAATGTTGAAACTTTATTACACACAAGTTGGTATTCAATCAGCATCTGTATCTTTTCTCTGGCTTCCTCTATTTATTCTTCCCTCGTTTTATTCTATATTCGTTATATATTCCAACTGTTTATTTCTCATTAAAACGTTATACTACATTATGTTAGGTGAACGGAGTTTATGGTACTAGTGACCATATGTTTACATAACAAGGGAACATTTTTATACAATGTGGTCTAAATCAAACCGGGGTACTCTTACTACCAAGGAAAATCTCTGGTATCCATTTTTAGAGTCTGAGTGAATCCCGAAACAGTATTGGTCCGAGCATAACAATAAAAATTCTCCACACCTGAGAATTGGAGCATTTTTGATCGTTAGAAAACGCTATACTCAGCAACCAAGGTTTTTTCCGTATTATTGTATTGATGAAAACAATATAATTTCTGCCTTCCTGATGTTGACAAATACGTTTTCTTTTTGTCTTAGTCTATGTTACAACTTTTCAATGATCTATTTAAGCTGTTCATGTTACTAACCACATTATTCTATCAAACATTTATGTAGCCCCCAACGATTTTCTTCTTTCTTTTTTAATTGCCTAGGTTTCACTTTTACACATCAATGCCGTTTCTACATAATACTAAAGTGATTTTTTCCCCTTACTCTGTTATGAAAAATGAATTTAAACCTTTTTAAAAAATCGTTATAATCTCTCCTTTGCCTGAACTATTCTGCACCTTACTTGTATGTATATTTACCATACGAAATGTAAATTGCCATCAGGTATTCGAATTCTTTAACCTGTTTAACTTGAAATTACCATATCGTTCATAATTTAGATATGGTATACATGAAGAACATACATTTAATTACATCGGGGATTTTATTTGGAGAATCTTGTTTTGCAGACAAAATATTTCTTATTAGGATCAATGTGAATACAATAAAGGAGAAAAGCATGTATCAAACGTCTAGCATAATAAATAGAGCGCTAGACTAATCAAGAAAATAATAAAGTAACGACAGAAGTATATACAGGTTATTGCCTACGAACAAACGCTGCTAGATCCGGCCGCTTCTCGATAGATGTTAAATTGGAAAAAAAAGATTGCGTCACGTCGCCAATGTTATTCGGATTAACAATTGATTGGGTCATGCGAAAGTGCAAACGTGAGCATCAAGTGGATAAAATATTGAAATTTTGCAAGACCTCAATTTTGAGGGTGATCGAAACCCCTTGAACTAAACACAGACGTCCTAGATAAAATATATCGATTCCATCACTTTGAGGAAAATATACCAATAAAGAACCATAAAACATTGACCATATTACCTTTCTGAGGTGCAAAATAGTACGGCATGAAAACAATTGAAATTATCATCTGTTTCGCGTTGGCATCAAGTACCTTTAAGAGATTAAAACGTTTTTGGAAATGCAAAAAAAAAAACACAAAACTTTGACTGTTTAACTCTTATATGTTACATGTGCCAACATATTGACGCGAGAAACTGGAAATCCACTCAGACTCTAGAAAAGAGACACATTTACTTTGAAAATAAAAGAACATGCTTAAGAAGCCTCTGTATACTCTTTAACATTAAGTCTTTAAACTTTACATCTAGAGAAACTGTACGAGACTAAACTAAACTAGAACACGCTTCAAGCTATATATGGAGAAGACGCTTAATGTACATCGACCATGTTCTCAGAATGGACGAAAGAAGAATTACGCCACAAGAATTCATGTGGACATTGTATGGTATAAAAAAAATAAAGACCAAATTAAATTATAAGAACTATAGAGAAGGCTGAGCTTAGGGCTTACAAACATAAGAAGATATAATAGTGAATTTTCATAAATGGAGAGTTATGATTCATTCCCAAAGAGAAGAGGAGGAGAATGAGTGGTACAATAATGTAAACATGGAGCGACTGCGGAGTCTAAAGGTGGAAAAGGGAGCTGGTCAATCAGAGGTGGCTAGTGGAAAAAAACAGATCTATCTGTAATCAACACCTTACAAGAACAATCAGTCTGCAAACGCCTCGAGAAATGCAGGGATGGGCGGTTGAGCAGATAAGGGGACACCCCGACTGCAACGACAGTTAGAGTGTTTAGATGTTTGTCCTACATGGCTTCATGGCTTCGACCTGAGAGGAACTAATTAAAGCAAATAATCCAATGCTTTGAGAAGAAAATTTACACCTGAAAGGAAAATCAGCGGCATCACTCTATCACTTTGTCTATCTCAGAAGTTGAAATTATCAAGAAGGAAACACAAAGGAAGAATTTGGAATGAGAATAACAATGATATTTATAAATGTCTTTGAGAAATCTTGAGAACCTATGGTCATAAAAAATAATATTTAAGTAAAATGTTATGTTTTCACCCATACTTTTACGTAAAAACAACAGAAAATATAGACAATGAATTAAATGAGCTTATAGAACAAATGTCTCATGAAAAAAAATGTTATATTCGATGGAATGAATTCAATACTAGCTCAAAAGTAAGTGAAATTGCTATACAATGAACAATCATATTTAAGAAAAAGAGGCGGTGGTATGTTGAAAGATAAATAAATCTATCTATCTATCTATTGTCCTTTCGAGCCGAAGACGGCACATAGGGCAGAACCACAATCTCAAAAACAGAAACCTTGCGTGCCAAAGTGGCACATATTGCAGAGATCACTGCTTTTAAAATGTATGACTCAGTTTCCATAACAATACTTTTTACAATGACAGCTTGTCAAGCCATCGAAAGACCTCCTTAGTCGCCTCTTACGACATTCCTGGAAGGTCACAGTGTCACTATTCTTTACTTCCCTCATAATGAGGCCCCGGTAACACACAGGAGATAAATAAATAATCAGTGTATAATTCCTTAAATAAGAAACATAAACAGAAGGCCAAAGGGAAACACTAAAATGAACATTTATATGATTGATAATGGCTTTAAACATCAACTCATTTGCTCTTATTCATTACTGACATCGAAAACATAGACAAGAATAAACCAAGCAACAAAATGAAGATATCGGTAGTTACACTTTGCTGATGATCAAGTCGTAAAAACTTACAACGAAACAGAACTTTAACTGTCATTCGTTAAGAAAACATGTTAAATGAATAACTTGAAAATAATCACTGATAACCCAGAAGTCACGATATTTAGATGACAAATACATATGTTAAAAACAACTGTAGAACATTACATTATACAGCAAGTGACATTCTTCAAATATCTCAGAACAACATTCTCTCAAGATTGGTAATAGATCAAGAAACAGACATTCAATGTTAACAGGGCAAACCAAAATTAAGCCACCTAGCCTCTAATCGTGAACAGAAGGCAGCATATATCATCATACATAAACATCGCTTTCAGAGTATATTTATTCCCCCATGTGATATCAGTAGCAAACATCGTCACTCACGAATGAACATAAAATCAAGCTCGTCAGAACAGAGATGAGATGTTTGAAAAAGCGATTGGCGTAACTAGACGAATCAGAAATATGGCGCAATAAGATAGTGGACTTTGAATCCATTATAAACAACATACACAGAGACAACAAATGAAATTATTGCTCATCTGGAAAGAATGCTAAGAGATCGCATATCATACAAAGTATATACTAAATGAGGTGATAGGACAAAAGCGCATAGTAGAACCAGAATACGATGGACTGACAACATCTACAAAAACTTCATTTGGCAATAGTTGAGGATGTCAGAAGAGTAAGAACTAGACTAGAACTTTGTATCTCCATCGATACCGCAAAAAACCAGCTCCATCAAATTGAAAACCACATTACTGAAGAATGTGTTGATGCTTAAACAAATGTGTTCTTAAATGAACTCCATTATGCCCTGCGAAATATAGGAAATATGGTATCAGCGACCACATTCTGTCAGTTATCAAATCTTTCTTCAGTAATGTGATCAAATCAATGTAGCTGTTTTTTTTTCTCAGCCTGAAGGAATTTAGAAGAAGTCTACCGTGGTCGAGCTAAGACTCATCTCCTCGGTGGACAGGTTGAGTCAGGTAGAAGAAGTCAGTAAAAACAAAAACAACAAATATCTTTTGTGAAAAATGGAATATTTATCTTTGCTTTACTGAGCAGAAACTGTTTAAAAGATGTACACATGACCCTGGTGAGGAGTGGATACTGGTGCCTAGGTTATTCAGGTGGATATTCTCGTGTATTGTCACACTCGGCAGGAAATGTAGGGAACAGAACTCAGTCGTGGTCAATGCAAAGGTCAACGGTCTCATCTGGGATAACACATCGTTCGATGCAGTCATCTATACAGGCGGATCTGTAATAAACACCAAAGAGCACATGGGCATTGCCAGCACGCTCAGCAGGCATACTAGTCAAAGAAGACAGTTGTGCATACGTTATGACCACGAGTAGCTTGACAATGGAGCTGGTGGCAGTGACCAGGACATTCAACTGGTTAGAGTCACAAGACTATACCCACGACTGCATACTGAGTGATTCGATAACGCTTGAAAAAAGTGGAGGCGGGCTCTGTACGTAAGCAATGGGTAGAGTAATTGCAGAAGTCAAATATAAGTAAGGTCACCTTTGTTTTATTCCCAGGACATGTAGGGGTGTATGGGGTAATGAAAGAGCGGACAAGTTTGCTAGCTGCGCTACTGTTGAGGACGGTCAACCAGTGGATCGGGCGGATATCATCAATGCTCTCCGAGATGTGGGAAGGGCACATGACTTCGACAATCATGAGTCCACGTCACTTCTTCGGATGAAAGAGATGGGAGTTAAGATGGGCACAGCTAGAAAATAGAAACCTAGTGGACGTGTAAAAGACTAATCAACCAACACAGACCTGGAGTCGTCAGTCTAGGACACTTCGATACTTGCCGAAGAGGGGATCTGAGCATCTATGGACATGTTCGGAGTGCAATGATGATGACCCGCAAATCACTCAATTACTCAATAAATCACATGGATGTTTAATATTTAAAACTTCCAACATCTATAAAATAATTCATCATCATCATCATCATCGAGTGCCTTCTCCGCAACGAAGGTTGGCTACCATGGAGAGCTATTCTGCTTTGATGGTGCAGGTTGTCATAGGCTGATTTATCCATCTTTTGATATTACTCGTCCATGTTAGTCTTGGTCTGCCTCTGCATCTTTTACCTTGTATTTGCCCCTCCAAGATTACTTTTATTAGGTGGTTGTGTCTTTTAACATGGCCCAAAAAACGCATTTGTCTAGTTTGAATTTTGGTTAGTAGTTCTCTTCTCCTTTTTAGTTGTTTTAAAACTTCATCGTTTGTTTTCTTTTCCTTCCATCCAATTCTACTTATTCTTCTACATATCCACATTTCAAAGGCTCGAATTCTCTGTTCTGTTTTTATGTCTAATGTCCATGTTTCTGCACCAATTATAATAAAACAATTATGCATAATATATTTATATGAATACATATAATTTGCATATTTGTAAAATGAATTGGGTCATATTTTGTTTTCCTTTCTAAACCAACAGTATGCAAGTACACCAATGAGAAATACTTGTCCAATCAATAGAACATAATGTAGATCTTCAGGGGGTTAAAACTTCTCAACAGCGTTTGTCTCGTGGATTACATCCATGGGAGATGTGCAGGAGAACTTCGTCTACTCTTGTAACCCCCCCCCCCCCCCTTTATGTTCTTGTAAACTACACACATTTATTCAATTGTAAAGACATTGTTTCCGTTATTCTCTCAGCTGAAGGTACACAATCAGTGCTATCACTATTATAACTCTCTCTTCTTTTACTCCCTCTTACACTCCCTACGGTGGCGGCGGAGATACAAAGTTCTAATCTAGTTCTTATTCTTCTGACATCCTCAACTATTGCCAAATGAAATTGTTGTAGAATTTGCCGAATTTTGTCAGTCCATCTTACTTTGGATCTACCACGAACACTTGCCCCATCACCTCATTTAATATATATTTTATATGGTATATGTATCTGTATTGATGTCTTGTCTATGCCAAGTCCTGATTGTATGATTATGCTTATGACTTCCCTGCACAAGATTCTGCTTGTGACAAAGGAAAGTACGGTCGGGAATGTGAGCATGTCTGTAACTGTGATGGTGGAGAGATCTGCTTTGCTAGTACTGGAGGATGTCCTTCTGGATGTAAGGCTGGCTTCTACGGCGAGTCTTGTGATTTACGTAAGTCTTTGACTCTTGTTTTGTATGCATTTGTAACAATAGCAGTAGAAGTGTTTAAGTGACAGATTATCCCATACTTAAAGAGGCGCGGTAGTTCTCAATTTCATAAAGGAGACAACAATGGTTAATAAAAAATAAGACAAAAAAATCTGGCGACATTTCAGGACAAAAGGCAATTATACTCTGGCCCTATATGATGATATGCCCCCCCCCCCCCGCAGACTCTGGTAATTAGATAATGTCGTAAATATATTGAATACATACATATATACATATATATATATAATAGCAGTATATATGGTCTTCACTTTTCTTCAGAAAATTAATATTTATCTACATTCCACGGATGTGGTAACACAAAATATATGAGTATATGTACGTAAAATATACTAACAACATAACAAATATCAGCAGGGCTGACACTAAGAATGGCAAAATGTTACGTCTTCTCAATATTCCTGTATGGTGCAGAAACATGGATATTAGACAAGAAAACAGAACAGAAAATTGAAACCTTTGAAATGTGGATTTATAGAAGAATAGGTAGAATTGGATGGAAACAAAAGTTAACAAACGATAAAGTTTTAAAACAACTGAAAATAAAAAGAGAACTACTAAACACAATTAACACAAGACAAATGAAATTGTTGGGGCATGTTAAAAGACACAACAGCCTACTAAAAGTAATATTGGAAGGAAAAATACAAGGTAAAAGAGTCAGAGGCAGACCAAGACTAACATGGACGAGTAACATCAAAAGATGGACAAGCCAATCTATGACAGCCTGCACCATCAAAGCAAGAAACAGAGTAGAATGGCGATCCATGGTAGCCAACCTTCGCTGCGGAGAAGGCACACGATGATGATGATGATGATATTTACGCTAAATCTAAACTAATCCACTTCTCTTTTCATATTGATATACTTCTACTGTCTTCATCCGATTGTCTGGAATTATAAGGTACTTGCAAATTCTAACTCCCGATTTGTGAACAACACCTAACTCTCACTAAGGTAGTAGCGTCTGCTTCCTACTAGCGTCTAAAAGAAACCAGTTGTATCAGTCCATTCTAAACTTCTAATGACTTTGAACCTCTAAATCTCCTAGCTACAAACTCATGTACAGCTATGCATCTAAAGCGTAACGGAATGAGTATCTTAACTGTTAGGGTACTTATGAGGAATCCAGTACAGGTTTTCCAACATTCTACCTAAACTTCCTAGAACAGAATATGTATCACGTCTTGTCAGTCTCTACATAAACCACATTAACCGTCTTTCCCCGAACCTCTCATTACATCAGATGGGCAGGTGGTTGTGTCATATTTCCCAATCATAGTATTTAATTACCCACTACCAATCGTAATCAATGATGTCATTGCGGATGCGTGTAGATAGTTTTTCTGACTCGGCTCTTGCTGGTTTGTTTAAATGATATCCGCGACAGTCCCGGTTGTGAAATAATATGCTGCCAATCCCCATTGTAGTTATGTTTACTTCTGACGAGCGGATGGGCTGTGAACTTTACCGATATGTCAGTAGAATATTATTTATTCGTCTTGTGTCGATGCGTTTGCACTATTGTCGATAGGGTAACGTGTGTTGGTTGTAGTAGGTGATTTGAATGCTAAAGTTAGAAATGGTAAATAAAAGGCCATTATAGAAAATAATGGTTTAGGAAAAAGAAACGGAAGAGTAGCGAGATGAATTTAATTTTTCGAAGAAAACAGGCTGCTAATATGTAACACCTAATTTGAACATGAGAAAAAGAAACTATACACAAGGAACAACTCTGGAGATAGAACGATGATTCAAATAGACTACATAATGATAAAAGACAGGTTCCGTAATTACCACGTAAAGCTGTTACTATACCACTTTTTTCTTCTTTTTTTTTCAAATTGTCATTATCATCAGCTTTACAGCAGTTTCGCATCTCGTTGCGTCTTGGTGCATCTTGATGCCTTTACTCCTTTACTAGGTTCCGTAACAGCGGCAAGAAAGCTGAAACCTATCCTGAATCAGATATTAACTCAGATAACAATCATATAATGATTAAAATGAAAGTTAACATAAAAGAAACAAAAAAGAGGCCAATTCAATAACAATGCCAGTAGACATAACAGCTTTAAATCAAAAATATAATATTGACAGAAAACAAGTAAAGAATACATAGCAAATGCTTCTAGAAGAAGAGATTCGGCGCAATAGGAAAGAACATCCAGATGAAAAAGTTACAACTAAACGGCAATACAAACAACAACAAAAAAACCAGGAAAATTACGACACCTTTCGCAAAAATGAAAAGAACAAAAAATGATAACTGGTTCCATCTTGAAACAATTGAAGAAAGAATACAAGTTACAAAGAACACTAACCCCTACAAGAAAATAGACAATGAAATACGCAAAATGTATAAAAAGAAATAAAGGACTGGCTAACTAAGGATGTCTAGAAATCTAAACTATGAAAAATGAACAAGAGTTATGGGGGGATGAACACAGATATAAAGAGAATGACTAGTAGATTTTTTTTTTAAAGCCACAGAAAGTGGATGTATTGCAAACACAAAAAAGAAAATTGCTAACAGACAATAAATACATAATCAATAGATGGTAGAACTATGTAACATAATTATTTTATGACGAAACGGAAAACAAACCAACTATAACATGTTCATCAGGTTATAAAATATTAAGTGGAAAAAGTTATGCAAACTATGAAAAAGCGAAAAGCAACAGGACGTGACAACATACAGACCGAGATGATAAAAGCACTAAAAGGCGTGATTTTTGAAGTGATCACAGACATATACAACGTTATATACCATACAGGATAATTACGAAATCAAATAAAAACATCCACTTTAATTTCATTCCCTAAAAATAAAGGCGCAGTTGAATACACTGATCTCAGAACAATAAACCTAATGAGCCATGTAACAAAAAGATTGCTAAAAGCTATACAAGAAAGTATTCAGAGTAAAATCAATATGGAATTAGAAGAACAACAATTTGATTTTAGGAAAATGTGGAACAAAATAAGCCATATACTGCTAAGGGATGTTAATCGAAAAGTTCACAGCAGTAAACAAATAAATATATGCCTGCTTCATACACTACACCAAAGTATTTGATAGAATACATCATAAACAACCTATAGATTGCCTAAAAGATATACACTATACATCTAAATGAAAGAGACATTCGACTAATATGTAATTTATACTAGGGGCAAAAAGCAACAATAAAATATAAGACAGGGAACTCTACACAGATTAATAGTAAGAGAGGAGTAAGACATGGAAGCATCCTATCATCAAGCCTGTTCAATCTATACACTCTGTCTGTAAGAACAGCACATAGATACCAGGCCAACACATTATACAATAAATAACCTAAGATATGCTAATGAATCAATATTACTAGAAACAAAAATCCAGGGGGTCTACAACAATTATTTATTTTTAAAAATGACAAGCAAAAAATATGGATTAGATATTAATATCAAACATACTACAACTATGATCATTGATAAAGATAATACTCAAAACCTACAAGTGGATATCAAAGTGAAAGGAATAGATCTGGCGACACTTCAAAATTGTATCTAAATTGGACATACTATAACCAGTGATGGAAAATATAAAACTGAAATAAACAAAAGAATAGAATGGCAAAAAGTAATGCGATGAAAAATATATTAACATCAAAACAAATAACACCAGGGCTAAAACTAAAAATAGCATAATGCTATATCTTCTCAATATTTCTGTATGGTGCAGAAACATTGACATTAGACAAGTGAACAGAACATACAAAGAAGTTTTTGAAATGTGGATTTATAGGAGAATAGGAAGAGTTATTGATTTATTTGCAGGTCATCATTATTGCACTCCGAACGTGCAGCACCTATGGAGGTGCTCAGATTCCTTCCTCAGCAAGTCCGGCAGTGTCCAGCGGGTGCAGTTCAGTGTTGGTTGATAAGTCATCGTATACGCCCACTATGTTTCTCGCTTCTGGCTGTGCCTATCTTAACTCCTATCCCTTTCATCCTAAGGAGTGACGTGGACTCATGGTTGTCGAAGCCATGTACCCTTCCCACATCTCGGAGGGCATTGATGACGTCAGCCCGATCCATTTGTTTACCCTCTTAAACGACACCACAACTAGCCAACCTGTCCGCCTTTTTCATTTCCCCGTACTCCTGCACGTCCAGAGACTTAGACACAGGTGAATACATATTTTTGACTTCTGCAATGACTCTACCCATTGCCTGCGTACAGAGCCTGCCTCCACTTTTCTTATAAGACTAATCGAATCACTCTGTATACAGGTGAGGGTGTAATCTTGTGATTCTAACCAGATGAATGCCCTTGTCACTGATATCACCTCCATCGTCATGCTACTCGTGGTCGTAACGTATGCACTACTGTCTTCTTTGACTATTCTGCCTACCGAGCGTGCTGTAAATGCCCATGCACTCCTTTGGTGTCGTATGACTGATCCGTCTGTATCGATTACTGCATCTTCCTCATCAGTGTTATCCCAGAGATGACCGTTGACCTCCGCAGTGACCACGACTGTGTTTTGCGCCCTACATTTCTTGTCGAGTGTGACAATACGGGGGAATGTGCTCTTGAATGACATAGGCACCGGTATCCACTCCTGGCTAGATATTGGTAAGCCTACAAACCTGTTTAATCTTTTTCTTATCGGCCCACCCATGGTTTACCTCATTTTTGTCTGTCGTATTTCCATATGTTAAGCTCGTGGTGCAATGGATATTCTTCATATGCACTTATCGTCAAGTATGATAGTACCCTTCCGATCTTGATCCTGTTAACCATGGTTGGAAAGTGAAGAAGATACCTCATTGCTACACAGGAAGTGTCCCTCGTACACCCCAAGATAATGTGCATAACTTCATTCTGTATTTACCCCAGCCTGTCAATTTGCGTCGTACTAAGAGTAAGAATTGCCAGGGCATACTCGTTTGATGAGAGGGCTAGTCCCTGGAACAGAAGGGCAAGTAGCCTCTGCTCGATTTTGGCAGCTGCCATGATATTCAAGGCGGCTAATCATTTGCGGACTTCTGTTATCGCATGGTCTACGTGGTCCCTAAAACACAGGTTGTGATCAAACATAACTCCTAGGTACGTCATCAACCTGTCCCTGGTCACCTCATAAGCGCCTATGCGTACCACATTTGTTTCCGTGTTAACGATATGATTAGTAAGGGAGAACCATGCAAGAGATGTTTTATTAGAACTAACCAAGACACCTGATAGACATAAGGAAAAGATGCGACAGAGTGAGAATATGAAGAATTGAATGGGAAAAAAAGAAAACAATTGATGAATTACTATTAATATTAGACGAAAAGATAGTAAATTTTGTTATTGAGTTATCTATGGATTATCATCATTGCACTCCATACATGTCAGTATTGCTCATATTCCTTCCTCAGCGTCCAGCGGCTGAAGTCTTCAAGTTTGTGCGGTTTAAGTCTTATAATGTGCCCACTAAACCTCTTGTATCTGTGGCTGTGACCATCGTTACGCTCATCTCTTTCACCCAAATGAAAGACAGGGACTCATAAATGTCGAAGTCCTGTAACATTTACGTATCTTGGAGGGTTTTACTGATGTCTGCCCGATCCATTTGCTGACCGTCTTCAATGGCAGCACATCTAGTCAGCCTGTACGCTCTTTCATGTCCCGTAATCCAGCTTGTAGACAGAGGTGGCTATGCATATCGTTGACTTCAGTAATTACTCAACCCATTGCATGTATACAATGCCCGTCTCCACTTTTCATGTCATGCTCATCGAATCATTTAGTATACAGGCGTGAGTGAAGTCTTTTGACTCTAACCAGATGAATGTCCTAGTCACTGCCATCACCTCTATCGTCATGCTATTCGTAGTCATAACGTATGCACCACTGTCTTCTTTGACTGTTCTGCCTGCAGATCTTACTACGAATGCCCAAGCACTCCATTCGTGTCGTATATTATTCCATCTTCCTCGTCGATTTGTTCCCAGGGGAGACCGTTTACTTCCACATTTTCCAAGACTGAATTCTGCCACCTGCATTTCCTGTCGAGTAAGGCAATACACGAGAATGTTACCCTGAATGATGTTGGCACCAGTATCCGCGATTTGCCAGTGTTGATATTGATGAGCTCACATACCTCTTTGATAACATCTTCTTTGTGACGCATCCATAATTTACCTCTTTTTCGCCTGCCATCTTTCCCTGATTTGAGATAAAGATTGATATTTTGTTCCCTATTCTGCAGTTGTGGTGCGACTTCCGGATCTACATGTTAGTAAAGAGGGATGATGTTAAATTCAGGAGAGCTACAATAAGAACGGGAGACGTGTGAATTATTTCACACTACTGGATTTGCTGGGGAGGAGATCTGATCTGAGATCTGAATGTTGTTCGATATGCGATAAGCATAATCTTAACCGACCGATCGACCGACCGACCGACCGACAGACCGACCGACTCACTCACAAACCAACCAACATATCCACTCACTCATAAACCAACCAACATATCCACTCACTCACAAATCAACTAATTAGCAAACCCTGTGTTAAGCTCTTGATGCAAAGGATGCTATTTATCTTATCTGCACATACCTTCTGGCATGCTGGTAATATACAACGCAAGTAACAATGACAGTGGTTGTATATATAATGTGTTCATACCAGATTTGTCACCAAAATGTAAAGGATGGACAATAATGAACCATTCACAGAGATATGGTGATACAGAGAAAATCATATTTTGTATAAGGACAAGTAATGTAAATGATGTGAATGAAAGGAACAAACACGTTTGGAAGATTGATTATATTAAGCACCAATATAAAATTAAATTATATTTATAATATTAATTATATAATTATATTATATTATTATTATTTATTATATATTAATTATTATTATAGTATATATTATACTTATAACATTAAAATATATCATCATCATCAAGTACCATTCCTGCTGAAGTAGGTGATCATGTCTATTTTAACTTTCGATCTCGACAATTATTTATCATTTCTGTTGTTGACCTTCAGCCTAGTACTACTCTTAAGCTGTCTGGTATCTTTTCTCTTTGCTTCCCTCTATCTCTTCGACCCTCGAATTTTCCCATTTGTCACAATATGTTCCAGCTGTTTCCGTCTCATAACATGACCAAAAAATGATGATTGTTTCTTCCTAATATTGCAAATTAGCTCTCATTTTGCTTTGGTCTCTTTCTGGTTGTTTTCATTACTCTTCATAGCCCTGCATGGTATTCTCAACATTTTTTTTCTGTAAAACTACATTTCTACAGTCTCCAGTGATTTTCTTGTCTGTTGTCTTATTGTCCATGATTCACATTCATATGTTAAGCCTGGCTCTACATAACATTTAAGAACTCTTTTTTCTTGTTTATATTGTAAAAAAAAAATGGATTGCACAGTGTCTTCTTCATTTTTTGGAAAGCTGCTTTTTGCATGAGCCATTCTGTATCTCACCTCTGTTGTACATCTACCATCTGAGGTTAACATTGTTTCCATATATTTAAATGCATGTATCTGTTTTAACATGGCTCCACTTGTTTTGTGTGTGCATTGCGTTGATGTCTTTTTCTTTGTTGCTAATAAAAAAGAGAGAAATCTCTTCCAGGGATTAGTGAAAAGGGGTTCTATTATTATTCCTTGCTATGTTATCGTTATCGACTCTCCTGCTCTTCTTCCCCTTTGCAACCCATATTTTCTCTTTTTCCTCCAACCCTTTGGGACCCTTCCTTTCATCCATCCTCAGTGTATCCTGTCTACTTTTTTCAATTTTTGGCTCGGTTTTGACCCTCGAGATCACACTAGCAATATTTATTATTTACCGTATGACCAACATGCACATAGGTCTGGCTATTGTTCCTCTTTGTAATTTTTGGTTAGCTACTGCTAACCAAAAACTGTGCTTGTCGTTGTATTAATATATACTATTATTGTACCCGATGTAGGCTTTTGCCTCGGTATATATATATATATACTATATATACATAGATATATACTATACTATATATATTATATCGGTATTTGTCTCGCTTTACAAGTTTATTTGCTAAATACTATTGTATGCTTATTTTATATATTACTTATGTTAACAAACAAAAAGAAGATCAGATTTGGTGATCCTAGAATTTTTCTTCTTTTTCTACCTGTCAGCTCCCTGTGGAGCATACGTCTTCAACAAGCACTTTCAAAGCCATTTCTGTTTCTTGCCATTCTTTTAAGATCATTCCATGTCTTCCCCATCATCTCATCTCTGCTTCAATTTTTTTCTCCAAGAATATTTTGGTCTTTCTCTTTGTCTCTTCCCCTGACGATTCCAAAAGAAGCCATGTCGTCTATCACTCTCAGGTGGCTTTCACAGTGTGTGTCCTATCAGCACCATCGTCTTCGTTGCATCTCTTTGACCACTGATATTTGACTGGTACTTTTCCATAGTTCTATGTTAGTTGTTTTGTCCTGCCATTCTATAGAATGACAAGCTACTAATTGTTATGTTCCAGGCTGTGATGGTGAGTGGTTTGGATCATGGTGTCAATACAAATGTCGATGTGCAAGTAATTGTACTAGGGATGGCCAGTGCACAAATGGGGGATGTCAAGGAGGATGGTTTGGCCCTGCTTGTCAATATGGTAGGTGTTTGAGCAGCAGTGGTGTGTTCTAGTTTACGATCTTCATCTTTATATTTGTGTATAGATCACTAAAGCATGCTTTGTATTGTTGAATGTCTGTATGTATATGTCTACAATAATATACAAGGAAATTAAAGTTATAATATATATATATCCCAGGTATTCAAATTAAAATTTGTGTTACAATTTCAAGTTTTTAATGTTGAAAAATATTTTTGGTAGACTTTTTTTTGTCAATAGACAGTATCCTTGTTTTCTGTGTGTTTATATATACGTTTTGCTCTTCACTGTTTTTAACACACTCAATTGTATCTTTTAATCCTTCTATATTGTTTGAGAGAAGGACTGTGTCTTCAGCTTATCTAAGTTCTGGATTTATGTTGACATTTATTATGAACTTCACAAATCTGTTATCCTTTCTGACATTTCTCATGATGTTCTCAACATAGATGTTGAACAGGTATGGAGAGAGGATGCGTCCCTGCCTCACCCATGTTTGTGCTTCAAATCAATGTGATATTTCGCCCGCTACGTTGTTCTGATGGCTGCTTGATGTTTATGATGTAGTGATTCGATAAGTTGTTTTAAGTATGTTGGAAAACCCATATCTTTCATGATGTTCCACAGTTTCTGATGTTGTATACATTTGAAACCCTTGCTGTAATCTATGAAACATTTATGTGGTTCTATATTGTGTTGTATTATACTGTCAATTTTTTGTAGCATATTTTACGAGTAAGTCACCAAAGACTTCGTGATCGATTTTCAGTGTAACCAACCGTGTTATCCCCGTCGTTTGCTGCTTCTATCTCTATTCTCATGCTGGACACCGTGATGGTACAATTTCTATTTTCACCAGCCACTTCTCTACTATGTTGGTATGCCAAAAAAAATCTGAACCTGTTGTTTTCTGTCTTCGGGATACATAACCATCCGTGTACAGGATGTGGTCCTGAAGTGACAACACATTTTCAATTTCTTTCCTTAGTGCAACCTCGGTTGCTCCATAAGCAGAATTGCAAAACTCCTTTCCGAGTTGAATGATTACTTTGGTTAACCTCCTTTTCTCCGCTGTTACTTCTATCCAATCCTTGCTACCCCTAATGTCATTCAAATAACACACTCTCCTTTTGGGTTTCTCCTTCTCGACCAACCATGTTTTTCATGCCTGACGCGCCTGTGCTTAGTTGCACCCATTTCTGAATGCCAGGGATGTTATATATTCCTTAACACTTTCAAATAAGCCTGATATGATCAAATCTATGTCGCACTCTATTTAATGCTCGGTAAGTCAAGTAAGTCCAAGGAAATTAGGCTAAATTAAAATTAAAAAATGGAAATTTTTAACTCAAATGTTAAGTCAGCCCAATTATAAGGCTGTGAAACGTGGAGAACAATAAAAACGAGAGTCATGAAGATACAAACCTTCATTAAGGGATGCTTACGCGGAATAAAAGGATGAAAATGGCAGAACAAAATCACTAACATATATTTATGGAAAAGTTCAAATCAAATACAAGTGGATAAAGAGATACAGTGATGACGATGGCGTTGACAGGACACACTGTGGAAGCCAACTGAGAGTATTATACAACATACCCTTTTTTGTAAGCCCCAGGGGAAAAACACAAAGAGGAAGACCAAAAAATTATTGTAGAAGACAGGTGGAAGCAGAGATGAGATTATGGGAAAGGCACAGAATGATATAAAAAGAATAGCAAGAAGCAGAACGGCTTTGAAAGTGTTTGTTGAAGACCTATGCTCCACATGGAGCTGAAGGGTAAAAGAAGAAGAAGCCAAGTTAGTACCTCATTGAACGGAAAGTTGTATCTGAGAATTGCCCGTGTAAGCTGGTATGACTCTTTAGCGGAATAGTTCTGTAGTTGAAACACAGCTATAGATTTCCTTACGCTGAAATTGTGATGCACAGTGGTTTTTCCAGGCTTTGGCCAGTCTGAATTTTTTTACATCTTCGCAAACAGTGCACGGCAAATACGAGCACTAGCACTGAGTGTGGCCTTACGTTCACTCTACAAAGAGGACATCGGCAGGTTTGTTCTTCATTCCTTAAGAGAAGAGGATGGGAATAATCGGTACCATAATGTATATATTGAGAGACTGAGGAGGAAAAGGGGTCTTGTCGATCCGCAGTGCTTAGTGGGAAAAGTAGATGCATCTATAATCAACACTTTACTACAAACAATCAGTCTGTACATACTTCGAGAAATACGGAAACGGTGGGTGGAGCGGATATGGGGGTGTCTCGATTACAATGAAATGGATTCCATGAAAATAAAAGAATACGTGGCCCCCCTTACAGCTTGGATGAGTTCAGCTGGAATATCATCACTTCCTGGTGACTTCGCTCTCTTCAGATTTGTTATTGCGAATTTAGCTTCATCTAGCATAGGCTCTGGTTCTTCTTTTTACTTTCTATTAATATATTTGAGTTTGTTTAAGTATCGTCATACCTTGTTGTGCAGTAATCCATCTTTGCAATATATCCTTTTTTTCAGTTAGTGTTTTGTCATTGCCTTTAATTACAAAAGTGATGGTTTAAATCGTCTGTTATACATGTAGTTCTGATATCTCTGATTCAGTGGCGTATACTGCTTTTGGGATCTGGGCTACCGCTAACATAATAAATAAAACATACATTGTATTCATTAGGCTAACATAAAGTAATATTTTCTATTAACTTCACAACATTTTAAATTACTTACTTATGTATATGTAAACTCTATCCGTCTTGTTTGGGACGAAAATGTCTCAATGACTTTGTCATTGAAAGTACTGTTGGGTTGGTTTCTAAGTTTCTGAGGGAATGATTTCTCAAAGGACATTAATGCCAAACCAGATAAGCGTTCTTGTGTCTGAGTTGAGCGACACAAAGATTTGATTCTCTTAAGAGCAAAAAAGTTCTTTCTTCAGATTATTTCACTTTTTGAAGATTCTGATTGGCTAGAGCTAAAATAACAAATGAAACCGCATTCATCTTGCGGTAACAACCTATACATTATTTTGAAGGGAATTTTTGAATGTCAAGGTCGTTAAACTAGATTCGGATAGAGGAAAAATGTACCGCAGGCTGCTAGAAGTTTCAATGTAGAATAGTTATAACATTCACAAACGTTATAGTGGCCAGAGGAAAACCTTGCTTTAATAAATGCAAATCAAAGTAAATAAATCATATTGGAATACGAAGTGTGTAATAGAATATTCGAAAATTTGTAATATAATTATTTAAAAAAAACATATAATAAATTATCATTTCCTTTTGTATTTCGTTAATATGATCATGCTACCGGCGGTAGCTGCAGTATCATAGAGAATACGCTACTGATATGATCACATTTCTCCATCTCTTCCTTAAAGATATGGCTCCTCAATTCTGCCACAGGTTTTCATTAAAAAATTATCTCTTTTGACCTCTCTTATTACAATATGTGTGTATTTTCTGTATCCGTGGATATTTCGCTTCACTCCAATATGTTATATTCAGCTGTTATAACTTTTATCTTTTAGCCATGCCATGTCCATGTCCACTGTGTACTCATTTTTTTATAATTTAAAATTTGTTTTGTCAACACACTTTGTCTTTTGTATGCATCTTAATTAATCTGTCAACTTTACATTCGTGTACATAAATGGATATTCTTACCTTTAACAAATCAGAAACTCATAGCAAGAAGCTAATTTTAAAATTATTTTAAACAGCTGATTTGGCTTATAACGCAAAACAGACAATAACTGATGGTAATGACAGTTCATGCATCACCTCTCGACTTCCTGGGAACAAAGTGACTGTGACATTAATGAGCGCAACTTTATTTACTTGGTTGAGGGTTCGAGTCAGTAACTCAGGTAAGGCACTATATATATATATTGGGATTTTTATTTATGATTTCAATCTGCGGCAACCATCCCTGTTCTCAGCAGCGAGGCCCGGCTTCAAACGTCAATTACTCATCGATGGAAAAATATATAAGTACCTCCGAAGTCGGAGTTATCTGCCCGTGACGAGGGACCCCTGTGCACACGGCTGCCAGGCAAAAATGAATTAATACGCAAAATTCAGTTCCTAGTCTCTAGGGACTTCGTCAGAGGTAAAAGCTGGCGAACGCAATATATATATATATATATATATATATATATATATGCGTGCGTGCGTGCGTGCGTGTGTGTGTGTGTGTGTGTGTGTTATGATTGGATATGATTGTGGACAAAAAAATTCAAAAATGTTTTAACACTAAAGTTTAACATTCAGGAAACTAAGATGATGTCAAAGAAAAAAGAAAAAGCCAAATCGAAAATCATTACCAAGAGCGAAGCACTTGAAATTGTAACAAACTATGAATAGCTGGGATCTGTAGTAACTAACAATGGACACTGTCAGAAATAGATCAATAGAAAATTAGCAATAGCACCACAAACATTAAATGCCATGAAGAACATGTTGCAAAATACCAACAAAACAGTAAAATAAAAATTATTAGTGTATGTGCGCCCCCTATGACACCATTTGGTTACGAATCATGGACAATATCGCAAACATCAATGAAGAAAATCGGTTCATGCGGAAGAAAATGGTACAGAAAAACCCTTAAGATATCTTAGATAATGAAACGTTCAATGAAGACATAATACACGATTTAAACATTAAAAATAAATTGACTCATAAGCAGGAGACAAAAAAAATAAATCTCTCTCTCTCTCTTTCTCTCTCTCTCTCTCTCTCTCTCTCTCTCTGTGCGATCAGGACTCAATCAGAGTAGGATTCCAGACTCTCACATGAAGTCAGCTGTCAGGTTAAGTGTGTTGATCGCCCCCACAGACAGAACAACACAATTAGTCTGCCAGATCCTCTCTGATTGAACACCCGTTAAAACGTTGCACTGTGTTCTGCGCCAGTGGCCCAGTGCATCCGATTTCAGCCAGCATTTTATTTAGGTCTGCTTTCATTAGCCTTTGATTGTCCCCAATCTTCCTGCAAGGCAGCAGATTGTCTTTTCTGTAGGGGGATTCTGCCCTTAGATGGTCGGCCCTCCCAGGTTTACGAGCACCATCTGCCCGAGTCACTAGAGATGACTAACACAGACATACACACACACAGATAAGAGATGTGACCAACACAGACATGCACACAGCGATACAAGGCATGACTAACACTGATACACATCAAGATATATGACACACGACTAACATAAACATGCACATAAAGACATGAGATATGACTGACATAGACATGCACACACAAAGATATGACACATGCCTAACATATACATGCACACACAAGGATATGAGATGTGACAAACACAGATACACACTAAGATATGAGATATGACTAAACACAGATACACATAAAGATATCAGACATGATTAACACGGACACACCAAGATATGATATATAACTAACATGACACACACCAAGATATGAGCCATGGCTAGCACAGAAAAACATCAAGATACGAGCAATGGCTTCACGGAAAAACACCAAGAGATGAACCATGTCCAGCACAGAAACACATTAAGGTATCCATATGCTTGGGTTTGTTGTAGTCGGCAGACTCTTCTTAACGTGGGACACATCGACATACGAGACGCAGGCCCCGATTAACTGTTCACAGGTTTCATTCAAACAGTTGTCCGGAGATTTCAGAGTGCAGTCTGACCCGTAGAACGTTCCCTTGCATGTACAGTTCCCGGTTGACAGTTCACAGGTGTCGTTGAAACAGTTGTCCGGACATTTGAGAGTGCAGTCTGACCCGTAGTACGTTGCCTTGCACGGACAGTCTGCACTTTCCGGGTCACATAGGATGTCACAGCCATCAGAACACGTCTGTTCGCACTGTAGCCCAAAATTACCATCGGGACAAGTGTCACCACAGGTATAGCCAGGACGTTTACATTGTAGGCATTTTCCTGATTTTTCCACACAGAAAGGACAGACACTGAGACAAGACCCGGAGCAGTCGTGTCCATAGATCCCATGTGAACAGTTGCCGTTACACGTACCGATGATGACGTTGCAGCCTTTGCTACACCCACTACACACTCCACAAAACGACGAAGAATGCCCGTCCAGACAATAGGTGTCTGTAAATGTTTGCTTGGGCTTGAGATCAATCATGAAAAGACTAAA